>OY979708.1:30977206-31553169 GCA_963855925.1 Inga laurina
CTCTTAATCATGAGCTCATATTTTCACTGACTCTACTCTGTTTATGTGATAGGGTTTTAGTGTTATAATCAACGTATTCTTTCCTTTTTATTTCCATGTCTCATGCTGTCTTTATTATGTATTTATTTCCTTGTCTCCTCTTTGATTTATGAGACTTATTGGCTGATTCTCTGATTTAAACTATCTACCTCTATATTTTCTACTCCTATTTAAGTATCAAATGAATCAGAATGTACTTCTGAATTTCAAAATTCAACATTCTAAGGCAGTAGCTTGCAATTGTGGCTTTTGGAATTGCCTGTTTATTGCTCGCTTTTTTTCCCTATTGTTCATACCCTGTATGTAATAATAGCAATTTTCATTGCATATCACTAGAAAGCTTTGGATTATTAGAAATATTATGATATCAATGTGGATCTTTGAGGGATCCCTAGACTAAAACACTGGCACCTATGATTTGACTGGTTAAGATTTACAATTAAAAACCTCCTTCCATTAGTTGTTCTCATCTGATTTCTTTTTATTTTTGTTTGACTTGCTTCTCTGTTTTCAGTATACAGACGAAGAGGTGGAACGTAGTTTTGAAGAATTTTATGAGGATGTTCACACAGAGTTTTTGAAGTTCGGAGAAATTGTGAACTTTAAGGTTATTTATTATTTTGTGTTTGCGTTCCCTAAAGACATGAAGTCCTTCTCATTTAATATCATAGTAGACATGTTTTGCCCTGCATCATATGGTGTTTGAGAAACGAGATGCGCAATCCATAGCATATAAATAAGTTCAGTTTGTTATAAATTTTATATTATATTATTGATTTTTTTAAAGCAAGAATTCATATAGAAATTATGGAGAGCCAAAGTTAAGGTGTAAAGAAAAGGACCCAAAAAGTATTATCCCAAACTACCCAATAATGTTGTATGTATTGATTAAACGGACCAATGAAGCCGTGTTGTTACTAGTTGTCCAGTATTTTGATTACTCAAACATGGTGCACCACGATTGAGTTTCCTTTTAACTTCTTGATAGCTCTTAAGAAACTGGGTGCACTAAAGAACAACTCTTTCTAATCAACATGGCTCCTTAATTTTTAGCACCTGTTGATAGCAGTTACACGCGCAAATTTGTCTGTATTTTTTCTGTCTCATTTAATTTGTCGTTAATTCGTAGGTACTTATTTTTCAATCTCTATTGAAACTGTTTGAAAATGCTGAGGTTTTTTGTATGGAGCAGTTTTTACCTCCTGTCACCCCATCCGTTTTCTAACATAAACCACTATGTTTTAAAAAAAAAAAAAAAAACCCTAAGGAGCTCCAAAAGGGGATTTCAATCTCGCTATTTGGGGAAGCAAAAGGAAAAACTATTATTGCTGCCAAACTGTATAATATATGTTGCAAAAATAATAATTGAGGGTTTTGGGCAGCTTCCCTTTCCTGGTTTCCTCTCATCTCTTGCTTACGTAATTCTTTGAATCTCAGAGCTGTCTTTCCTATTTATCCATCAGGTATGTAAAAATGGCTCATTTCACTTGCGAGGAAATGTCTGTGCGCACTACAAATCAATGGATTCTGCTGTCCTTGCATATAACTCAATCAATGGTCGTTACTTTGCTGGAAAACAGGTATGCTTCCCTATCTGAAAAACATTATGAAAATTTTTATATGATTGTAGTTTATGCCTTTGGTCTATCTTAGGATTTCACTTGTGCCATGTCTAATAATCTATTTAACTTCCTGTTCGTTGCATTAATGAATGCGTGTGTTCAGGGTTCTAGTTATCACCGTTGAAACCTCTTAAAGAAATATGAATATTAGATCTATATAAGAGAATGGACTCTGAAATCAAGCTAAAGAATGTTCAGTTCTGTGCTGAATGTTTATGGCAGTTGAACTTTTCTAGAGAAGTATTTCTAAATTCTTGGTTGTTTAGGATGGAATGTGTAAAGACATGGCTGCATAAAGTATGTTGGGATTTAGTTGCCCAAGGTGCTTGGAAATTTACAAGGCATTTTAGCATAAGATATATGTTGACTTCAAGATTTATGTATCATATCCTATACAGAATTGGAATATTGATTTTTTTCACGTCTTATACCTTTTTTCTTTTAATAAAAGATTCCAATTACTTGATAAATTGGAATATCCATGATGAAATGCACCATAGTTTGTTCCCTGATGTTTATTCTGTTGATGTACCTGATTGTTCCTGGCAGATAAGGTGTGAATTTGTGAATGTGACCATGATGGAAGGTTGCAATTTGTGGGGAGTATATGAAGTCAGGGTTCAAGGTTCAATTTTATTCATGTCAAGTATATTTATTTTACTTTTGGCATCAGGAGTTGCTGCAAATCATATTGCTTGTGTTCTTTGTTGGTACATCAAATAACATGGTGAAAAGTGTTCTAGGTTGATCAACGATATCCTGGCTTTAGTATGAGAGGATAAATATAGATTTGAAAGTAGTGTTGATTATTTGTAGATTGAAAATTCTCGGTGAATTCTAGAAACAAGATTTTAAATAAGATGAGCATTTTTTTAATTGACATTATGTTAGGATTAGAACTAGTTGATCCTTCATGTATCATATCATTATGTTCTGATTGGATTAATTTGTTAGGATTTTATAATTTATGACTTAAGATCATCATCTGATCAACTCTTTAGTATAGGTTCTATTAGCTCTCTTTTCTTTTCTTTCTTTTTACACTCTTTTTTTTTGGGGGGGGGGGGGGGGGGGGGGGATGTGTGTTCTGCGATGATATAATTCTCCTCTCTCCCCCTTTTAGCCATACCTTTATATTGATGCTAATCTGATTTTTTTCCAATATGCCCCTTAACAGACTTGTTCCCATGGATCAACTTGCAATTTTATCCACTGTTTTCATAATCCTGGAGGAGACTATGAATGGGCTGACGCTGACAAACCACCCCCAAAGTATTGGGTGAAAAATCTTGGCTGCTTATTTGGTTATTCTGATGAACATCAGAACTGATGGAGCAAGAGGCTTCAGTGCTGAAGAGCTCAAGCAAGATACAGAAAGCGGAGTCAGACAGGTGCGCTTTCAACTCTGATTACTTTTTGTCAACTCATGCTTTAATATATGTTATCTCGTTTATTAATTGCTGCTTTCTGATGCTTATGTGTTGCCATCTAATCCCAAGCTATTAAGTGGAATGTTATGAATCTCATTGGAAGGTTGCACCTAGTCATACATTAGTTTCCTTCGCAGTCTGTTTTAAATACTAGATCCTTACAGTTCTTTATCAACTTTTACGCCCAACATAAGGTGTGTTGAACGTTCAACTTTCTTAGAGAGTATGAGAAAGGTCTGTCATCAAGTGGGACAAGAATAAAAGGCCATGCAAACTTCTCATTCTCAGTCTCTCAAGTTGTCATGGATTCAATGGTTGGATGGACAAAACAAGATGATTTTGGCATGATGGAAGAAAATTTGAGTAAAAGGGGTTTAACGATTCTCCTGTGTTAAAATAGGTCTTAATAATGGTGACCATTTTGTTGAGAAGATTCTCAAAATTCCTTCTTTGTTTATAATCCTGTATATAAACACCAACAATCAGTTAAAGGAACTGTCTTGAATTTGTTTTCTGAATCCAAGAAATGGCTTTTAGGCATTCTGCATCAAACAGTGTGCATGTCAAATAACTTGACATTGGCAACTTATAAATTTTGTTTGTGCAATATATGCGAATGGGGTTTTTTTTTTGGGTTGAAGTTCGAGCTTGTTAATTTGTCTCGCTTTTTTTGACATTTCTTATCTAGTTCATTTTTTTCAGCATTTCTTTAGATTTAAGCGTGCATTTATCTGGCCTTTACTTTACAACATTGCTTCTCTTGTAGGTATCAATCGAGAAGATCAAGATCCAGGGAGATTGGTGAGTTCAATAGTGGTGGTTCTGGTAGAAGAAGAAAACGTGATGATGAAAGACACCGGAGCAGAACTCGCGATGAGGAAATATGTGAACAAAATACCAACTTGAAAGACAACCATAGAGGGAAAGGTAGAACTTCTGATTCTGACAATGATAGGGAATGGATGGATAAGGAAGAAGATAAGGGAAAATACCATACTCGTCATAGAAAAAGTTCAATCAATAGGAACGAAGGTGATTGAGAGAAGCCACGAAGGATATTCTGATGTGGATTCAGATGCGGCACCTGGGTATAGTAAAAAGCACCATCAACACCGTAGAAAACACTCATCTATTAGGAATGATGGTGATGAGAGAAGCACCAAGGGTATTCTGATGTCGATTCAGATGCGGCACCTGGGTACAGGAAAAAGCACCATCACCACCATAGAAATGCTTATCTACTAGGAATGAGGGTGATGAGAGAAGAAGTCACGGAGGATATTCTGATGCAGATTCAGATGCAGCACCTGGGTACAGTAAAAAGCACCATCACCACCGCAGAAAACACTCATCTATTTGGAATGAGGGTGAGAGAAGAAGCCACGAAGGGTATTCTGATGTAGATCCAGAGGCTGTCCAGGGGGACAGGAAAAAACGGAACAACAGTGAAGGAAGGAGCCCAAGAAAAAGGCAGAGAAACAATGATGAGGCTGGATCTGGTGATTGGTCAGGTAGGAACAGAGGTAGGAAAAGGCATAGGAAAAGCAGAAGCTATAGACATTGGAGCAGGAGTATGGATATGCAACCAGTGATACTGAATCAGACACATGTTCGTTTGATAGAGATGGAGACACGGAAACTGAACGTCGTTCTTCTAGGAAAAGATCCAAACACACAAGATCTGGTTTGCGGGATGATTATGAAGAATATGAGAAAAATTAAGTCAACAGAGAGTGGCCAATGGAGGAGAAAGACAGACGAGAGCATCTTTCATGAAACAAAGAGTTCAAAGCACAAGAAGAAATCAGAGTCCAATGATTATCAAGATGATATGAATGTTCATTAGGATTTAGTGGGAGTTAGGTCTGACACAGACATCATAGCAAACAAGGGGAGTGATCAAAGAATAATTAAATATTTTTAAGTCCTTCTGATGAGCAATGTTGATGCTGGCAACGATTGATTGAAGTATGGCTGTGAAACGACATTATGACCCCAGAAACGCATTCTAGTTGCAGCATTGCCTGAGAGGATAATCAGAAATTTCAGTTCCTCAATCATATTTTTTCAAGGGTTCCATCTTTCCTGGATCTTTTTCATATCTTTTGGACCCTGGAAAACTTGGGAAGCTTGATTTTGTTTCTTGGAGTTCTTATCAGTCTCTAGAAGCTTCTAGATCCATCTTTGGTTCTGGCCTCTCTAGCCAAAGCGTTTATTTGGAAGGTTAAGGTTTTCTTTGAGGCCAAAGCTTTTATTTGAACTATGGTGCTTAATTTTGTGAGTTCACATGGTAGATATGTCAGAACCATAATCATTGAATTATTTAGTGTGATATCAGCTATAAAAGGAGCAGTCATCTTCGTTTCCAAACTTGTATATAGAGCTGTTTAGTTCAGTTGCGAAAATGGGACCAGATTCACCAGTACTTTTTTTTACCATCAAACAGATAGTCATATGCTCGTTCGGGAGTTTAATATAAGTCATATTTATCTAATTTGATTTAAGTTAATCATTTTCTTTAATTTCTTCATTCCCTTTCATTCTTGATTATTGTTTCTTATTTATTTAATTTGATAAATGAAAATTTTTAAATGAACTAAGGAAGCCTTACTACATATGGAATTAAGGTTTTGAAATCCAGACTGGTCATTAAACTAGTTAAGGTACTAGATCAAAAGTTAGTGAGTCTGATTGGAATCAATTCTGACTCAATTCGGAGTCAACCCGGTGTTAGACCAGTGAGGTATAAAAAATTGAAAAATAATTTAATTTCTTATCACACCATCCAAATTTCAAATAATATATTTCATTTGAATATCTTGAATCACTTGCAAAATAATCATATACTTCAATATTTATCACATTCTTTACAATGTCCTCTACAAATTGGCATTACAGTATGATATACCATCCAATGATACGTGAATGTGTGATCAGCAATCACAAAATATTCATCATAGCAAAATATCAAAAACAAGTAAATGATAACAAAATTTTCCCACCTTTAATCACCAAACTAATCATCATCATCATTGTAATGATCATTAACATCATTCAACTCTCTAGGTATTGAGACATCAGGAGGTGGAGCACCAGAAAAGTAAAGGCATTAGAAGCAACATGATCATCATTTAAAGATGGAGCCCTAGTAACATCATCACCTATATATGAAATGAATAGAATTATTAATACTTACGTAAAAGACAATTATATTCTTTTGTGCAAGAATATAATCTTAAATAATCTATGAGATAGTTAGAAACCTCCAAAATTTCTCGCCATTTGTTCAAATTAAAGATTTGTCGCTTCTACATTATCAAATTCAAGAGTTTGACCTTCTTCACGCACCCAAAAGTTTAGTTTATCAATTGATTCATAATTAATGGAATCATAATTATCTTTCTTCTTCTTCAATTGATTCCAATAATGCCAACATGATAGAAGATCAACATTAATGAAATATATATATTACTATATTTAATAAAACTATAAAACAAGGAATCAAAAGTCATGATTTTTAAGATTATCTAAACTTTAAACTCATTGTAGTTAGTGAAAATCAAATCATCAAGCCTTTAATGCTCAAATCTATTTCTTCATTTAGTGTGGATACGCTCAAACAAGCTCTACCTTCTTTCACAGTCAGAAGAATTTTGACTAAGAACACACAAAGCAATTTTTTACAATTTCGATACTGAACCCTCGTAGTACAAGCACCACTCATTTGCAAAATAAAATAAAAGACATTTAGGGTGTGTATGGTTTGAGGAAGGGGGGTAAATTACCATTTTGGGCGGGTGAAATCTAACATTTATCCTCTCATTAAAGGGTTGAGGGTAAATGTTGGATTCCACCCGCCTAAAAAGGTAATTTACCCCTCTCCCCTTCCCTCAAACCAAACACATCCTTAGTATGTATTAATATCTCAATGTGTTTTGGAATATGAAATTTAATATACTTATAAGGTACTAGCTTTTGGGTTGTTTTTTCACATGAAAATTTAACAAAGGATTATTTACGTTCACGGTATACACCAATTTGCTTCATCATTGTAATATAATAATCAGCATTGTCTGGTGAGTTTGCCTCAAACAAATCGATCACAGCTTCCAAACATCAATGGTTTCTAACAAAGTTAGGACTATACAAGAATGCATGATTTAAGAAATATGCCGCTACATGAAGTTCATTTTTCAAATACTTATCCCAACGACTTCAAATTATATTTGTGTAAAGGTGTATTGTTCCTTTTTCCTCTGAAACATGTCCTTTGTTACATGTTTAGTCCTTTGCATGCCTTCATAGAAATAAGGCATTGAAGGCTTCTCATCTGAATCGACAATCCTCAACAATATGATCAACAGACACATAAATCTCACAACTTGAAAGCAATTGTTTCAGAACTGATTATCTATAGAATGATTGCACTGAAAGTTTTCTCGGCTTTAGTAGTTGCTAACCTATGCCGCAAAAAATGCTCGTTAATTACTAAATGTTGGAGTGGGCCTAGCCGCCACTTATGGGCCTATCTCACTTAAACCCTAATTTTCCTAATCTGTTCTGTTTTAAATTTCAAATTACTGTTTCCTTGATTATAGGAGAGAATCTAGGGATCAAATTAGGTTAACCATCTATGCTTTACTCCTATATATATGTACACATATCAGATGAATAAACATAACGCAGAGCAGAAACTCTTATTTCATGGTATCAGAGACGAAAGATCCATGTCATATAAGGCAGCTTTGAACGGTCAGCCGCGGGCCTTCATTGTTGACGATGGAGATCACCATTCCACGTCAACTGCAGAGGACCCAAAAAGGACTGACACGCCGACTAATCCGGGAAACCATGGTGCAACCTCATCATCATCATCGGGTCTGATTGGGGCAGCACCGGATTCCCTCTCCCAAATAATGATAGCTCATCGGTTGAATGAAAACAACTATCTTCAATGGTCCCGAAATATATTGATGTATGTTCGAGGAAAGAAGGCGAAGTATCTCACCGAAGATCCTCCTACAGCCGACTCCGCCGAATTCGACTCCTGGTGTGTAGAAAATAATATGGTTATGGCATGGTTAGTAAACTCCATGACCATTGAGATAAGTGAGAATTACCTCCTTGCTACTACCGCCAAAGAGATTTGGGACTCTGCCCGGAACACATTCTCTGTCCGGGAGAATATTGCTGCATTCATCCAAGTCAAACGTGCACTCCGAGAGCTCTATCAAGGTGAGAAATATGTTACTCAATACTATACTGCTCTAGTGAAGTTGTGGCAGCGATTAGATTTATATGAAACTTATGAATGGTCCTGCCATAATGATATCATGTATCATAAGCGTTTACTTGATCGAGAAAGGTGCTGTGATTTTCTCCTTGGTCTACATGATTCATATGAGGATGCTCGAGGACGCATAATGAGTATCAAGCCTCTACCTTTATTGGAGGATGCATTCAATATGGTGAAATGTGAGGAAAGCCGAAAGCTTTTGACTCAAGGATCACCCAGCCATGTACAGAACACACATGAGACATCTGCCCTTGCTGTTCGAGGAAATCATGGGGACATGAAGCCAAGAAAGTCTGCAAAGTGGTGTGATTATTGTAATAAAAGTGGTCACACCAAAGAAGAGTGCTGGAAATTACACGGTAAGCCTCCACACATGAAGCAAAAAGGAAGGAATGATAAGAAAGGATTGGTGGTTAGTGCCCCTGAAACTGAAGGTGATACTCTAAGCACTGAAGAGCTCATGGTTCTGCGAAAGCTCCTGGACAAACATAATGAATCTTCCGCTATCAAACTCTGTGAGAAAAACACTCCTTCTGTTACCTTGGCCAAATCAGGTACAGCCCTTACATGTGCTCTTAGTGGTGTGTCTATATCTAAGGATAATTGTTTTCTGATTTTACTGAAAATTCTAAGCATAAGTCAGTAGAAGTAGCTAATGGTCAATTCTCAAAAGTTCTAGGCTCGGGCACAGTGGTTATCTCTAAAAACATCATATTAAAAAATGTCTTGTATGTTCCAGAGATTCAGTGCAGCTTGTTATCTGTCAAATGTATTGTTGATCATCTAAGCTGCATAGTAACCTTTGACAAAACTGGTTGCAATTTTCAGGACTTGGCTTTAGGCAAGGTGATTGGGAATGCTAAAGTGTGGAATGGTCTCTACTATATCCGAGGATCTCTCTCAAATAAATCTCTTGCTGTTCTCTCTGTCCTGTCAGCTGAAGATATTAAATTGTGGCATTCTAGGTTAGGCCACCCTAGTCTCAACTCTATGCAATTTCTGTTTCCAAACATTAGTAATAAATCTGTTTCAGACTTTTATTGTGACTCTTGTCATTTTGCTAAACAAGTTCGAAATTCCTATCCTTCTCATTCTTATAAACCCTCCCAACCATTTACACTGATTCATAGTGATGTCTGGGGTCCATCTAAGGTTGCAACAAATTCTAAAGCCTGATGGTTTGTAACATTTATTGATGATCATACTCGGTTAACTTGGGTTGCTTTAATGAAAGAAAAATCTGAGGTGTTCCCACTCTTCAAAAATTTTTATACTTTTGTCCTAAATCAATTTCAAACTTCTATTAAAATTCTTAGAAGTGATAATGGTCGGGAGTACTTAAACTCAAACTTCAGAAATTTTTTGACAGAAAAAGGCATCCATCACCAAACTTCTTGTGTTCATACTCCCCAACAAAACGGAGTGGCTGAGAGGAAGAATCGTCACCTCCTTGAAGTAGCTAGGTCTATTATGTTTGAAAGTAATGTTCCTAGCAGATTTTGGGGAGATGCTGTGCTTACTTCAGCCTACTTGATAAACCGAATGCCTTCAAAAACACTAAGTTTTCAGACTCCGCTACAAATCTTTACAGCAACTTACCCAAATTCCCCACTTATTAATTCTATTTCTCAAAGGGTTTTTGGCTGTACAGTTTTTGTTTACAATGAGGGAGGAGGAAAACTAGACACACGAGCTCTTAAGTGTATTTTCTTAGGCTATTCTTCAACTCAAAAAGGTTACAAGTGTTTTTGTCCAATTACGAATAAATCCTATGTCACTTTAAATGTGAAATTTGATGAAAATCAACCATATTTTTCACAAACACCCATTCAGGGGGAGAGTAGGAGTGAATGGATTGTTTATGAAACCGAGCATGATCATCATGAAATCGAGCATGACCATCAATCCGTTTCTTCATCTGGACATCCTGTCAACAGTCCCCAAACACCACTACATATCCCAGATCCTTCACCTCCAGATCCAGATCCAGGTTCTTCACCTATCAATTCTGTTCCTAGATCTGTCCCATACACTGATTCCATTGAAAACAGCCGTGATCCAAATACTTCAGCCCATGAAACTCTCAGAAATAGATATCAGCACAGTCCCCAAACAGTTGATCTCCAAACAGCAAATCCTTTTGAGCCTCTTAACTTGATTTTAGAATCTGAAACTTACGAGACTAGGCTGGACGAACCTAATACAGCCATGGAACAGCAACATGATACGGTAGATACCAACTCCACACCTCAGCAGACTCATGATCCTGTCCCTGAGACAAGCCTTGAGGATCTATGCTGGCCTATTGCCTTAAGGAAAGGGAAGAGAAGCTGTACACAACACCCTATAGCTCGGTATGTCTCATATAATAAACTTTCACCCCACATGAAAATGTTTGTGGCTAATGTTGAGAAGGAAGGCATACCTAGAAATTTTGAGGAAGCTGTCTCTAATCCAAAGTGGAAACAGGCAATAGAAGAAGAATTGAGAGCTTTGCATAAAAATGGAACATGGAAAATCACAAATTTACCTAAAGGTAAATCTGTAGTTAGCAGCAAGTGGGTATTTACTGTGAAATATAATCCAGACGGGAGTGTGAATAAGTACAAAGCCTGACTAGTTGCTCGAGGTTTCACCCAAACTTACGGCATTGATTATCAAGAGACCTTTGCTCCTGTAGCAAAACTAAACACTATAAAGGTTTTGCTATCTCTTGCAGCCAACCTAGAGTGGCCTCTCCATCAAATGGATGTGAAAAACGCCTTCTTAAATGAGGATCTTGAAGAAGAAGTATACATGGAAGTGCCATTGGGACTAAAAAACTCAGAAAATTCCAGCAAAGTATGCAAGCTTTACAAGTCATTATATGGACTGAAACAATCACCAAGAGCATGGTTCGAAAGATTTACTCAAGCCATCAAGGCTTGGGGTTACAAACAATGCCAAGCAGATGATACACTGTTTATAAAGGACCGAGGTGGAAGAAAGACAATTCTCATTGTATATGTTGATGATATTGTCTTAACAGGAGATGATGAAGAAGAAATCACAATGCTAAAGAAAAATTTAGCATCAGAATTTGAGATAAAAGATCTTGGTCCAATGAGATACTTCTTAGGGATGGAAGTGGCTAGAACTTATAAAGGAATAAGTGTTTCACAAAGAAAGTATACCCTGGACCTCCTTAAAGAGACTGGAATGTTGGGTGCTAAACCAGCTCATACTCCTATGGAGCTAAATCAAAAATTAACTACTAGACCAAATGGTACGGCAGTAAATCAAGAGAGATATCAAAAATTAGTTGGAAAACTAATTTATTTGTCTCACACATGACCTGACATATGTTTCCCTGTCAGTGTGGTGAGTCAATTTTCAAGTAATCCACAAAAAGAGCATATGACAGCAGTATACAGGATACTTCGGTACCTAAAGAAAACTCCAGGCTTAGGTTTATTTTTTGGAAAAGGAAGAACTAGAAGTGTTGAATTGTTCACTGACGCTGATTGGGGTGGTTCAAAAGTTGACAGACGCTCTACCACTGGCTATTGTACCTATGTATGGGGTAATCTGGTAACTTGGAGGAGTAAGAAACAGCCAGTAGTCTCACGAAGCTCAGCAGAATCTGAATTCAGGGCATTGTCCCTTGGAGTATGTGAAGGTATGTGGGTTACACGACTTCTTAAGGAGATTAAGGCTGAATCAGAAGAACCCATAAAAGTATGGTGTGACAATATGTCAACAATTAGGATTGCGAATAATCCTATTCATCATGACCGAATGAAGCATGTGGAAATAGATCGTCATTTTATTAGAGAAAAATTGGAAGCAAAAGTGATGGACCTATCACATATTCCATCAGAAAACCAGGCTGCAGATATTATGACCAAGTCCCTCACTCAGGGGAAGTTTGAAGGCCTAAGAAGCAAGCTAGGAATGATCAACATCTATTCACCAGCTTGAAGGGGAGTGTTGGAGTGGGCCTAGCCGCCACTTATGGGCCTATCTCACTTAAACCCTAATTTTCCTAATCTGTTCTGTTTTAAATTTCAAATTACTGTTTCCTTGATTATAGGAGAGAATCTAGGGATCAAATTAGGTTAACCATCTATGCTTTACTCCTATATATATGTACACATATCAGATGAATAAACATAACGCAGAGCTGAAACTCTTATTTCACTAAAGTCTATAAGTTATGTTTGTGAGAATATATGCTAGGAAGGGTGATGAATGTGGTGGTAAATCTGGTTGCACTAGGATGCACAATTTCCATCCAACTAGGTCTTTTTCTTAACCATGACAAGAAGACCAAATAGTTATATGCAAATACAGTGATTTTGGACACCTTTTGACACGAGGCATAGATGCAATATCTTTCAAAATAAGATTCAAATAGTGAGTTGCACAAAGTGACCAATAAATGGTTTTATATTTCTCTTTTATCAATCTACCACATGCCACATAGTTAGCAACATTGTCAGTCACCGCATGGACTATATTTTTAGAACCAACTCACTCAATAACTTCTCTAAACAATGAGAATAATGTATTGACATCTTTAACTAAATATGAAGCATCAATAGGTTTCACAAAAACCATGCCATGTACTGAATGAACTAAGAAATTAATTAAAGTTCGCTGTCTAACATCTATCCTACCATCAGCCATGAGTATGCAACTATTTTCTTTTCATTTATCCCGATGGCTATCTATTACAAGTTGACATTTTTTTTACAATCTCTCAATATGCTAACTCTGTACTCATGATAACTAGGGACCTTAAACCCAACCCAAGCCCAACTATAGTAGCAGCATCAATAGCTTTTTGAAATAAAAGACAAGTCAATGCATTAAATGGAACACAATTCACATAAGTCCATTGACCAAAAACTATTTTCACATTATATTGTGCTTCTTGACTTGCCCATACACTCTTATACTTGGTCGGGTACTAAGAGTTGTCCTAGATGTAAAATAATTTTCAACCCCCCACAATGCTAGGAGTTTTCCTCTTTGAAACAATTGGTTCTTCACTTTCTCTAACTGCATTGCCTTTATCTACATCATTATTATGAACAGGATTTTTTTTTTGAACCTTATATCAAAGATTCTTTCATTCTAGCATACATTATGGGAAACCTTTTTACAAGAATTCACTCGACCACGCACACCAGCTAATAACATTCATCTACAATGAGAGAACAAAGCAATGACATCCAAAAGTAGAAAATAGAGCACCAGCAAGCCAGCACGATAGCAGCAGCAAGTCAAAAACAAAACCAACACAAGTACACAAACAAACAATTAAAAGCAAACCGAAAAATTCAAAAATCAAAGACCAAAGCTACTCAAAGTCACAGACCGAGCTGCAGCACGACAGCACCAGAGCAATGAACCCAAAGCTTCCAGCTTTCAAAAAACGCCTCTAAACCATAGCAACGAACCCAAAGCTTCCACCTTCCAAGGCAACAGGGAGAAGATTAGAGCTTGGCGCCATGGAGTAACAGAGCTCTCAAGTCTCAACGGAGTCAAGGCAAAATGGAAAAAAACTAAACGGAAGAACGAAGCGAAAAATTGAGAAACTAATCAAGCTACAATGACCGAGCTCTAGAACCTTTCACGACGAAACCAGAAACGGAAGTGAAGAACCCAAAAACGAACTTGGAAAACTCTGTAACCAGCGACCCATACCGGAACTGAAGAACGAAACAAAACAGCAACCTTTCATGGCGAAATGAGGACAACTATTGCTTGCTGGAGCTCCTGAAACTTGGCGCCATGGATGAAGCAAGAGATTTTGGACGAAGTTGGAGGGAGCGGGTTTGACGAAGGGTTCGGTTCGATTTTTATTTTCATCGCCTCCCATCCCGATATTTCAGTCGAAAAAAAAGAAGGAAAGGAAAGGAACGAAACGACGACGTTTCCTCCAGTGGAAATGAAAGAAAAAAATTAAAGGGGCAATTCAGCGACTTGCTCAATTAGGTCGAGTAACGCCGAGTTAACTCTGAGTTACCTCTAAACCCTATTTAACTGCTAGCACAAACTGGCTTTCCAGCTAGATCGCTGGTTTCCAAACCGAACAAACCGGTCTGATCCAATTTTCAAAATCATGGTTGAAATATTAGGATAAATTATACTATTTCTGGAAAACAAAGAAAATCCAAACATCAAAATTAACATCTTGTGTTGAATTTCGCCAATCAATGAAACCGAAGTGACATTCAAACGATCTTGTTCAAAAGAATTTCCAATGAACACCTCGTCAATTTAATCAATTCAGTGGATCAATTTGATTCTCCAATATCATATAGAATCTTGAAACCCCAATTTTTATCCTGATTCGTCTTATTTCAAATTACATGACAGTGGGCTCTTAAGTCTTATCAACCAACTAGTCTCATAATCCAAGATAAATAGCAAGTTACTAAAGATAGCTTGATACATGATATTTTTTTTGACAAAGAAGTTTGCCCTGATGCTAAACTGAGACAAGGGATAGTCTAAAAAAAAGTACCTGATGCTAAACTGAGACAATAGTCCATGTCCTATGATTCCAGCAAGAATATTTCGAATATTTAATAAAGTAAAAAATTAGGAGACAACACTTCGTAGGCCAACAAGGCACATGAATGCACAGCATTGAGAAATCATAAACACGAGCCCAAAACACAGCCAGCTAATATTATATGGTCAATCCGCGGACAAGATTTTGTACAGCTGCTATTCATGGAAAAATTGCTTCATATACACATCTTAAAGCAGTATCCAGTTATAAAAGAAAAAACATATATATACAAAAATGAAAATCATCATTACATCAAGGGAATTGCAATGAAGGAAAAAAGGATTAAGACAAAAAAAAAGACCATACCCAGCAAGATGCATGAGCAAAGACATGACATTTCCCCCATGCTTGTGGCTGATTCAAAACTGAACAAGCCAATGCCCACAAGCTGCTAAAGAAAAACCCCACAATAAAGGAAAATCCTATCTTCAAGGCAACAGATCAAACAGCAGTGAAACTAAAGCATCCCTCCAAAGTCGGTGCTTCTTCCATGTTGCTAGTCACAAGGTGGTCATGGTGATGCCATGACGCCATAGATGCACAATAAACAAGGAGGCGAAGGCGGCTTAACTGCTTAGGAGAATCCATTTCTCGAATCTTTTGACAATCTACCTCCTACTTTCATACCAATGTTTTATTGTATAAACCAGATAGGGCATAGCAGAAGGCCCCAAAGTATTAGCAGCTAGGCCCCACAGTAGATGACTGGTCATCACTATTGACTGCCGCTTCAGAATCCACCTTGCTTGGTTTAACTTCATTGATTGGAAGCCCGATTTTGGGTGAAAGCTTCTTCACCTCCTCTGGTGTGTAGATAAATATTTTCCTCACCACAGTGCAGAACTCACTGCAACAAAATAGCAAGAATTTAATATTCATTGACATATATACAAGTATCTGATATTTATTTGCAATAAGAAAAGGAAAAACAGTTTCTGATATTTATGATCCGAGACAAAGCCAGCGATTCGCAGGAAATTGGGCAGCCTATTGATTGCAAGATAATCAGCTACTACCTCCGGTCCTAAATATAGGACATAGTTTGACTATATCCTATATTTAGGACTGGAGGGAGTATTATGTATTTATATCCATCAGAAGGACAAGATTTACTTTTATTGCAAATAAGAAAATGCATCCAAGAAAAAAAATGAAAGAAAAAAAGCAACTATCAGCATCACGTAAACTTACTGCCATGGATCATCTCCAACCATCATCATATCATCCTCATTGTCAGTGTAGACAACCTGCCATTGCTTTGCGGATTTATCCAACTCACCCTTGATGTCAAACATTTCCTCCAACTTTTTAAGCAGATCATCATATCCATCAAACCGTGACAAATCCACAGCCCTACCAACAGCCATTCCTTGCATGTGAACCTGGACATATAAATAAATATCCACATTAACCAAGTAGGAACCAATATTCATACAGAGAAAATGCCAAATTACTTTATTGCACCAAGAATGGCGAGATGAAAAGTACATTCTATTTGCTAACATTAGCCTTTTGAACCCATATATTTAGAATAAAAACACTTGAAACTCTGCAAAAGAACTTCTGTTTATTTTTCTTGATTTAGAGGGGCAAGAACTAATGGTTTGAGATTACAAGTGAAATCGAACCCACAACCTTATATCAAGTTTCTTATATCCCTTATATCAAGTAACTAGAAAGAAAAAGAGGGTTAAAGTGTAGGGCAGACCAAAATGAATGAGTTATACTACCTTAGTGCAGCTCGTTATTTGCCTGCCTTGTGACTCCTGAGGAAACTGAAGACTTGATTTGTCAGCATCAATACTCGATGATGGGATATAAGATCCATTTAGATTTGATGGTTCAGAAAGCTGATCAGACTCCGCATCTACACATGGAACTGACCCATCATCCCCCACCCTCTCTGACAATGTGACTCTTGGCATACTTTCTTCTACATTGGAATTCTCAAGTAGCTGAATCCCAAAGAGCCTACAGCCATTTCCAGTACCTTGTTTCTTCTCACCAGATTCTTTAAGAGCTATAGGCGAAAAATGCTCTGTAGAGTTCTCCATCCTGTTAGACCAACTTATGGAATTGTTGGAAGCAGTGCCCAGAGAATTGTTCCCACCAAAACCAATAAAGTTAGTTGCAGTAGAATTGAACTTAGATGATTGGTAGAGATTTTGTCCATGTTGTGAGTCACGGTAAGAGAAAGATGGAGATTCAGTTGATGGTTTCCATGCCCCTGAAGTTCAAAGAAAACATCAGACATGTAGGACATGGATAACAATTTTGGCATAAAGAAATAGTCCAAGACCAACATACCATGCAGAGAAGAATCAGGTACCGTTGAAGGTAGAACAGGAAGTCGAGCCCTCTTATTTCTTTGAGTTGGTTCAACATTCGCAGGAGCGGTGGCCACAAGTGGCTCTAATTCCCAAGGAGAGACTCTATCAGGACGTAAAATTGATGATGGTTCATCCCATTGCACCTGAAATACAATATGTGCGCATCATAAAATAACAAAATTAGCCTATGAACACTCCAGCACAATAAAATGAACCCAAAGCCACACTGTAATTGCTAGTTTCTAGCCACTCAATATACTGGCATGTATATCTTTAAATTCACCTTTTAAGAGTTAAGTGTGAATGTTTGAGATTTTCTAGTTTAAAACTAAGGCATCTTAACCCCAAGCTTTATCAACTGCACTAAAAACCTAGAATTGAATAGTTGCTGTATACAAAAACAAAAATAAAACAAGAAAATATCTTAGGAATCCCATCATATATGTTGTCAATCATTTTCATAACAAAAATCACAATTATAGTTGCTAGAATTTGATTGGAAAACAAAATAATCAATTTCCATTATTTAAACACTATGCCAATAATTTACAACCACTACTGAATCCAAAAAACTACAAGTACAAAAGGATAAGCAGAAGAAGCCCAGTTGGAAAAGGTCATTATTAACCTTTAATGATCGCCACTCAGAATCAGGCCAGACAGGTGAGTTATGATCTCCAAAACCCACAATTGTGCCACTGAACCTGTATGAAAGGGGAAAATATATTACATAGGATGTGACGATATACCGGGATTTAACCATAAAACCAACCAGATCATGCACCTTCTTTCAGGAACTTCATCGCCCTCAAATCTCATCTTGAATCTCATCCCAACAGAAAGCTTATGATTTCGAGCTTCAAGATACTCGTTGACACTAACAATAAACTCCGATCGGCTTGTCCTGACACCAACGTTGACAAATCAGTTTAAAGTGTACTCAGTTAAGAAGCAAGCGAAGTGCATCATCCCAAAATCAAAAGGAAAATAAATTGGCTAAATCCAAGACAAACTATTTATAAATGTTACTTGTAATATATGAAGCACATTACACATAAAAGGCTAATCAATTATCTCTGTTCCCTTTTACCTTGACTTTGAATCAGAACCTTCAATGAAAATCTAAATTAATTCATCCTATGTTCGTTTCTATAGCACCTAAGGTTCAATTAAAATAGCCATCTGACTAACAATAGAGCAATGCACTTCACCACATAATAGACAATAAAAAAGCAGGCATGTCCGAAAACAAGAACACAAGTTGCACAATGGTAGTACAGGGAAACCACCCACAATTTGACAACATCATGAACTAAAATTATAAAGTAAAATAATAAATGCATGATGTTGAGGGCAAAACCTGGGCTTGTAAAACACAGAAAACAGTGTTCCGGTGGCAATTGCATGAGATGCTGTTGCCAGAACACCAATATGCATGCTGTGACTGGATATGACAGATGATGGCATATTGTTTTGTTGTCTCATGAGCCGCCTAACTCCAACACGCAGCTCCCCATTTTCACCTCTGAAATAAAGCAGGTAAGACAAATCACAATCACCATTCAACATAAGCAAGAAACAAAAAACCAACTTTGTTTTAATCCCAGTAAGGCAGGAAAAGGAAGGTACTACTACTTATTAACTTACCTTAGGAATATAAAAGCATCACCGGCCACCAATTTCTTGGAGATTACAAACACACTCCATCCAGTTGTAAGTAAGTGGCGCCTAGGTTGCCCTGAAAATCAGTGTTCAGTAAGGGGCTCATGGATGGTATAAAAATTAAACGTCAAAATCCCAAACTCCACTGCCAAAGGAAAGAATAAGTGGGTTATGCAAAACCACAAACATTAGACATGAAGAGGGCAATTTAAAACACCCCTTGCCCCAGAAAGTTATGATTAAATTTGTTCCTAGCCGCACGATAAACTAATAAAGAGGATAATCGCAATCAAACAGCAAAATCAACAAGTGATCCATTTACAAACTAACATGGCAACTGATATACACCCAAATAAATAGAACCTGATGGCATTTCTTTTCTGCTAGAAAAATCATTTTCACAAGTTAACCAAAGGTTAGTTTGACATATCACGAGACTAGTGCACTAAACATTTATAGATTGACTTGGAAAGTTGAACATGTGACTCAGGAATTAATCCCTCCCACGCATAGTCCTGGGGTGAATTTTCCCAAGTAAGTTGAGCTAGGCGTTCCAAGAACAGCAGAAGACAGGTTTTACTTTGGAGCAACCATCAGATCTCCCACAAGCAGTGAAAAAAGTTTCTGCTAATCTAATCCCCTGAGGATTGTTTCACTTTACAGTATAAGTATTTTACAATTTAAGGATTAACAAAAAAAATTCAAGTATCATCTCTCTTAAACACATTGATCAGTATAACTATGTACTATGTTAAAACTATTTTTCACAAAACACTACCTGAAATTAAATATTCTACCAGGTTAACAGGATTCAAATGATTAAAAAATAGAGACATATAGCAAGACATGTACCTCGAAATGTGTCGAAAATGCCATTCATTCCCATGCAAATCTGTTGCAACTAATTCTTGCCATGGTGGCTGCTGAGACATATCCTGACCAAAACATGGGGATTATAAAAGTGAAGGGCAAAATAAATATTACCAAGCATCTAAAATATGGAATGTTCGAAAGAAGCCAACCAGGGGTGGCAGACAATCATCAGCATGTCTCCGAAGAACAGAAAAACCTCCATGAGTGCTGGTGTCAGATGCAGTAAGCGTTTAGCAGAAGGAATGAACTGTGCACCTAGTAGGCTCCGGCAGAGGATCATCAGGGCTTGTCACTTCACTTTGCTAAACCCAACAAAACAGAGAAACATAAGATAGGTATAGAAGAGAGAACATTTTGAAAAGCTCAATGGATAGAAAAGCAGTATAAAATGAAAATCATCTGTAAGC
Organism: Inga laurina; assembly: GCA_963855925.1. Taxonomy (NCBI): domain Eukaryota; kingdom Viridiplantae; phylum Streptophyta; class Magnoliopsida; order Fabales; family Fabaceae; genus Inga; species Inga laurina. The sequence continues at coordinate 30,997,431 of OY979708.1, forward strand.
AAGTAGAACAGGAAAAAGGTCTAACACTAACTGAACGACCATGTGCCTAAGAGTAGAACACCATAGCAACTGTATTGCATTTCTGTAATTTTGATGGATCCTTAAGTTTAGGATCAAAGATAATGAGCCAAAGTAATTATAGAACCAGAATCTGAAGTTCTAGACCCAGAGTTAAGACAATACTTTCTGAATAATACTCGATATCCCTTCTGTCATACAAGATAGTTTAAATAGAAAAACACAACTGACAAACATAAGTTACATAGACACAAACCAAACTCACAATAACTTCCTGAATAACTAATCTAAACTTCCTAAAGGATAAGACACATAAAGCATAACTTCCCAACTACCATTATTCTGTCTTATCCAAACGCCTCTTTCTTGTGTAAACAAGAAGAGAATGTGGTGGCCTATCAGATTTGATATATTTGCCAGCTTGGAATGCTCACACCTTCAGGGGTTCTGTCTTTAGACATGAGAAAGAATGCAGATTGGGATTTTTTTTATAATTTTCAGCTCAAGGAATTTATAAAGGAGTGTCTCGCAAATATAGAGAGATTGGAAAGTTTTGCTGCATGTTTAATTTTCTATCTATATAAATACACACACACACACACACACAGTGACCAAAAAATAAATATAAATCTATACAGCAACCTGCACTGTTCACAGGCTGTGAATAGTACAATTTGTTCTTGGGCTCCATGTAAGGCACACGGCTGGTATCTAAATCCTTATATTAGTCTATTTCTTTTATTATCTTCAACCATCCCTTTAGAGCATACCCTATGTCCCTCTCCTTCTCATTGGTGAAGCTTAATTGGCATCCTCCCTCTTAATTTTATTCTTTAACCCAAAAAAAAAAAAATCAATTTGCAATGTGAAAAAAAAAAGCACTCACGTCAGCTTCAGGGAGCAGAGTTATTTGTGCATAGACTTCATCTGTTTCAGGCTCAGCCTACAAAATAAAGATTAAGTTAATGATTTTAAATGATACTGTTGATAAAGCAAGGCCAATTCCTAGGTAAGTGATTGAGAGCATAGAAAAATCATGACTCACCCGTAGCTGAACATTGACGACCTTACACAGAATCTTAGAAGGTAGATTGAAGGAAGGCATTTGCTGATCAGACCCCTGATGCATTGAAGCCTCAAGCTACAAAATAAAGACCACAACAGCGTCTGATCACATCATGTAATTTCATCAACAGTAGCTGGAGGCTGAGGATTCAAAAACAATCATTGAATTCAATGTACAAACTGCAAAGCAGTTGGCTTCCGTTAAGAGGTCGAACTTTTGCTATGTTGTTAAGCAGCAGCTAAGTTTCATCTATTTATAACATAAGCCTGAACACATATACAATGTTCCTTGCATGCAAATATATTTTCCTAAACCGAGCTACCTGTTCCATGTGGCCTTGTGGAAAGTAGTAAACTCGCTCCCCTGCATGAGGAAGAGTGACAAGAGGACCAGCACAGGCACACCACAATTCATTGTACAAATCATCATTGGTTGGCCCTATAAAGCAAGCATAAGGAGATTAATTCATCAAGGATAACAAAAAAAACACAATGATGCAAAGAGGAAGAAGACAAAACTTGTATTGCACCCAACTATGCACCAAACTTTTAAGTTCATATTTCACACCAACTTCTAACACTAGGGATCCATAACTTTCAAATTGAACACATAAAACTGATCATGATCAGAAGCAAGGCAAATAGTAGTGTCTCACCAACCGAAGAGTTACAATTTAGGTCAGACCATTTGAAAATTCAAAATAAACCACACCATCACCCGCCAACACAGAACTTTGTCCATAAGGAACAGGCACAGTAGTGGCAGACCTAAAGCTCTATTATATGTATAAGAATGACAGAAGAAGCGTGAGCAAATGGGCACAAGAATAAAATGATTACTAGGACGAATGAGCTTCAAACCTACTGGAAAATCGCATTAATCATAGATGCATGAGAAAGATCAAGTGACTGGCTGACATTGTAGAAGTGGACACAATTTTATACACCACAAGAAGATGGCATTAACTTATGAGCTACAACTCACACTTTGGGGTGTTTAGATATCACTTTTGGTACTCCAAAAGTCCTTTTGGTAAACTTACTTCCCACCAAACCCATGTTTGCATAGAAATATCTATTTTTCAAAAAACCATTTCTGAAACATGGATCACGTAGAAAAAGTCAGTTTAGGAATCACAAGTCTCAGTTGCTTTTACCATTCAAAAAAGTCAGTTTAGCATTTTCGTGGAAGTTAATTTCTAGCAACACTCATTTCCCAAATTATCAAATTCAAAACATCTTTTTAGTTTATTAAACTGACTTCTTAAAAAATAAATTCAATCGTAAATCCTGTTACAAATACTAACTTTTACCTAAACTCAGTTTGAGAAACATATTTTTTGCAAATTATAAACCAAAAACACACCTCATAGTTTTACTTGTCAGAAACCAAAACATGTTTGCACGTTGAGGGTTCTAGAATTATTCAAATCAAAACAAACAAACAGAAAATTCAGAGGAATAGTGTCAGTATAAACTCAAACCTGCATGGTTTCCACCAGAAGTCTGATTTGAAGCCACAAATGCCATGCGAATAATCTTCACAAGAAATCAGAAATTTAGGAGAACCCCGGTTTAAAATGGTTCTGTTACACAGAAAAATCATTGCATATTTCCATTAGTTTTATTACCATTTACTAACTACTAGAACACATTTATTATTCATTTTTTCTAACTTTTTTTGGCACTAACGCAAGGGCAACTCACTAACTCAGCTTCTGCGCCTTAAATAAACCAAGTGAGGTTTAGCTTTAGACTAATTATAACTATAATACTTTAATGCAAACAAATCGTAAGAATTTCACAAGCCTTGTATACGCCAAAACTACTACAGGGTATAAATTGGGCATTGTTACTCAAACGAGCATAAAGATATTGATGCTGTCGATAGAGGGAAAACTGTGTGCGCCCCTGAGAAAGGAAAAAATTTTCATCAGGAAACTTATGAGGGGAGAAATGAACATTTTCCATTTCCAGTTCACACAATACCGGATCCAAGAGAACAGAAGAACACCAAATGGGCGCAAACCTCATTCTATAACACTAGAAGTCTAGAACAAACAGAGTTTCCCCCAAAGCAAACAGAGTCACAAACTCCAATCTTAAAACCATTGAATGAATGCCCAACACAACAAAATCCAAAATCAGATGCACGAACCAAATGAAGGTACGAATCAGAATCAAAACCTGGAACCCCAAAATGAGAATGACCCAAAATTTCTCCCAGCCAATGCCCCAAATAGAAAATTTTAAAAGCAAACAACATACCCAGTATACCTCAAAGCTGACTTACCCCCTCCGGACCCCCAAGTCGAAGCAGCAAAGCAAGTCGCTAGGGATTCAGGGAGAAGAAGGAGATGACAAAAAACGAAAAGCAATGGAGTAGATCGAAATTCGATGGAAGAGATGGTTGGTAACTGGTAAGGTCTTGTTTGGTTGAAGCCGACACGATCCCCAATTCCCTGCCTGCCTCTTTTTCAGCTGTTTCTCTCTCTGTATACCTCTCTCTCGCACTCCTGAATAGTTTATTCGTATCAAGTTGTAATCTTCTACTTGTTTCCTTTTTTTTTTTTTTTTTTTGCTTTTAACATTTCGCGCGTGTCCCTTGAGGGTCAGGGGTTGAAGCAGTGAGCAGAAAGAATCTTTGAGGGCTCTCTCTCTCTAGATTTGAGGCAGATACAACCGCGGTACAAGGCGTGCCCTGAAAGCCCAACAGGTTCCCCACTGCCAAAGTTTGACCGGCCACGCGCATAAAGCTAATTAATTATTTAGTAATTATTCATAATTATTATTCATCATTAATAATTTTTATTACTTCATTCATTTTGATAATTTTTAATAGTCTATATAGTGTGTGTTTGGAGTCCCAATTGGAGGGGTCAATTGGGCTTATTTTAGCCATAAGCCCAATAGATGATTGAAAAAAAAAAATGCATGTTTGGTTAATAAGGTGAGCAATTGGGTTTTTGATAAATTCAACACTGTTGACCAACGATTGGATAAAGCTCACTGTTTGATCTTTTATCAAAAGCTCAACTAATATTCGACACAAATGCGCGTGATCCAGTGAAGTCAGCCACGTGGTAACTTACAACAAGCTGACCATCACTTTCTAAAATAGGCTTTTCTTGATATATATATAAAAAAAAACCCTCAAACCAACACACTAAGTACCACTCCTTCGCAGTTCAGTTCGTATACTTTATTCCCTAAAAATATAAATAAATAAAATAAAATTAAAAAAATATGAAAAAAGAGAGTAATAAATATTCAAATATCAATTAAATTTTAAATTAATGATTTCCCAAAAATTTAATTTGTCAATTGCTATACTTTTTTTGTCAATCTCATTATTCTTATTATCAACAAAACTAATTTAGAATTTTGAAGTGCAAGTGGTATCTAACTGTTTTTTTTAAAAAGAACATCACATGATTTTTTTATTTGTATTGCATACTGTACATGTTTTAATATTATTTAATCTAATTAATTAAATTAAAATCTAATTTCAATTTTAAAATATTAATAATGTAATTTTGAATGGATAAAAGTTAATGTGAAATATTAATACAAATAAAAATATTAACCATAAATTTTTTTTATAGAAAAAATCATCATATTCATATACATGAAATAAAATTAATTGGTTACATAATATTATTTCATCATATTGTACATTTTTTAATTGTCTAATTTCCCAACTTTAATTATTATAAATTTTTTATAATTTTTAATTACATTTATCTCTTACCATTATTACAAAAGCCCTTATGCTTAAGTCAATCCAAACAAGTTTTATTTTTACAAAAGCCCAATTGATAATCGCCAGTCCAAACATAAATCACATTACACAATTTAGCTTTTACCAAAAGTAATATTACAACAAGCCCAATTGAAACAAGCCCAATTACCAATCGTTGTTCCAAACACACCTATATATAATAGCAAAGGTTTAAAGCCAGCCTCCTATGAAGTCACGTCAGCTTTTCCACCTCCTAAGATACTTCCTCACCCTCTGATAGTCTTCTCCACAACTTCTTGACAGTTACACATCACCTCGTTGGTTGTGCCAGCCCACGTTCTGATTGTGTGGATAGTCTAGAGGTATCCCTTTTTAGCTTCCTCTGGAATGTCTAACGCCATTTAAAGCCAGACACCTGATATGGCATATCACTATATCACCCTCTCTCATCTATATAGAAATTAATTCCTCGTTGTCGGATATCCATCTGGCGAGCTCATTGACAGTTACCATGCCGCCACGTTCCTTTCATGGGCCTACCTTCCGATCGTGTGTTTAATGGGTGGAATTATCTAGAGTTTATCTTCTTTTGGACTTTTGGCGATGTGCATAAGTTAGTTGTTATTTCCGGTCACGTTCTGATTGTGTGGATAGTGGCTAGAGGTATCCCTTTTTAGCTTCCTCTGGAATGTCTAACGCCATTTAAAGCCAGTCACCTGATATGGCATATCACTATATCACCCTCTCTCATCTATATAGAAATTAATTCCTCGCTGTCGGATATCCATCTGGCGAGCTCATTGACAGTTACCATGCCGCCACGTTCCTTTCATGGGCCTACCTTCCGATCGTGTGTTTAATGGGTGGAATTATCCAGAGTTTATCTTCTTTTGGACTTTTGGCGATGTGCATAAGTTAGTTGTTATTTCCGGTCCTCTATAAATACTTTTTGATTTCCATTCTTCTGTTCAACGTGTTTGGAAGGTTGTAGTTCTATTCTATGGCTTTTGTATATGACCATGTAAAGGACGTTAACACCAGTCGTCAAGGCTGGAGGCTCTATGTTTATATTATTCGTTTATGGAAAATGCGTGGCCGATACAGTAAGGGAGATGTGGCTTCTATTGAGCTTGTGTTGCAGGACTTTAAGGCAAGCTTCTATATTTCTCTTTGCCCTCCTTTTTATCTATTTTGGTATATTTGCTTTGTGTTGTGTAACTTCTGTCTACCACTTCCTTTGGTGCCTTCTTTTTTTATTGTTAATACTTTTTTGGTTTTGTTGACGTCTAAAGTGATCGGATTCACACTACTTTCCTTAGTGGTTTTGTGCAGCGCCATGAGAAGAGTTTACATGAGGGTGCCATGTGCGTTATCTCCCATTTTAATGTTGCTCTATCAACGGGGTCATATCATATAACAAAGCATCCTTATCAAATTAACTTCCAATTTCAAACTGTCGTTTGTCCTACCAAGTGTAACCCCCTTCCGTAATTAATATTTGGAATACGCAATTAAAGTGAAATAGAGACCAGTAACAATCAAATAACATTTATAAACCCATCTACCAGATGGGGTTTTCACAAATACCTTTCAAAATTATTTATAACCTGGTCTCACATTCACATTCCGAATACCATTACTACCTGAAGATAAATCACATTTAATATATCAGAGTACGCAATGTAATAATTCTAGCAATTCCGAATTCCATTTATTAACTCAAGCTTTATAGGGCACATTCGCCCATTACAAGCCCTCATATGGGGATTACACAAATCCATGTCAAATACATATCAAATCCTTATCCAAATCATATACAGTCATCCCAACTCATATTGATAACCAACTACTAACTCTCATCTCGAAAGAGTCCTAACTGCTCCCTCCACGAGCCACTTGCCCTGTCTAAATTGTTTGTAGGGGAGAGTGAGATTTGAGAGAATCTCAGTAGGAAACAGATACCAATATGCATGCAAGATATATGTTTAATGCATGACATGCTTGCATTACATAACTCATGCTCACACAATGACATATCTGCAAACTCAATGCTTCAAACAATATACTTATGGCCATAGCATAACAGACACAGCGCTTCAATAGTTCATATATGTTTCACATAATCAAGCAAAGCAATAACATGCATCAATACACCAACACAAATATCAAATACATGCAGGAGAGGTAAGTTCCCTACCTCCAATCTTTTCTCCTCGATTTGCGTGCCAGCAACTCAAGCCCTCAAGTGGGTCCTACAATTCCAAATGTACCATTTAGACACTTCCATAGTGTTTCTGGGGGTTAGATGAGGCTATATTGAAAAATTACTAAAATGCCCCCGGGGACCTGGCCCGGCCCGGCCCCGCCGTACCCGGTCCGGCTGTACTTTTCCCAAAATTTTGACATTGGCTATTCTAACATATTTCCACCCAAGGAATCCATTTCTGAACTCGGAATTATCAAATTCAATGTCAATTACAAAATTACCTTGGCAGCCGCACTTTAAGGATTTCAAGGGCGTTTTCGTAATTATGCTTTTTCGGCCTTTTCTGAAAAAGTGACCAACTGTAACCCCACCTAATTTTCGCTCCTGAACTCAATGGAATCATCTAATCATTGAAAATCCATCTCTAAGGCTCATTTATAGCCTTGGCCAAAATATACAAGTACTCCGGGAAAAATTGAGTTTTTCTGGTTTCGGCTCCGTAAACACGTTCCTTTCTACTCCTAACTACTTTATTGACTATTCCATTAGGTTACAACCACCATTTAGTACCAATTTGGACAGCATAACATCCCCACACACCCATTTTCCATTTTTGAAACCAATGACAATCTGGCGAAATTTCACCGATTAAATTGTCTACAGCAGCCAGAATAGTTAATACATAAGAGTTTGGAAGTTACCTCAAGCTCCCACTAGCTTTTCTCAAGAGTGGCTAAAACCCTAGCCCTTCTTAACTATGAAAATTGAGCTTCCAACACCTTAAAGAACATGAAAGAGAAGCTTAGGAGCTAGATCGTCGGAGAAATCGGCTTATCTTGTGAGATTTCTCCTCTTTCTCTCTCTAAGAGCTCTCAACACACTCTCTCTCTCCTTGGCTATTGAACCTCACAACAGAAATGGGAGGTAGAAGAAGATGGGAAATATTTTAATTCCATGCTGATGTCATCTTTTATTTTGATGATGTCATAATTCCCATTTTCAGATTTTTTGACAGATTTTCTGTCCAAACTTTGAAAAATTATAACTAATTCTAGAAAAATTGAAATGAGGTGATCCTAAAGCCCATTGAAAGCTATTTAAGTCCTATTCATAGGAAAAATATGAGCCATTACCAGAAATCACCACAAAATTCTAGAATTACACGAAATTCCCTTGCTGTTCCAGATTTACACCCAGTTTTAACATCAAACTTTGGAAAACCATAACTCCCAGTTCATAAAATGAAATGACACAAATTATATGTCCATTTTTAAGCTTGGAATGTGAAATTTAAGACTGGAAAGTTTCAGAATTTTTAAAGACCATTTGCCCACTCAAAACATCAATACAAATAGACTGCCCAGAACAGAGTTTCACTGGACAAAATTTTAGATTTTGCATCTTTGCTTCCAATGGTTCCATTTTCATACCAAACATCATTCCCGCATAAATTTTTACAAGGAATCCATTGAAAACACCAAATCAATCAAATTCACATTCTATTGACATGTTTCACCAATAATCACAACATGTCAACACAAGTCACAATTCAAACTCACATTGCAATTCTTTACTTTCCAAAGTTCCAAACCAATTCCAATGAACTCACATGAACTCACACACATGGGATTCCACCCACTCAATCTCAAAATTCGACGTATTACACCAATGATGATGGTCGTATCCCGCTTTTTGGCTTCAATTTCGTTCCTTTTGCTAAAATTCTGTCGGATGATTTTGACGATCGTTTACGAGTGGGTGAGTGTCATATGTTGTTTACTTTATACTTTGTATATGATTTTCAGCTTAGTCACTATTCATTTTGTGTTTACTGTTTTGCTAACAGATGTGATTGGTGTCAAGCCCTTTAACATTTTGATATTTGCCACAGTAAATAATGCAAAGTTTAGAAGGCAAACAGGAATAGCATAAAAATACTGATATTAAGTGCTTGCATTACATTACAAAATATCCCATAAGGTTTAAAAAATTTATACAACATTCTCAAAACTTAGCTAAATGGATGATAACCAGCTATCCAAGCTTGAACTGCACCGGTACCTTCAGTCACCGGTGTTGACGCTTTTGCCCTTCGAGCCCCATCCTTCCCTAGAATATTTTTAAATTTTGAAAAAGGATAAGATTCAAACGAATATCAATTGTAACATACAACCAGTCATATATAATGCGACAAATAAATATGTTGTACACCATGTAATGCAAATAATAACAACATAAACAACACAGCATATGCACATGAGTCGGGGCTACTTCCCCACTATCTATAAGCACAAACAACACGGCATGTACACAGTAGTCGAGGCTACTTCCCCACTATCCATAAACACCTTGGTTGGGTTCTTCTCATAACCAGGTAAATGTGCCTCCTCGCACAATTGCCCTACTTGGCAAAACAATGTTGATCATACATATCACATAAGATAGCACAAACAAAGCATATACACATTCACATAATGTATGTAAGATAGAGTTACTACCTTAAACCCCTTTTAGCATGCTAAACGAGTCTTGAGTTTGGTATGGGCTTAAGCTCTTTCCAATTCCTATAAAATTAGAGTTATAAGTAATTGATTATTACTTGAACTATTTCTGCCTTTAATCACAGTTTGTTGGTCATCTATCACAGCTTCAATAATTTATGCATAATACAATTCTGCACAGTGTAGTTTCACGGTATTCCAGAAAACTGCCAGATTTTCAGTCAACTTTGAAAAATCATAGTTAATTCTAGAAAATTCCAAATTGACTATTTCCAAAGCCTATGTGAAGCTCTTTAAGTGTTCTTTTAAGGGAAAAGCCTTAAGTCTAACCATTGACATCACACTTTTCCTAGAAATTTTCCAAACTCCTATGTTCCTAGATTTCATTCCAGAAACAAGGCTCAACTTCAAAAATCCATATCTTTTAATCTACTTGTCCAAAAATTATTATCTACATATCAAATTAAAGATCTACATCTCTACTTTAATCTTGTCAAATTTCATAATTTTTGGACTAGGTTTGACTAACAAATCTCATTGCCCAATAACATTGCCTCCAGTAAAACAAATCAAACAGCATTACTTTGAACTTCAATAAATTCCATATTTACATACAAATTTTCATAAATCATGAACACCTATATTCCCACACAATTCTCCCTTCTAAAGGCAATAAATCATCAAAATCATGAAATCCCAGCTCAAATAGGACAAAAATGCCCCTGGCTGAAAATTCCAGATTTAAGGGAAAATGTGATTTTCTTAATTCCAATCCACTTAACACCTTCTTTTCACCTCTAATCCTATGTGTAACCAATTAAACACTAATTAAACATGATTAGAGTGAATTTGGGCAACACCTCCCCTTAGGGTTTGTTCTTCCCAAAATCACAACCAAGCAAAAACAAGCCACCAAACCAACAACAACATCAACAATCATCAAGAATCAACAAGATAATCAAGGTTCTTGAGATTACCTTGTGATTACTCCACTTTCTGTAACCCCCTGCCGTAATTATATCCGAAATACGCGATTAAAGTGAAATAGAGACCAATAAGAAGCAAAACTACATTTTACAAACCCATCTACCAGACGGGGTTTTCATAAATACCTTTCAAAATCATTCATAACCTGGTCTCACATTCACATTCCGAATACAATTACTACACAAAGATAAATCACATTTAAATATATCAGAGTACACAATATAATAATCCCGGCAATCCCAGTTTCCATATATTAACTCAAGCTTTATAGGGCACATTTGCCCATACAAGCCCTCATATGGGGATTACACAAATTCTCATATCAAATACATACTCGAATATACATTCCAACCTACAAAATTATATATCTAAATATACTTAATCCCAAACATGCATTGATAACCACCTATCACAAGATTACAACCCGAACGAGTCCCGTCGCCTTTGATTGTTTACTCCATCCTCGATCCACCTACCCTGTCTAAATTGTTGGTAGGGGAGGGTGAGATTCGAGAGAATCTCAGTAGGATAACAATATCAAAATGCATGTATGATAGATGTTTAATGCATGACATGCTTGCATCACACAACTCATGATAACACAATGACAATTTGCAAGCTCAATGCTTCGAACAATATACCTATGGCCATAGCATAAATTGAAACATAGCTTCAAATTACACATAATTATGCAAAGCTAAGACATGCACCAACACACTAACACATATATCAAATACAAGCAGAAGAGATATGTTCCCTACCTTAACCCTTTTCCGCCTCGAAACGCGTGCCTCGATCTACGTGCAAACAGCTCGGGGCTCCATATTCGATCCTACAATGTCAAATGTACTATTTAGACACTTCCATAGTGTTTCTGGGGGTTATATGATTCTATCTTGAAAATTTACCAAAATGCCCCAGGCTGTACTTTTCCCGAAATTTTGACATGGGCTATTCTGACATATTTTCGCCCAAGGAATCCATTTCCGGATTCGGAATTATCAAATTCAATGTCATATTACGAAATTGCCCTTGGCAGCCCTACTTTTAGGGTTTTAGGGGCGTTTCCGTAATTATGCTTTCTCGGCCTTTTCCGAAAAGGTGCCCAACTGTAACCCCACCTAATTTTCCCTCCTGAACTCAATGGAATCATCAAATCATTGAAAATCCAACTCTAAGACCCATTTATAGCCCAGACCGAAATATATGAGTTTTCTAGGGAAAATCAGGGTTTTTCGGTTTCGGCTCCGTAAACACGTTCCTTTCTACTCCTAACCACTTTATTGACTATTCCATTAGGTTACAACTACCATTTAGTATCAATTTGGGCAGCATAACTCCTAGGGAAACCCATTTTCCATTTTTACAACCAATGGCAATCCGGCGAAATTTCACCGATTAAATTGCCCACAGCAGCCAGAATAGTCAATATACAAGAGTTTGGAAGTTACCTCAAGCTCCCAATAGCTTTTCTCAAAGTGGCTGAAACCTTAGCTCACTTCAACACAAGAAATGGAGCTTCCAAACCTTAAATTACATAGAAGAGTAGCTTAGAAATGGAGTTATACGCGTTAGGAGCTAGATCATCGGAGAAATCGGCTTACCTTGCGAGTTCTCTTCCTCTTCTCTCTCTAAAACTCCCTCTCTCTCTTTCTCCATGCTGCTGCACGGTTTTTGGCTGATGGAGGAAGATGATGATGACTTTATAACATTTAGCTTATGTCATCTTTAATTATGATGATGTCATAATTCCAAAATTGGCATTTTCGGATTTTCTGGCAGATTTTCTGCCCAATCTTTGAAAAATCATAACTAATTCTAGAAAACTCAAAATGAGGTGATTCCAAAGCCAAATGAAAGGTATTTAAGTCCTCTTTATAGGAAAAATATTTACCAATACTAGAAATCACCACAAAATTCCAGAATTACACAAATGTCAACACTGCCCCAAAACAGAGTCCATTTTCGACCTCAAACTTTGGACAGCCATATCTCCTAGTTCCCAACATGAAATGGCACAAATTATATGTCCATTTTGAAGCTTTGGATGTGAAATTTAAGACTGGAAAGTTTCATAATTTTCTGACATCATTTGCCTATTAAAAACGTCCACACGAGAAGACTGCCCAGACAGAATTCACACTGGACAACATTTCTAGTTTTGCAACCAATGTGTCCAATCCAATTTAAATCAATTCCAATGATTAAATACCACAACATGACACCATTTCCATCACAATACCCCATTCAATTGTTCCCTCTATTCTAAGTCAATTTGGATGTTAATCCACCATTGAACTCAAATACAGGGTTTTGGCGTTGCTCATAACACAAACGACTACAATCCACTTTATATTCTCTAAAAGGGTTCATTAATCACTAACCACGTCCACTTTTGTAGTCATTAACCCCTAATCACAATTTGGGATCTTGCTAAACCGGGGCTTAGCAATCCATTAATCTTAGGCTTATTCTCTAGCCTCGAGTCTCGAAAATTCACCATTTATTCTATTTATTGAAATAAATATATACTAGATCTTTGTTGTATGAATTTGGGCTATTACAATTGGCATGGTTACTGAAGAGGGATCTCGGGATGAGAGTATTGTTGATGGTCGAAAGCAAACTCATGTTGAGATTGAGATAATAGATGAGGAGTACTTTCGACTGTCTTATATTGTTTCTTTTGTTACATGTTCATCTTTGATGGTTGTTTTTTGTATGGTTTCTTATTTTATATGATTGTAATAGTCTTTTCTTTATGATTGCTGCATATATTAGGATGCACTTTGTTCATTGTACATTGTGGAGAGGTTTTGCAACTGAGTATTTGGAATAATGGATCGCCATGTTTTTGGACATGTTACTTTTGTACTACAATGGTGTAAGGTCAAAGAGTTTCAACATAAGTCATTGTGTCATTTTTTAATACACTTAATATGCATATATTCTACAGATGTTTGATGCAATGTTTGTTTCGTAATGCTTTTGTCGTAACACAAAAAAATAAGTTGTCCAACTCTATGTATACTTCACGTATGTTTATTCAACCGACCATGGAGGAGGTTGATCATTTTGTTGTCAGGTCTTTATTTCATGGTGTTATTATGAGTTTTTTGTAATCCTTTTATCTTCATTTTTCTCTACTATTTTCTAACTGCTTTTGTTTAGATTGAAGACTAGCGGAGTTGACCTTGACCAAATTCCTGATCATATAGCCTCATAAGCAACTTTAGGTCTTGCGAATGATTTGCTTGGCGTCATGGATCCAAGGACTATATCTTCTTTGCATCGTAGACCTACTGTGAGATCAACATCCCTTTTAACATTGCAGCCTATTGATTCATGAGTCAACATTGGAATTTCTCTACTACATGATGTCTACATGATGACTATTATTTTAATAGATTATGTCTTGAACCTGTGTGAACTCTTATGTTGTTGATATTGTATTTTGGTTTTTTTGGTAAGTAGCCTTGATTTTGTTTTCTGTGCAGGATGCTGTGGTTACTATTATGGTTGACATTGTTGACATTAAGCTTTCTAGAGGCTAGTATTACACGTCTTGTAAGATTGATGATAAAAAGGTTATTTCCAATGGTGATGGATAATACTGTGGGAAGTGTAATGCTATAATTAGGGTTGTTGTTCCAAGGTATCGCTTGTAACAACCCATTTTTATTCACCAATATTTCTTGTAAATATTTGTGACATTCAATGGAATAAAATGGTGAATTTTGGTGCATTTGGAATGACAAAAATACCTTTAGTTGAGGTTATAAGAAAATTGGGCTAAAATAAGACATAAAGCCAATTTCTGTCTTCCAAAAATCTTTTATTGAAGCTCAAATTGGAGAATAGAAAAGCACAATTTTTGGCTCAATAATAATGGTTAAAGTAGGCTAAAAGGATAGAAAAAGGAAGAACCCACAATTAAATGCAAAAATGTAAGGACAAAATGGTAATTTGCTAATAAAGCAAAGAGCTAATCATTTTCTCAATTTCATGAGGCCATTTTCAGCCAAATAAGGAAAATAGAGGGAAAATAGATATTTGGAGATAAATATCCAAATTTGGAGCAATTATGGCCAAGTAAAATAAGTTGGAAAAGTCAAAAAGTAAAAAGGTGGATTAATTAATTATTTGAAGAAGGGAATTATAATAATTCAATATGCTAATAAATTTCCATTTTCATGATATGAATTTCAGCAAAACGGAAATAAAAGGAGGAAAAATAAATACTTGGAAGCTAAATATGCAATGTAGAATTATCTCAAGCCAAGTAAAAAGAAGAAGCAAAAAGTAAAAATGCACATGGTAAACTAACATTAAAATATATTACTTTTAAGGAGGTGTATGAAGATATTTTAAGAACTTCTTATCTCTTTCTTTAGGCCATAATTTCGGCCAAGTTAAGAGAAATAGAGGGAGAGAGAGCTTTGAAGAACAACAAGAACAAGAGAAAGAGCAAAGGTTCCAGAGCAAGAATCAAGGTAAGTTGCTTGTGATTTTAAGTGTTAAGCTCTCAAAAGCCATGGAAACCTCTTGTAATCTCTTTTCCCTTTTGAATATCATGTTTAGCAAGCAAAAATCCAAGAGAAGAGGGAGAGGCAGTGGATGGATAGAGAGAGAAAGACGAGAAATCAAAAGGTAATATCAAGAACCTTGATTATCTTGTGATTATGATGTTGTTATGGTTATTATTGGCTTGATTTGTGGTTTGATTTGATTGATTTTGTAATTTTGGGATGATGAGACCCTAAGGGCGTATATTGCCCAAATTTCTACAAATCATGATTAATTAGTGTTTAAATGGTTAAACATGTGATTAGGAGTGAAAAGGAAAGTGTTTAAAGGGTTAAATCAAGAAAATCACATTTTCCCTTTTTCTTTATAAAGTTTTGACCAGACCCAGAATTGAGGGTTAGAGCTGGAATTTCATCAATTTGATGGTTCCATTGAGTTTAGAAGGGAAAATTGTGTAGGGTATATGTTAAGTGTAAAGTGCGAAAAGCATTAATGTGAAATGACAAAATTATCCCTAAAACCTTAAGTTAGGGGATGCTAAGGGCAAAATCATATTTTGGTAGTGAATTTGGCAATTCTGAGGTCAAAAATAGATTCTACAAGTAAAATTGTGTAGGATTAGCCCGGGTCATAATTTTTGGAAAAGTATAGTCAGATCGGGTATAAAGGGACTTAGACGAGGTCCTTAAAGGTATTTTGGTCATTTTGCAGTTTTAAACTAAGATAACCAACAAAATGAATTTGGAAAACTATATGAATGAGTGATAACTCATTTTTTTTGAAATTTTAGAATTTTAGGACTAGACAGTTTGCTTAAGCCAGGACAAGACTTAGAGCAGGGAAAAGGACTTAAGGTAGTAACTCTATCTTTCAACACTATGTGAAATTTTATATGCTTTGTGTAGGCCATCTTCCATGATATATATAATGAATGCATACACATTATCTAACTGGTGCGGAAAAAGCACAAGTACTGTCCGTGGGGAAAGCATAAGTACCCTAACGCCCTAAAAGGGATCCAATTATGATACGCAGTGCTAAGAAGGTATATTGCCTAATATGTGGTCTTGAGCCCAGCTGAGGTATGAACAAGTAGGGGATCTAATAGTAGTTGGCCCTGAATTTGTACACATACCGATTATTATGATTTCAGTATTATTATTCTGTTGCATTATATGGTGCTTGGCATATTATTTATCGTATTTTCTATGAATGATTGCCTATTCTGCTAAGATTCGTTTGAATCTCACCCTTTCCAATTTTTAAAAAATTCCACCAGAAGCTAATGGCTCTAAAGGCAAAATGGTAAATACCGGCGTTTGAGGATTTCAGATCAAGAAAGTGTAGCTGTTGATTATCGTTAGTTTATTTAGTTAGTTTTGGAGGATTGTATATATTATTCAATCCCTATATGGATTTCCTATATTGTAAACAAGTACCTATTATCAGCATATTTGTGCTATTTCTGTATGCCTGTAGAACTATGCCTTTATTACTCTGGCAAAAATATCAAAATGTTAAGGGATTTGACATTTTTGGTATCAAAGCTAAAATAGAATGACAAAGAGAGCTTTGATGAGTACCTAGCTCGTTACATCCGGTTGTCTCTATACTCCTCATACCTTAAGTATTGGGATGATGAGGAGTGAAGTTTAGACATGATGATACAGGGGTTAAAGCCGGAGTTGAAAGAGAAGTTGATCTCCAAACATTTTATAGAGTTCAACAAGGTAGTCGAGGAGTATTGAATCACTGAGAATAATTTGTTGAGCATGTATTCTGATAGAAGTAGCAACAACAAGGGTGTGTCTAGTAGTAGGAGTTCTTCCTAAAAACATAAAGAACAAAGTGGACCACCCAGAGGTGAAATTAAGAAGTCGTATCAGGATGGGAGCCATAGTAATCAAAGACCCTCTTAGCGAGAACATATTGGTATTGCCATAAGCCACACCAACCTGGCAGGACATGTAGTGGTGCTCCATTACATCAAACTTCACCAGTAAATCTGGCTCCAGTCAGGCAAATAACCTATTATGTATGCCATAAACCAGGGACTAAAGATTGCCCATAGTAGCAGCAATAACCCATGGAGACCAGATAGAGAGTTTAGGGTAGAGTTTATAGATTACTCAGGAAGAGGCCAAAAAATTTCCTGAACTAATACAATGTACAGTTTCCCTTAATGGCAATTCAATATAAGTAATGTATGATTCAGGTACTAGTCATTCATTCATTGCATATAACTATGTAAGATAGCTAGGCCTGAGTGTACATAAATTCCCATATCACCTGGTTGTGTCTACACCCACAGGTATTAGAGTTGTATCCCTATGGTGAATGAGTTTTCAGAGGTGTTTCCGGAAGATATCAACAGATTACCTCTGGATAGGGAAGTGGAGTTTACAATTGACCTTAAGCCTGGAGTAGGACTAATATCTAAATCCCCATAGAGAATGGCTCTAAATGAAATGGCTGAGTTGAAAAAGCAAATTGAGGAGCTGCTACAAAAAGGGTTCATTCGACCCAGCGTTTCACCATGGGGAGCTCCAGTGCTTTGTCAAAAAGAAAGACAGAAGCCTATGACTCTGTATTGATTACAAGGAGCTAAACAAGGTGACCATTAAGTGCAAGTACCCACTCCCTAGAATAGATGATTTACTCAATTAGTTATTTGGTTCTTGCGTGTTTTCAAAAATTGACTTGAGATTAGGGTATCATCAACTCAGGGTAAAAGCAGAGGACATATCAAAAATTGCTTTCAAGATCAGATATGGTCATTACGAATTTCTTGTAATGTCATTTGGGCTGACAAATGCACCTACCATGTTCATGGACTACATGAATCGAATTTTCCATTCGTATTTGGACTAATGCATAGTAGTCTTCATTAAAGTTATTATGGTATACTCAAGGACCAGAACAGAACATGAGCAACATTTGAGAATAGTGTTGAATACATTGAGAGATAAGCAACTCTATGCCAAGCTGAGAAAATGCGAATTTTGGCTTTCAGAAGTTAAATTTCCGGGCTATGTAGTCTCACAGCAAGGGTCTCATGGATCCTAGCAAAGTGGAAGCAATACTGAACTGGAAGAGGCCATAGACTATTTTTGAAATGCAAGTTTTCTGGGTCTTGCCGGTTATTACAGAAGATTCATACAGAATGTCTCCAACATAGCTTTTGTAAGATCCCAATTTAGGATTAAGGGCTAATGACTTTGAGGTTAATTGTAAGTGTGTAATTAAGCACTTTTGGAATTAATGTAATATGAATTTGGTGTATATGTGTGCGGTGTTTAAGATCAAGGGTTGAGATTCATTGCACATGGGTCGGAATCCAGTGTATTAAGCTTGTGTGAGCTCATTGTGGGAATGAATGAGATGCTGACAAGTGGCATTGTGGGAGTTGTTGGATGAAGTCACAAGAAGACAAAAGTCCACTTTTTCCTCTCTCCTATTCGGTGGAAGTGTGTATGGGAGGGGAGGGGAGGCTTGCTCATCACAATCATTTCATCTTATCATTTTCTCTCTCTTCTCTCTCTCTCTCCATTTCGCTGAATCAAGCAAGAAAGGAAGAAGGAAAAGTTGAATTTTGAGGTAAGTAAATGGCCTCCATTGCTCAAACACCATTCATAAATGTTGATCCTTGAGTGATGAGCTTCATTTTGGTGTGTATAGTATGCCCATTGGTGGTGATTTCAAGAATCACGAAAATCTGGTTGTTGGAGAATCAAAGAGTGTTTTTGAGAAAGTTGATAAGGTGAGTGACACCAATCTTTCTATCTATGTTTCATGTCATTTAAAGTAGTATGTAATTTCTAGAAATTTTGGCTTGAATCCGAAAATGAGTGCCACTGTTCATTTGGTTTGTTTTTGGCATGAGAATGGTATTTTGGAATGAGTTTAGGATAGATAGATTGATTGGAGGTTGAAATGTTAAGTTTAGTGATTTTGGGAAAATTGATTATTTGTGTTGATTCAAACCAAAGCATGATAATGGAGTTGGATTTTGGTCATTTTAATGATTCCATTAAATTCCTTAGGTGTTTTTGTGTGGGAGTAGCTTTGGTTTGGTATCTGGGTTCATTGGGATCACTTGGTAAAAATTCTAGAAGTGTTGTCACACCTTCTGCGTTTTCTGGTTTATGATAATCATGCTCGAGTGAGAGTGAGTGTGCTCGAGTGAGGGCTTTTGTGCTCGAGTGATCCTTTTCTGTGAAAGTTCTTGTGCTCTCGGGCAAACACTTCCAGTCCTCCCTTTCTTGCACTTGAGGTGCTGTTCGTACAATGCTCTAGTGAGGCCTTTTGTGCTCGAGTGATCCTCTTCTTTGAAAATTTTTGTGCTCTCAGGCAAACACTTCCTGTCCTCACTTTCTTACACTTGAGGTAATGTCCATGCTAATCCTCGAGTGAGGGCTTTTGTGCTCGAGTGACCGTACCAATGCTCGAGTGAGACCATTTTCACTCGAGGTGCAGCAGTGAAAAATCAGTTTTTGTGCTTCCAAAAGAGGATCTTTGGGATAGTTCTTCCTGACCTTTAGGAGTTTTGTTAAGGGTATTTAATGACTCTAAAAGAGCAATAATGATAACCAATTAAGTATTATAAAGTGAATTAAGTCTTGGAATAGAGTATAACTCTTCGTCCCTAATTGTGAATATAGGATTTGACATTTGCCCTACTCAGGAGAGACTGGCGCTAGGACACGCACGGAAGGATCAAGGTAGTGACTCTTCTCTCATATTGTGTATGATGTTTTGGTATGCATAACTTATCATTGAATTTGTGAAATGTGTGCCATGGTACATTACGGCGTGAGCACTTCAGCGTGAGCCGTATAGGGATTGACGTTGGTCATCTCTAGGTCGGCCGTTGAACTGCCGTCGTAATCAATAAGGACCTTTATGAATCCGACCCGTGGGGCGGCGTTTGTGAAACCAGCCGTGGGCTGTGTGTGTCTTGCCTATATGGTTTGCGTTATGAAATGCTTTATATGGATCCCAGCTGTGGTGAATTATATTGTGTGGATTGTTGTGATGCAATACAGCGTGAGCAATCGTCAGGGATGACATGTGTCATACTAACTATTGCCGTTGAACTGCCGTTGTAGTTGCTTGTATGGATAATGATTTGATTTCATGCCTTATTATTGTACATTATATGATTGATTTGACACTACAGGGATTCTTTAGAATCTCACTCTCCCAAAAATTAAACATTTTAGGCAGGGCTGAAGGATCGAAAGGCAAACGGGTGACGAAGAGCAGGTAGAGCTCCGTGTTAGGAGTCCCTTTTTGGATATTGGTTATCATTGTATATTATTGGATATTTTGTTGGAAGTATATGTATATTTTGGGATTTGTGATGTAGTTTTGTGTAATCCCCAAGTAAAGGGTATGAATTATGGGCTTTATGCCTTTATACCTTATTAAATGAATGGAACCCGAGTGAGTCGGGAATTTACTTTGCACTCTGATATTTGTAAATGGAATTCACCTGTACAGGCCATATTGGTTTTGTATTATGAAAGGAGACCATTGTGAATAAATTTTGAAACAGTTTGTGCAAAATCCAATTTTTGGGCAAAAGATTACTTAAATAAGTCCCAATTTGAAATATGGTCTCTAATTCTACATTAATTACGTGTTTACGAACATAATTATTGGCCTTAATCTTGAAGGGGGTTACAACTTTGCTTCTGACAAAGTTAACATGAAAAACCTAACCTTATTTGTGGGACCATAATTGTGATAGGAGCTTCATAGAGATGAAACAAAAATTAACAACAACACCATTATTAACAATCCCAGATCTACAGTTGACCTTCATTGTCTACACAGATGCCAGTGGGCATGGATTGGGATGTGTTTTAATACAGTATGGCTGAGTAATGGCATATGTATCTAGACAGCTAAAGTCTCACGAACAAAATTATTTCACACATGATCTTGAGTTAGTGGCAATTGTGTTTGCACTAAAAATCTGGAGACAATATCTCTATGGGTCGACAATAGAGCTGTACTGCGACCACAAGAGCTTGAAATATTTGTGTGATAAAAAAGAGCACAACATGAGACAACATAGATGGATGGAGCTGCTTGAAGATTACACCCTGGAGATTAAGTACCATCCAAGAAAGACTAATATCATTGCTGACGCATTGAGCTGTAAAACTGTGCAGGTGGCAGCCTTAATAATACATGAGAAGAAACTGATCAAGGATTTCAGAGATCTTAATTTGTCTAATCAGATTATGATTTGTGGCAATAATGTCAGCCAGGTAGAGAATGATCTGAGAGCAGTAATTAAAGAAGCTCAGATGCAAGATAGACGAGCATAGTTTATCAGAAACATGATTACATGGGGAGAAACTTAAGAACATAATCTGTCACCAAGTGGACTAGTCAGATACAAAAAGCGGATATATTTCCCACTACAAATAGAGCTTAAGCGGCAAATCCTGGATGAAGCACATAATAGTAGGTATACTCAACATCCAAGAGCAACTAAAATGTATCATGACTTAAAGTCTATGTATTGGTGGATAGGGATGAAAGGAGACGTAACAAAGTTCATGGCTCGTTGTCTCACCTGTCAGAAGGTAAAAATTGAGCATAAATGACCATCCAGACTTCTACAAAATCTTGAGATTCTTGAGTGGAAATGGGAAAGCATCACTATAGATTTCGTGACAGAATTACCTAAGATAAGAAATCACGATGCGATATGGGTAATAGTTGATTGATTCACGAAGACAACCCATTTTTCTACCTATTAGCATTCATTATTCTCCTGATAAGCTAGCAGAGATCTATATCAAGGAGATATTGCAGTTACATAGTACTCCGAAGAACATCATTTCGGATAGAGATCCTCACTTCACTTCCAAATTTTAGAGAGCATTGCATGAGGCTTTAGGTACTAAGCTCAGATTCAACACAACATATCATCCTCAAACTGATGGACAGACAAAACAAACAATACAGACAGTAGAGGATATGCTGAAGGTGTGTGCCTTAGATTTTAAAGGCAGTTGGGATCAATTCCTTCTACTTGCGAAATTTGCCTATAATAATAGTTACTACTCAAGCATTTAAATGGCTCTATATGAGGTGTTATATAAAAGGAAGTGTCAATCGCTCTTATGCTAGGTAGAATTGTCTGAAAGGCGCATACTTAGGCTAGACATAGTTAATTAAACAATAGAGAAGATCAAGCAAAGATTATTAACTGCTCAAAGCTGACAGAAGAGTTATGTTGACAAGAGGCGAAAACCTCTAGAGTTTGAGATCGTCGATCATGTATTGATGAAAGTTTCGCTTGTCACAGGTGTTGGCAGGGCACTGAAAGTAAAGAAGCTAAGCTTGAGGTACATTAGTCTATTTGAGATCTTATCAAAGGTTGGGCCAGTAGCGTACCAAATAGCTTTAACCCCAAATTTGAGCCACGTGATGTTTTCCACGTTTCCCAGTTGAAGAAATATCAACCTTATTCGGAACATGTAATTGAATATGAAGATGTGGATATGCGGGATGATTTAACATATGAGCTCACACTTGACCGAGTCATTGATCAATAGGAAAAATAGCTCAAACACAGGAGTATCCCATTCATAAAGATTGTTTGGAAGGGACTATCTCTTAAAGAAGCAACATGGGAAACGAAAGACAATATGCAGAAGTGTTACCCAGAGTTCATGGCTATACATATGTAGCAAATTTTGGGGATGACATTTATTTAAAGGGGGAGAGCTGTAACCTTCCATTTTTATTCACCAATATTCCATGTAAATATTCGTGACATTTAACAGAATAAAATGGTGAATTTTGGTGCATTTGTAATGACAAAAATACCTTTAGTTGATGTTATAAGAAAATTGGGCTAAAATAAGACATACATCCAATTTCTATTTCCAAAAATCTTATTATTGAAGCTCAAATTGGAGAATAGAAGAGCACAATTTTTGGCTTAATAATAATGGTCAAAGTCGGCTAAAAAGATAGAAAAAGGAAGAGCCAAAATTAAATACAAAAATGTAAGGGCAAAATGGCAACTTGCTAATAAAGCAAAGAGCTAATTAATTTCCCAATTTCATGAGGCCATTTTTGGCCAAATAAGGAAAATAGAGGGAAAATAGATATTTGGAGATAAATATCCAAGTTTGAAGCAATTATGGCCAAGTAAAATAAGTTGAAAAGTCAAAAAGTAAAAGGATGGATTAATTAATTATTTGAAGAAGGGAAATTATGATAATTCAAGAAGCTAATAAATTCCCATTTTTATGATATGAATTTCGGCCAAAGGGAAATAAAAGGCGAAAAATAAATACTTGGAAGCTAAATATGCCATGTGGAATTATCTCAAGCCAAGCAAAAAGTAAAAATGCAATGGTAAAATAGCATTAAAATATATTAATTTTAAGGAGGTGTATGAAGATATTTTAGGAACTTCTTATCTCTTTCTTTAGGCCATAATTTCAGCCAAGAAGAGAGAGAGAGAGAGAGAGAGAGAGAGCGCTTTGAAGAACAACAAGAACAAGAGAAAGAGCAAAGTTTCAAGAGCAAGAATCAAGGTAAGTTGCTTGTGTTTTCAAGTGTTAAGCTCTCAAGATCCATGGAAACCTCTTGTAATCTCTTTTCCCTCTTTAATATCATGTTTAGCAAGCAAAAATCCAAGAGAAGAGAGAGAGAGGGAGTGGAAGGCTAGAGAGAGAAAGATGAGAAATCAAAAGGTAATCTCAAGAACCTTGATTATCTTGTTGATTAAGATGTTGTTGTGGTTATAATTGTCTTTATTTAATTGATTTTGTAATTTTGGGATGATGAAGCCCTAAGGGGTTATGCTACCAAAATTTCTACAAATCATGATTGATAAGTGTTTATATGGTTAAACATGTGATTAGGAGTGAAAAGGAAGGTGTTTAAAGGGTTAAATCAAGAAAATCATATTTTCCCTTTTTCTTTGTAAAGTTTCAGCCAGACCCAGAACAAATGGTTATAGCTGGACTTTCATCAATTTGATGGTTTCATTGAGTTTAAAAGGGAAAATTGTGTAGGGTATATGTTAAGTATGAAGTATGAAAGGCATTAGAATGTGAAATGACAAAATTATCCCTAAAACCCTAAGTTAGTGGCTGCTACGGGCAAAATAATCTTTTGGCAGTAAATTTGATGATTTTTGAGGTAAAAAATGGATTCTACTTGTGAAATTGTGTAGGATTAGCCCGGGTCATAACTTTTAAAAAAGTACAGTCAGACTGGGTATAAAGGGACTTGGACCTGGTCCGTAGGGGTATTTTAGTCATTTTTGTAGTTTTAAACTAAGATAACCAACAAGTGAGTTTGGAAAAGTGTTAGAATGAGTAATAACTCATTTCTTTGTAAATTTGGAATTTTAGGACCGGACAATTTGCCCAAGCCGGGACAAGACTTAGAGTAGGGAAAAGGGACTTAAGGTTGTAACTCTATCTTTCATACACTATATGAACTTGTATATGCTTTGTGTATGCCATCTTTTGTTATATGTATAATGGACACACATTATCTAACCGGTGTGGGAAAAGCACAAGTATTGTCCGGAGGGAAAGCACAGGTACCGCAATAGCCTAAAGTGGATCCGGTTAGGATACATAGTGCCAAGAAGGTATATTGCCCAGTTTGTGGTCTTGAGTGCAAGTGAGGTACGGACAATTAGAGGTTCTAATAGTAGTTGGCCTTGAATTTGTGCACATACCGATTATTATGATTTCAATGTTATTATTCTGTTGCATTATATGATGCTTGGTATATTTATTTACCCCATTTTCTATTAATGATTGTCTGTTACTACTAAAATTCATTTGAATCTCACCTATTCCAATGTTTAAAAATATTCTAACAGAAGCTAGCAGCTCTAAGGGCAAAATGATAAATACTGGTGTTTGAGGATTATGGATCAAGAAAGCGTAGCTATTGGTAATCGTTAGTTTATTTAGTTAGTTTTGGAGGATTGTATATATTTTTCAATCCCTATGGGGATTTCCTGTATTATAAATAAGTACCTATTATCAGTATATTTGTGCTATTTCTATATGTCTATGGAACTATGCCTTTATTAATTGTTTTTAATATGTTCATTTTGAAAACACCTTTCCACCTAAGTTTATATACAAGATTGTGGAAAATAAGTATCTCTGCAAGGTTAAGATACCATATAATTATGTTGAACAAAGGTCAGAATCTTGTGTTATGGTCAGGCTGACTACCAATCCTGAGATTTTGCAAGCTTAAATTGCTGATTGTAAGGAGGGTCCTGAGGCAGAGGACCTGTGTTCTAATGAACATAAAGATGAGCAGGTGTGTTGTTTTCCTTTTATTGTTTCAACTTCTAATTATGTTTAATAAAATATTCACCACTTTGCATGGGACATTTTTAGGTGTATGATATTTCAAAACAATTTGTGCTTCTGTTTAGGATGTAGATTTGTCCCTTATGAATTCTGAGGGAGTAGGGTCGTTTGATGTTGTTTCAAATGAAAAGGAGTCTATTGAACTTCCTAAACCACGTGATGGCAATAACAAGGCTGTGTCTTGCGTAAGGTTTGCTAGAAGAAGGAAGCTAAAATGTAGTATACATTGGAACCCTATTTTTTTCTTTTTTTCTTTACTATTCAGATTATGATTTGTAGGCATGAAGTGTTAAATCATGTTTGATAATTTGTCTCCTTACAATTGAAGTTGAGTGTGTTCTTGTTGCTGATGCTGCTGCATGTGATGGCGAAGGTGAAAAAATGGTTAGGGTCTTTGGCACTAGGAAGAAGAATCGTTGTGAGGACAAGTGATCATCGATTGTTTGTTAATTTGTTTCTTGTACTCTTTGTGTCAAGGACATTTAAAGAACGATGGTTGGTTGGTCCTTATTTAGAACATTTTAATGTACATTGAATTTATGTTAATAAATGTGATGTCTTTTCCAGCGCTATTTGAGGTATTGTCATAGTCATTAATTATATGTTATCTCATCATATTCTAGTTTGTTCTCATAGCTATTAGTAACAACATAGTACAACCTAAATTTAGTCATTTTAGTATCTTTTCAGATAGTTAGTTTATTGCAATCAAAAGCATGTTGATGACATCATTTTTTTGGGTTCATATCCATTCCTTTTATCTTTTAAAACTCCCACAGTTTAAGATTTTAAAAAAATGTTACAAATGAGGTTGCATTCTTTATAACCAAATAAAAGACACATAAATACATAATGCTTTTGCGATATCTTCTTTTGTTGTTTTTTCCCAGTTCCATACCTTTTTTAAGTACTTTTCGAAATGTGTAAAATCAATGTGATTTTGTTATTTAACCATAGGACTACATAATCTATATATTTCAGTATGCGGTGGTCAAAAATCAAAATTGCTTCATCGGTGGAATACTTCATCATTTCTGTAAAAGATATTTTGAATAGTTAAAAATATTCAAACGAAGCACTTCTATGTTAATTGCTTAACGTGTACAGTGTAATATCCCGATTTGTGATTAGGGCTAATGGTTCTGATAATGATTGTAATTATCTTGATTAAGCACTATTATGATCTATGTAATATGAATTTTGGAATAAATACATGTAGTATTTAAGATCAAGGGTTGTGATTCCTTGACCGTGGATCGGAATCCTACGCTTTATGTCTATGTGAGCTCGTTGAGGGAGTGAGTGGATGATGACATGTGGCATTGTGTGAGCCATTGGATATGGCACTAAGAGACAAAATACCACTTTTTCCTCTCTCTTCTCTCTCATTTTCGGTTGTGTGTGTGACTAGAGGAGGAAGTGTGTACACCATCATCATCCTACCATCTCTCATCTTCTCTCTCTTTCTCCTCCATTTCCGGCGACATTGAGGCAAGAAGAGGAAGAAGAAAAGCTTGAATCTTGGTAAGTTATGCTCCTCCTTTGCTCAAAACCTCTTCTCTAACATTGTTCATCTCAATGAGAGCTATATTGTGGTGGTTGTAGAATCTTGAGAAGTGGTGCTTGGTGATTTGCTCGAAATTGGAAGTTTGATAATCAAGATTCTGGTTTGGGCAAAGAGAAGAGGTAGGCAATTAGAGCATTTTGGTATATTGTTTGTGATGTTTGGTTAATTAGAGTAAAATCTGGAAATTTGCCCTAATTTGCACCAAATGTGGATTTTAGGAGTTTCATTGTGATTGATGTTAGAAATGAGTTAATGTTGAGTTATTTGATTATTGGAAATAATCTGGAATGATGGAAATGTGTTAAGGGAAATTTGGAGAATGTGTATCATAGAGACCTTAGTGAATGATTGTGGTCAAGGTGGATTTTGGGGTGTTTTTGGAGTTGCCATTGTGTTCCCTAGTTAGTGCTTGAAAGGTATGAGCATTGGGAAGAGTTTGGGAACCTTTGGGTGAGGATTTGACCATCTGGTGTTTCTGGTTTTTGGGCTACGTTTTGGGTCTCTAATGCACATCACTCGAGCAGAGGAAGAACGTGCTCGAGTGATGCATGAGTTTTTCCCTTTGTGCTACGAGTTCTCCTGGGTTCTTATGAGTAATGCTCGAGTGCATCGTTTTGTGCTCGAGTGAGGGAAGAACATGCTCGAGTAAGCTTGGGCCTGCTCGAGTGATGGTGTAAGTCCAGAGCGAAGGGTTGCTTTCGGGTCTTCACTTGCTGGTGGATGTCACGAGTGTGCTCTGACACTCGCGAGCATAGCCTTCTCACCCGAGCACTGGGGGTCATGCTCGAGTGAGATTGTGCTTCAGGTGGGAGTTGTGCTTTCGGGTTCTCACTCGCGAGTAAGGTGCTTGAGTGTGCCTTCTCACTCGCGGGTGTGAGGTGTGTGCTCGAGTGCAAATGGTTGTGCTCGAGTGATCCAGTTCTTGGAGAGCATTGTGTGCTCTCGGGTCGTCACTTCCTGGACTTCACTCGCAGGTGCTCGAGTGAGGCATTTGGCCTTGTGCTCGAGTGAGCCAGTTCCTGAAAGTGTCCTTGTGCTCTCGGGTGCTCACTCGCAGTCTCACTCTCTCTTGTGCTCGAGTGATGTCCGTACTTGTGCTCGAGTGTGAGCATCTGTGCTCGAGTGAGATGACAAAAAATGAGTGTTTTGCCTTCGTGTAAGGGGTCTTTTGGGTAGTGTCTTCCAACCCTTTAGGCATATGTTTAGGCCTCTAATAGTCACCTAAAGAGTCCTAAATGATAACCAACTTAGAGTATTATTGAAATATACATATGGATAATAGATTGATTGGTTGTCCCTAATGATATAGGATTTGACATCTGTCGTCCTCGTGAGGCTAAGGTGCCAGAGCCAGTCAGGAAGGATACAGGTAGTGACTCTTTCTTTATACCTTGTGTGATACATTGTATGTATATTATGTCATTGTTTTGAAATGGATATCGTATGCTGCAAGTTTGTGAAAACTATGGAAGCACCGCTTTACCAACAGTCCCTGAGTCGCTAATAACGGTTCGGGTGAAGGTCGTATGCCTTCCCAACGGTAAAAGGGGATGAGGTTAGGGTGTGATATATGTGTATATGTGGGCCGAAAGGCTATTTGTGAAGGCCGACGGGCCATTTGTGAAAGCCGAAAGGCTATATTTGAGCCGTGTGGCTATTTATATGCACTGCTACGTCAATAGTCCCTGAGTCGCTAACAACGGTTCGGGTAAAGGTCTTATGCCTTCCCGGCGGTAAAAGGGGATGAGGGTGGAGTGACTTGTGTTGCTGTATGAGATGATTGGTGTGCATATTCTGTGATTGCATGTGGTATGAAATTGTTGTTACTACTGGGATTCTTTAGAATCTCACCCCTTCCGTATGACTAACCTTTTCAAACAGGGCGTGTGGCTCAAAAGGGAAGCGGACAACCAGGAGTAGTTAGGCTTACTCCGAGATCTAAGTGGTAGTTGGTTATCTTAGTCTTGGATTTGGGATTACCAAATGTATATGAGTTGTAAATGAAAATTTTGGATATGTAATCCCCATTTTGGGAACTTGTAAACCCAAGTTATATATGTAAGTAAACCGGGGTTTTGCCGGGATTTTGGTTTCCGCACTTTGATATTTATTATGTAATCTGATTTCTCAAGTAATTATATCCGCCTGTGAATGTGAGACCAGCAATAAGTAGGTTTTGGAACTGATTTTCGAAATACCCTATCTCTTGGATATGGGATTTTAAATGGTTATTTCATCTTATTGGTCTCTATTTCACTTAAATTTAGTAATCCGGATGTAATTACGATGAGGGGGTTACATACAGACGTTCAATAGGTTTCTTACATTGTTCCCAATAGGTATGCTTTATATTCTCTCTTAACAGATTATATTAATCAAGACTAATATCCTAAAGAATTATGTGATTTAATATCTTTGTTAATAAGTTAATACGATGACAATGTTAATGTTTAGGAATTTGATGGAAATAGAAATTCAATTATGTCTAGAATATATCCTGTGATGGATTGAAGGGTGTATTTAACAAATTTTGGATGAAGTTAATTTACCATGTTATAACTTACGTTGTAAAAAATTCTCAACTTCTATACTTTCTTTTTTATCATCAAAAATAGAAATTAATTATATTCATAAGTTCTTATCCCTAATTTACGTATTCTATTTGTTCTAAATGATTTGTATGTAACGTTGTTGTCCACTTTAGCGTTTGTCTTTGGTTTTCGTCTTACTGATTTCTTAAGTCTCGCACAATTTAATATCATGAGTTTTATATACAGGAAAAAAGGTATTGATTAAAGATGATTTTGTGAAATTTCTTTGTTGAACAATACTTTTTAAATAGGTTTATTTATGTATTAAGTTTATGCGATGTTGATATTTTATATTTTATATAAAGTATACTTATTTTATATATTTTGTTTTGTTGTAGTCAATGTTGACTCTTCAGGCTTGTATTTAGGAGAGGATTGCCCATAAATACCTTATTAGAAATTTATTTGCCAAATGAGACATGAGGGAAGATTGTTCAAATATAAGGGAAGGTCACGTTGGGAAGATATACTGAACTAAGAGGAAGCTTGTTTGAACACAAAGGGAGATCTTTTGCACAGAGGAAGTTTGTTTGAACACAAGGGGAAATCTTTTGCACACGTGAAAGATTGTTTGCACCCAAATATCCCATTTGGCAAATAAGTTTCCATTGTATTATTTTTGAACAATTTGGCCTATATTTAATCTTAATCAAGAAATAATATTGTCAGATATTATAACATCCCATTATATAATAAAATGAAACATATACAAGCGTTCACAAGCTTTGGCATATTTTTATAGGTATATATGTTTTATATATTGAACTCTTTATTGTATAATGATGATTTAATTATGGTATTAATCATATAACATATTGTTAGCCATTTTAGTCTATATACAACTCACCAATAGAAAATATTAAATGTTTGTACATTTGTTATTATTAGACTCGTACAAACTTATTTTATATCATATGTTTTAGATAAGTATAGATAATCTTAAGATTTAAATGAATCAAAATCGCTGTTAATAAGGATATTGTTTGACATAATTGGGCTTTTAAAACTAGATGTAATTTCAATTACCTAATTTTTAAAATATATGATGTGAGAGTTTGAAAGATATATGTTGTAAATTGTTGCTGAAAATAGATTAGTACTTCCGAATTTACATTGAACACTTTTACCATCTGAATGCTTTCTTTGGTAACTAACTTTCATGTATATTGATGAGCTTCTTCCACTTTTTCCCTAATTTATTTATATTATTTGTTACTAATGTTCGTTGTAAATAGACAATGTCCACTTTGCTCTTCGACTATTTTGTGTGCTAGGGGGTTGGTTTGGGTTCCAAGATATGATATGTTATTTTGTGTAATATGTTTGTCAGCTTCATTATTGGTGTCCTTTATGAATTCTAGATTTTGAGGGGGTCTTCATCTTTGTGTTACTCAATTAACTAGCCACAACTGCAATTTGCCATTTATTTATATAAACACAAAATTAGCAACCTTATAATTGATTTCAAATTAGGTTGAGTTGTGTTATATTTTGTTCATGAGTTTGGGTGTTATATTATGTAAATTACATTTGCCAGATGTGTATAGACTTTTTTTGTATTGTTCTTGTTGTTATTAAATATACATAAGGTGTTTGCAAAAACCAACACATATTTCATAATATTTGAACTCCAGATTGAAACAACTATGTACGTTATAACTAACGTATGGAACAAGTTTGTGAAACATTGAATAAAAAACTTATTCTTTGCTAAACTTCATGTTTTGAGAATTGCTAAAGTACGTTAGAACTATCGTGGTCTAAGCATCTGGATTAACGTCTTCATCGTTTTCTACTACCTCATTGATTTCTTGATCCTTCCATTCATCAATGCCTACAATCTCTTGTGGTAGAACATTCGGTTCATGCATTAAATGGTACAACCATCTTACTTCTGTGTTGTATATGCATTTTTTGCATCCATCCTGGCATGGTTGGTTCTCACATAATCTAAATTTAAGATGGTTGGATATGTTCACGTTAAGTCCCCAGTTCATTGATTGTAGGTGTGGTGTCAATTGATATTTAATTGACAATATCTGCCTTGAATCGATAATGGCTTCAAATCTTTCTATTGCTTTGTTCCCTTCTGGTGTGTCTTTAAACATACTCCATTTTGCAAGCACTAATAAGGCAAATGAGAAACTTGCGTCATAGTTGTTTAGAACTACAACCTCCCATATTTATGTTAGTCTTTTGTCTCCTGTATCTGCTATTTTGGTATAGTATCTAAGCCCTCTAATGAATAGATTGAATGGATTACCTTTATAGAAATATGTCAACAGAAAATGAACAACTTGCTTGCTTATTGTCTATCGAAAATGACCATAGTTTCCCAGTGGCACATTCCTAAAGAATTCTGTCAAGTTTCCTACCATCCTTAGGAGGCGGCATGAATTCTTCAAGTGATAATAGTCTTTTAAACTGGTCTTTGCTATAGTGCACATCAGTTCTACTAATAGTGTTAAATGTAGTTTGAGAAGCCGTGACTCTTCGTTGATGGTCATTATTCTCTGTTTGTATTGATTGGTGGGCCATCTGCATTGTTCTTGGAGCACTTTGTTGTTGCTTGAGCAGTGAATAGTTAGGTGTGTGGAATATCTGTAGTGTTTAGTGCACGACCAAGCGTAGCCGTTTTCTTTGATTATGTGTTTTGGTTTTGTGGGTATAGATAGGTGCTTTTTGAAATATAGCAGTTATGGTGATCGATGGAGTGCTATGTATGACTTAAGATGTCGTGGGTTCTATGGCAGTTACTATTACACCCCTTACTTATTCTGATATTAACCAGAGTAGCAATGTGCAGTTCAGCGGGCAAACAAGAATAGCAAAAATATATTGGTAATAAGTACATGATTATATTACAAGAAATTCTCCACAGGGATTGTACATAATATGTGTAAATATACACATGAATATACATATAGGGTAGCCCCACAAGACTATCAAAATTCTAAGTCCAAAATAAGAGCAATAGACACCTCCCTGTCTTCATTGCACCTCTGCATTTTCCTCGTGCAGTCCTCTTCTTTGTTCTCAACATACTTCCTGTGTTCACTTGTCTAAATGGTTAGTTGTTGGAGGGTGAGATTCGGGAGAATCTTAGTGGTAAATAGTTACCATAATACATGTAAGATAAATGCTAAGTGCATGACATGTTAGCCTTAACTAGATGCATGCCACATAAAGACATTTATGCATGCTCATTGTTTCATGTAACCTATGGCTTAAACAGAAGCAGAGCTTCATCATTCAAATATGCTCTACATAATCAAGTAAAGCAATCACAGTTATCACTACACAAGCATAACTACCAAATATATGCAAGTAGGGCAAGTTCACTACTTGGATTGCCCTTCCCTTGCCTGTCTATCAGTCCAATACTCCGCGTTTGGCTTGGGCTACTGTCCGATCCTAAAATCCCAAATTTACAATAAATGAGTTATTACTTATTTATGTGTTATTTTAAACTCATTGTGTTGGTCATCTTTGCTTAAAACTACAAATTAACAAAATGCCCCTAGGGACCCAATCTAAGCCCCTTTGTACCCGGTCTAATTGTACCTTATCAAAAATTATGATTTAGGCTAATCTTACACAATTTCACTTGTAGAACCCATTTTTGACCTTATATTTGGCAAATTCATGCTTAAATTATAAAATTACTCTTGGCAGCCACTATGTTAGGGTTTTAAGAGTAAAATTGTCATTTCACACCCTAAAGCCTTTACACGTGAGGTTTTCAAGTTTTATGTAATATTTATGAGGTTTTCATTCAAATTTTATGCAATGTTAATTTATTTTGGTTTTATTTTTAATTTCATCATGAGCTAAATTTTGTTTTTCCTAGGGTGATAATGTAGCTTACTAATAACGAATTAAATCTTAACTTATTAAATATAGTTTTAATTCTTCCTTCATGATTGAGTTTTAATTATTATGCTTAATGCTTTTGATTGATTGGCCATCTTTTGAATGAATTCAATATGCTCGTTGAGATCAGAAGGAGATGCATGTGTGTAGATCCTATAATTAAAACCATAACTTGCATATGAAATAGGAATATATTCATATGAGTTGTGTAGTTTTAATGAGTTCCATAAATCTTAATGCATGATTAATTACTTAAATTCATATAGGAATATATTGAATTAACAATTAATTACAGAAATCCTTGACCTTGGAAGAGACTAGTAATTAAATGAGGGAAACTCGACTATCAATCATATGGAATAAATTGGGCTAGGATAGATAATTGATTCAATCCGAAATTTGTTAAGTGAAATATGACCCATGGGGCTTTTTCTCATATTTGCTTTCATATTATTTGGACTCATATTTAATCATTTTATTTTGTTTTCTCAATCACCAACTAATCAACTAACTAAATAGAATTAAAATTACCTATTTTGGTACTTAGTGATTAATCCTTGTGGGAATGATACTCTACTCACTTATGTATTATTTGATTGCGACATTGTACACTTGCACTATTTAATAGATCACTTACACATGTAACAAGATGCTTTTATTGAATGGTGTAAGGAATTAAGGAATATTGAACTTTCTTGCCTTCATTTTATGTGCCAATATTTATGTGGTACGAAGGGTTCAAGGCCTGAAATTGAAATTCTCGGGGTAGTTGCAAAGGCGAGCCATATCTATGCCACGTACACAGCTGCCATGCTTGCTTTCAGTGCTAGGGAGACAAGGAATGGGGATGTTGCCATTCGAGTTTCCTAGAATTATTGGTCAGAGTTATGTCGGCATAAGTTAGTTGGAGCGTGATGCCGTCATTTGAGGGATATAGTTTTGTCTATTTGTCATGTTATGAAGGATGGGCCCTTTCATGTTCTAATAAATTTTCTATTCGTAATGACAAATGTGATGCTCTTATGGGCTATGATCAAACTCTAAACCCTGAATTTTGTGTCTATTGCAAGAACGATGCTGAGCTGGATTGGTTTATTAAGGTAAGTTCTCTATTACCTTTATTTGCATATACCACCTCTATCATGTTCTATCCTGGGGTCTTATTTGTTTGCTTTGTCAAGTTCAGTGGGACACGTTTGTGTGAAGTATAGGTTATATATTTAAATTTGTAGACAAAATTACGAATTTATATTGAAATAGTTAATAAGATGGAAACAAATATGTGTGTTGATTTAAAAATGTATAGTCCAGCTCTAACTCTTCAATCTTCTTACATGCTTTTTTACAAGCAGACCCTAACAAAGGTATCTCGAGGTATGTGTATGAAAATGTGGGGATGTTCTATCTCTCAATCTAAGCACCAACTGGTTTGGTTGTCATATTGTCTAGAATTCATAAATGGAAGAGACATTGGGGACAATTGGTTTGTGGTTAATTTTATTTTATATTGTTGTTAACTATGTAGGCATAACTCAGATTTTGCTATGATGATAATCTTCTCTATATGGACATGGATTGGCTTATATAATATGTTTAGTTGTTTGTTACATGGGGATTTTTCCTTTTTCGCAGTGTGTTCTTCAAATTTAAGTCTTTTCTTATTATTGGTATGGGCTATGAATTTTGTAAATCACAGGGTATTAATACGGTCATTTCGATCTTATGTTATTTCCTTTTCTATTAACGTTGAATGTATTGAGTTAATATGCCATTGTTAACAAGTGGCGATTGGCATGTTTTGAGATTAAGGGATTAGTAAGCTATGCTACTATGCCCTACTTTTGAAGGTGCATTTCTCAATTTGTGTATGGTCGGCTGTTGATAGACATATTTGATTCAATGACTGTGTTGTGTTATACTCGATATGTGTACTTTATTTGGTTAATCACCCAGAATATTTGGAATGAAATTTAATGTGTCTATATTTCGTTACGAATTTCAGTCTGTACATTTTGTACAAAAAGTTTTTATACTATTGGTTTTGAATAATCATGTTTGATTTGTAGGATATATATATAATGGATTGTTATATATAAAGTTATTATGTGTTTACCATAATGTCTTAAAAGGTAATTTTCCAACATTTTGGTTGTATTTTTTGTATTTTTCGATTCAAATTTTGTTTCTTTGTGTGGTGTCCATTACTGTTGATTTTTTTTCCTACGAATTAATTAGAACGCTTGTGCGTATGTTTCAGTCTTCAAACAGTGAATGGACTTATAACCTGTGTTGTTGTAACACACAACGAATGATATGTTTGGCGTCCAGCCATAACTGGGGGGTTTACAAGTAATGGTATCTGGTAACTTTAGATTTATATACCTAATATTTATTCTCGGTGTGATTGCATTATGGATTGTCAAGAAGGGTACTATGTGGTCTGAACATGCCTGCTTTCATTTTGGTCTGTGTTAGCAAAGTTTTTTTGTAATGATGAAAAACAAGACCAGTAATTCATTATATGAAACATGAATATGCGTTGTACTTTATTTTCATAATTCATGTGTTATTTCCCTTTGCTAAATTGATTACGCAGAATAACCAAGAGGTGTTAGCATACGGTATGATGTCAATGCTAGGAGGCTTACCATGATTTGAGTTCATGTTCATTGCTTGAATCACAAGTATGGATCATATAAATAGTAACACGAAACGAAATAATGAGGTCCATATGAATAGTCTATATACAGCGTATGTATTGCGTTTTTTACATATTTGCATTCCTTTTACTAAACAAAATCATAGCCCTTGTGTTTGAGTTAAATATTAAATCCATTCAATGATATGGGTAAGATAATTGAGTTATCTGTTTATAAACAGGATATACTACTACTTCTTTCATGTGTGAGTTGTTTATGTATTATCTAAGCATATCTTTATATTAAAATAAAAGGAACATTATTGTTTTTTAATACACGTATATAATGAAATATCATGGCGGTGAGTTTTGGATCATTCACATTGTAAGTATGAGCGTCTGAAGTTAATTTGTAACTTGAACCAAAATTTCTTAGATTCAGGTAATTATTCTTTTCTTATGGGAAATTGTGGTTCTTTATTGTTCTAGTGTCGGTGATCAGAATTTATTAACTTCATGTACATCACATATGATGTTAGCCAGTATATCATATGTTTGAATATTTCATTTTTTTTCCCCAGCATATGTTTGAATATTTTTGGTTATAAGTTTATGTAACACCCCAAATTTTATTCATCAAAATATAGTGTAATTATTTGAAATATTTAATAAAATGGTGAATATTCATGAACTTGAAATTTATGAAGTTAGTAAATTTTCATTTTCATGAGAATTAGGCCATAACAAAATATGGAATTAATTCTTGGGTTTTCTAAAAACTTCAATATTGAGGCCCAAAGTAGAGAAATACAGGAGAACAATATTTGGCCTAATATTAATGATAATTTTGGCCTAGGAAAAGAAGAAAAAGGAATTTATTTAAAACAAAGTGGCAAAATTGTAATTTTTCCAACAAAGCACCAACCAAATTATTTTCCAATTAATTGAAGTAAGAGTACAAAATGTTAGATGATATTATTTATTGATGTTTTGATGATTACTAACTTAAGCATCGGAGTTTCTAGCAATTTGTTTTGCAGGATCTTGATATTCTATTTTGAGGTATGAAAAGCAAAGGTTAACAGAATACTATATCACTCAAGGGACAACTTCAAGTAATCTATATTACTCGAGTAATAACTGGAAGTGATGATAAACATCACTCGAGTAACCACTAGAGTGATGACCTTGAAAATGAGGCAGAGAAGCATTAATTCAAAAGGAAATGGTAAAATGGTTGAAAGTGAACAGTTAAGAGCTGAAAAGATTGATCACTCGAGTAGCTACTCGAGTGATGCCTCAGAGTCACTTGAGAAAGCCCTCGAGTGATCATACCTGCAGATTACAAATCAACCTTGTTTTCAACTCAATTCTGCCTTAAATACCATCAAATTATCAAGGGAATATACATGGATAATTACAATATTATTCATACCAGGTACGCATTTAAATGTTTTTAATTTTAAATTTTTTGGTATGATCACTCGAGTAGCTACTACAGTGATGACTCAAGATCACTCGAGTAGCCCCTCGAGTGATGTCGGGCACTAAGGCTTTATCTATCGCAACTCAGTCATTTTTCTCAAAATCTCCTCAAGTGATTCTCCTAGTGCTTTCCTAAAAACTTTTCACAAACACTTATCTACTCCATTTTCGACAAAAACCATTGAAAATCTCTGAGAAAAACTTCTTCAAATATCTCAAAATCTTCAGCCTTAAACCTTCAACTTCCGAGAGGTAATTTCTAGAAAATCTTGATTCTCTCAATCAAAATGGTTAGAACCAAAACCATACTTCCTGATACTCCTTTTAAATCTTCTAATCCTCAGCAATCACATGAATCTACTCCATCTCCTCCAGCCAAAAGACAAAAGCTCACTTCCATATCAAAATCAAAATCTAAGCTGCACGTAAAACCTAAGGTCAAAGGAGTTGTGATCAAGGAACCTATTGACACAAGAGCTCAATCTAAGAAGACAATTCCTCTTGGTAGAGGCAAAGAGAATAAGGCACCATCTCCACCTCCTTCTGATTCATCTGACACTCCCTTTTTCCTTGAAAAACCATCCAAAAAGTCTAAATTTGACATAAAACTTGCACAAGGCATGGCAAGTATACTAGATGAGGCTCACAAGTCTAGAGGAGGGAAGCAAGGCCAATCTTCAAAGGAATCAGAAGAAGAAGAAATCACAGTTCCTCCGAAAGGATTCACTGTGAAAAAGCTTGAGGAATCACAGAAATTTAGAGATTACTTTTCAAGAAGAAAAGTGTGCAAGATGTACTTTATTGACCTCAATGTTCTTTAAGAGTTATTGAAATTCAACCTCAATCCTTATCTTGAGCCTATATGCCTGGGCTTTTAATTAAACTTCCATTTTGCTGTAAGATAGTGAGGCATTTCTATTGCAATTTAGAGCCTGTCAATAATCCTCTTCGAGTTGGTTTAGAAGAAGAAATGGTTTCTAAGGTTAGAGGTCAAGAAATCTTAATCTCACCCTCCAAAATAAACACCTGGTTAGGGATAAAGGATCCCCCTGAAGATATTTTTCCTACCTTTGACTCAAGCCAGTTGTTTTCAATTCTAAGGCTTAGTGAGATAATGTGACCTCTCATTTTTAACCCAAGTGATATGTGTGATCTTCATCGAGTACTATGGTATATCTATTCTAGAACCATAGTAAACAAATTAAACAACTTCACTCATTTCATAGAGAGGGATTTCAGAAAATTTGCCTCATTCCTTCTCAAAGAGAAAAAGGACTTGGGAGAATATATTTTTGCTGAGATTAAAAGATACAGATTTGAAGGAAAAATGACCAGTCCAATACCTTATCCTTAGCTTATATCCTTATCCTTGAAAAAGAATAAGATTTGGTACTTGGAGAAGAATGAACTATTTGAGAGGCTAACTCCAGTGGGATGAAATCAGATTGGGAAATTGCACATTTGTAACCCCCTACCTTGAAAACCATAATTATGATTCAAAAATGCATAATTAGAATGGATTAGAGACCAACGGATAATTAAAAATTCATTTCCAATCCCTTACTTCCGGTAGGGTTTTCACAAATTCCTTCAAAATTTCTGCCTTACCCTGGTCTCAAATTCAATATTTTGAATATAATTACCTGTGCAGTTAAATCACATTTATACATATCAGAGTGTATAGCAAAAATCCAGGCAACCTTCGGGTTTCATATATATATACTAAGGGTCCATACATTCCCATTTAGGGGATTACACAACCGTATCCAAAATAATATTTACATCCCAACAATATATATTAATCCTAAACCAAAATCTGATAACCAATAACCCAAATTATATTCCAGTGAGAGTCCTACCCGCCCTTGGTCATCTCCTTCCCTTTAGAGCCATTTACCCTGTCTGAAGGTTAGTCAAAGGAAAGAATGAGATTCAAAAGAATCCCAATAGTAACAAATCACTTATTTCACACAAAAACATATAGCATGCAAGTAAATCATCAAACCGTACAACAACACAAAACATAGCATATCAGTTGTCACATATACATGTTGCCTCACTGGCATACACGTAACACATTACCTTACTGACATTCACATAGCCTCATTTCACATAGCCTCACTGGCTTTCACATAGCTTCTCTGCCTTTTGTATTGCCTCTTTGGCATTAACATACCCTCACTGGCTTTCATATACAGAATTATCACAAAACAATGACAACACATACATATAATGCATTTACACATAGTATAAAAGAAAGTGTCACTACTTTGTTCTTTTCGAAGGTGCTTAGGCACAGGTTGTTCGCGTACAGGGCAAATATCGAACCCTATAAACCAAAATCAAGGACGAAGGATTAATTTCTATTCCAAATTCTCACTTTTATAACACTTAAAGTTGGTTATCATTGCACTCTTTAGGTGGTTACTAGAAGCCTGAACACATGCGTAAAGGATTGGGAAGTACTAAGTTAGAAACCACTTTGCCAAAATCACTAAATACTAAAAATGGGGGTTGGCTACAGCCAAGAATCCTCTGGCTGCAGCCAAAATGCACACAGAAGGATTTTGGCTGTAGCCAAGATTTTATTGCTGTGGCCAAAACGTGCACAGAAAGTTTTGCACTGCAGCCAAGGAAACTTCAAAAAATCATAACTAATTCTAAAAAAATTAAAATGAGGTGATCCTAAAGCCTATTGAAAGCTATTTAAGTTCTCTTCACTAGAAAAATATGGATCAAGGCTGTCTATAACCATGAAAATATAGAATTTCACAAAACCCAACTCTACTCCAAAATAGATTCCAGTTTTAATCCCAAACTTTGGACAGCCATTACTCCAAGCACACAAACCAAAATGACACAAATATATGTCCATTTTGAAGCTTGGAATGTGAAATTTAAGACTGGAAAGTTTCAGAATATTTAGACACCATTTGCCCATTCAAAACATCTAGACAACCTGACTGCCCTATATAGAGTTTTAAGGGACAGAATTTCAGTTTTTGTGCAATTGCTTCCAATGGTTCCAAATTCACAACAAATACCAT
The DNA here is from genome assembly GCA_963855925.1 of Inga laurina. Taxonomy (NCBI): domain Eukaryota; kingdom Viridiplantae; phylum Streptophyta; class Magnoliopsida; order Fabales; family Fabaceae; genus Inga; species Inga laurina. The sequence continues at coordinate 31,038,063 of OY979708.1, forward strand.
TCCCACACCAATTTTTTACAAGGAATCCATTGGAAACACTAAAATGACTAAATTCAAATCTCATTGACATGTTCCACAAAAAACACAACATGTCACACAATAACCCAATTCAATACTCACAATGCAATTCCTTTCCATTCAAAGTTCCAAACCAATTTTATTGGCACCAAAACACAAAATGAAATCTATTCCAACACATCATACAATCCAATTCTTCAAAACCAAAATCACATAAAAATCAGGTGGAAAATTCAAAATTCTTAAAACCAACCTATGGTCACAAGACTTAGCTCAAAATGTGTTAAATTCTTACCTCTTCTTCTTCCTAAAGCAAATTCCTTGTTTCTCCAACTTTAAATTTTTCTCAAGTTCTCCAACACCACCAAACACATTTATCTCATTCATGCCACTCAATATGCGCCCTCCCTACCATTAGGGTTCATTTGAAGCTTCATCACACAATTAGGCTTAAACACAGGGTTAGGCACTGATCAAAACACATTTTAAATCGAAATTCACATCATATTCTTCAAAAGTATTTGTTTAACAATAATTACATCACTTTTGAAGTATTTAGCCCTTAATCACAATTTGGGATATTACAACATTGATATTCCCCTGAAGACTCCTCTTGAATCTAGTCCGAAGAAGAAAAAGACTAAGGCTGAATCCAGTAGGTTGGTGTTGGAAATTGTTCCCTAAGGGCCAATCATTGTACTTTAAATATTATTATTTTAATAAAATTTCTCCATTCTGTTATCATATTATTTGCATGTTAAATGTAATAATTGTATCCTTGGATAATTCATGAAGATTGTCCTAAAATGTCCCTGGTCGGTCATCTATGTGGGAGCAGAGATGAAACAAGACCAGTATGACTTTGATAAGATGTAGAGATACGAATCAAAGTCTTATGAACTTGTAAGAGTACAAGATGCTGGACCGACCCACTATGAGAAAGCTACATGGATCAAGTCATAAGTTTTTTTCATCTATAACCACGTCACAATACCCTTAGACCTGAGGTCATCATGGATTCCTACATGAGAGTTGTTAAGCTTTGAACTAGTCAAAAGTCACTTTTGACCGAGTGATGATAAAGGCTATGATCGGGCTTGGTGGTTTTTCATGCAGAGGAATATGAATGATCAAGATGAAATTTGTCCCTCATATTAGTAGAGAGATATTAATGGGCCCCTCGATGAGTGAGTTTGAGAAATGTATGGCCATACTACAATGGAAAGGAGTTTCCATTTCTATTGCCAGGCTACTCAGGAATCAAGAAAGTAATGGTCAGGAACAAGAGGATGACATTATCCATGCCTTATCCTTGATCGATATATCGTGTGACAAAAGGGACGTGACATGGTTGTATGATAGGTTGCATCATGATAACGATCCTTATTTGATTTCATTTGATTTGGGTAGTCGTAATGTCTTGCTAGAGGCCGCTTGTGACTTTTGGGTTAGTATAGTTATTAGCCCACTGCCAACTTCATATGGGCCTATAGGGTAGCACACAAGAATAGCCCAACACGAGATAATGTTTAATTTAGGGTGGATGAATTTTATATTTTATATATATATATATATATAATATAAAATTCGTTAATAATATTATATAGATATATATTTTCGAAATACATATCTTATATTATATATAGATATATATATATATATATATATATTATATGATATTATTATATTGTGTTAGTTTTAAATTTAATTTATTAAGATATATTAAATTTAATAACTAACATGATAGAGATATAGTATCTCAAATTTAATTTATGAAGATAAATTAAATCTAATGGCATTTTATTTGGATTAAATAAATAGGTTAAATTAAAACTATTGGACATATTTAATTTAAACTGAATTTATTTAATTAGCTCATCAAGATAATTAATTGTTGATTAATTTTGAAATTAATGATGATTAATTTTAAAATTTGAATATAGCCATCATAGGTTATAAACTTGATAGAGCAGATATACTCATACGCGCATGAGAATTCAAAGCCGTAAGGGAAAACCTAGGAGACATTAGAGGCGTTAGCACGCAGTCTCTATTGGAGAACATTTATGTGGATATCGGTAGAGGGAGCGGACCTGAGGTGTTGGCTCCTAGAGATCGTGAAAACTCTAAGTTGAAAAGGTACAAGTTCTTTCTAACCCGATTTAAACGCCGTTGATAGATCCTCAATTAGGATTGGTAAAATTTTTAAAATTCTTCCGCTATGCCTGCCGATCCTAACAGTTGGATAATAGTCATCATCTGCTCTTGCTTCTACTTCTGCTCCATTCCTTGGTTCAACATTACAGACATTTATGGAGAATATTCTTAGGGGTTTTCATATCGACATTGCAAATACAAATGCTAAGTTGACAACTAATATGAATGTGAAGATGGGAGAGCTAGTGGAGAAAATGGATAAGATGTAAGAGGAGATGTTGGTAGAACAGCAAGCCCAGGGTGAGCTTATGAGATCACTTCATGCCAGACTTGATGCTATGGCACTTGGTTCGTCCATTCCTGGTCCAACTATACCTGCATCAGTTTTTGAGCCTGTACCATCTAAGCCAATACCTACTTCTGTGCCTTCTTTTATTCCTGAGCCAGTATCACCTTCTGAGCCTGGACCTTCTTTTATCCCTCTTCCTACTTTGCCTATCACTATCCCTAGAAATCTCCTATTCTCTATGCTTGACCGAGAAACATCTGAGGCCATTCACATCACCATTGATGACTCAATTCTTCTCGTCCAGCTAGTTCAGCCTGAGCCAGTGCCCACACCTGTTGCTTTACCACAGGCACTGAGGAAGTAATTATTTCTTCTAGTAAGCATCAGTCACCTGCTGGAACAGAGGAAGTAAAGGTTACTTCTCTCATTCCATTCACACAAAATCCTCTACGGATACCTCAATTGAATCTCCCTGAACCTAAATCATCATATTCAAAATCTTCCAGTTCAAGTGATTCATATGGCTCTGGATTTACTCCTCCTCCTATCAATCCCATCTCTATAGTCAAGCCATCTAGTCCTACCCCTTCTCTTGATTGATTATACCCTTGTGATGAAGACAAAAAGGAGGAGGAGAACTTGGGTTATTTTGTGAAAAATGATGTGATGTGATTTTGTAAAAGAATGTATATGGATATGGTTGTATAGGGTTTAAGGGAGCTTTTTTAGTTTTTGTTTGAAGTTTGATTACGTTGATATCATGACCTCATCCTGCAATTTCAATTGAAGTTATATTACATTGTGGACTAATACATTTTTGATTATGTATGCAAGATGAACAAATTAGAACATATTTACAAAATTATGAGCTTTTGACTATAACATTATTAAAATTGGATTAAAAAAGATTTTAAATACTAAATTTCTCAAAATCATTAGATTTCGATTCAAAATGATCTTCCTAAAGTCATTTTGAAAGAGTTTTCAAGCTTAAATTGAACAAAAGATTTCATTTGAAAAGTTATCAAGAAGTATATGATTGAAAACTTAATTTCAAAAACTTTGTTCAAAATCATTAAGTTTTGTCATCATCAAAAAGGGGGAGAATGTTAAATCCCATATGTTTTGATGATAACATAGATTGGATTAATACTACACAAGTTTTAAATAAATGGTTTGAACAAAGTAACTAAGTTTATGGTGGCAGGCAAAAGCATTACTCGAGTAGGTACTCAAGTAATGAAGATGAAGTGAAAGACAAAGTATAGGAGAAAGGAACACTATGATATTTTTGAAGGCATTACTCGAGTAAGCCCTCGAGTAATGGTCTTCATTACTCGAGGGATTACTTGAGTAATGTGTAAGAAATTGTTCCAGTAGTTCTCTGTCAAAAATGGCATGGCATTACTCGAAGGGATCACTCATGTAATCTGCAAAGTTATTTGAAATATTACTCGAGGGATCACTCGAGTAATCAAAGCAGCAGTGATGCAGTAACTCTCGGCCAAGAAATGGGTGACATTACTTGAGGGATCACTCGAGTAACATGAAATGAAAAGAAAGCATTACTCGAAGGATCACTCGAGTAATCAAGTAAGCAAAGGAGAAGTTACTCTCGGCCAATATTTGGATGACTTTACTTGAGGGATTACTCGAGTAATGAGAGTAGAATTGCAAGCATTACTTAAAGGATCACTCAAGTAATAAGAGAAAATGTTTGAAATGATTCCAAGAATATCACAATTCATCTATACATATGGAATATTCAACAAAGAACAGAACACAATAACTGAGAACATACAAACATACACCAATCAACACATTCTTAGTGCTCTATTTCTTATATTCATTATTTGTCCTTCAGTGATTATACATTTGCTCTGTGAGAAAGATTTTCTTTACAAACTCAATATTTGTTATTAAGATAACTTAAGGTTGTGGAACCTTGAGTTGGGGATTAGTTTACAACATGTAAAGGGGAGTGAGTGCCCAGTGAAGGAACTTGTTGTGTACTGAGGTGCCAAAAACCTACTAAATCTTAAAAAATATAGAGAAGCTCTGAGGACTGGACGTAGGTCAAAGTGGTTGTGGCCAAACCAGTATAACTCCCAGTATATTTCTCTTTGCTCTTAACTGCTTTAAATTTCCAGTCAATTTTTATATACACAACGAATTTTTTGGTAACACCCAATTCACCCTCCCTCTTAGGTGAAACGCTTGCACTAACACCTTCATCTTCCCTTCATTTCCAATGGCAAACATAGGAAAGGAGAGAGAGAGCTTCAAGGGGTTTTTAGATAGAAGGAGGAGGAAAACTCATAAGGTAAGCTTAATTATCTTGGTATTTGGTTTACAAATTGTGTAATCCTTCCTCTGAGCTTCCCTTCTCCATGATTCAAGGTGTTTAGTAAGCAAAATCTCAAGGTTTGTGGAGGGAGGAAGTTTGACCAAGAGAGAGAAGAAGAATAAATCTATAGGTAACTTCACAAACCTCAAATTCTTGATGCTGTTGTTGTTGTTGTTGGATTTGTTGGTGGTTTTGTGGTTGATATATTGTGATTTGCAAAATTTAGGAAGCTCAAACCATAGCTATTATGCTGCCTAAATTTAGTCTAATCATATTTAAAAATGTGATCAAGTAGTTAATCAAGTGATTATTAGTAGAAAGGAACAAGGATTTGAAGTTAAAAATCAAAACTTGTAATTTCCCTTTTCTTTAAGAAACTTACGGCCAAGTCAAGAACACAGGGAACAAACTGGATTTTCTTGAAATTGATTATTCTATTGTATATAGGAGGGAAAATTAGGTGGGGTTAATGTTGAACAGTCTTTCAGAAAAGCCCTAGAAAGTGAAATGACCAAAACAGCCTTAAACCTAATTAGGGCTGCCAAGGGTAAAACTGTCATTTGGTAATGATTTTACAAAAATCGAGGTCGGAATGGATTCATTGGGAGAAAATATGTCAGAATAGCCCGGGTCAAAATTTTTGAAAAAGTACGGTCGGACCGGGTACAGTAGGGCCGGGATTGGGTCCCCGGGGCATTTTGGTAATTTTTCAATATAGACTAATATAACCACAAAAAACACTTAGGAAGTCTCTAAAGTGGTACATGAATGGGTTTTAACTTGATTTTTGTACATTTGGAATTTTAGGACCCAATTGGTAGCCCGAGCCATTGCACGTAGTTCGAGGAACCATTATTGAGTAGCAAAGGGACCAAAGGTAGGAACTTTATCTCTCATACACTATGTGATTATTAATATGTTGTATATTGCTATATTTTGTGATATGAACACGTGCTTGGAGCATATTACCCAACTATAGGTGGGGAACTCGGCTATGGTACATAGACATATAGGGGATCCAAACAGTCATTTGGCCCTGAGTATTGTGTACACACACGGAATAATATGAACTTTTATTTTACCTTATATGGTGCATTACATATTTAATTTTTGCATTGTATATGATTGACTGTACGTTACTACTGAGATTCATTTGAATCTCACCCTTTTCAATTAAATAAATATTCTAGCAAGAACCAATGGCTTTAAGGGCAAGGTGGCAGATACTGCCAACTGAGGTGTGTGGGCTTTGAGCTGAGCTGTTGGTTATATGATTAGTCTGTTTGATTAATTTTGGACATATTGTATATATACTTTCAAAACCTGCACGGTGGTTCCTGTATGTAAACATGTACTTAATATCAGTATCATTGTACTATTTCTGTATGCTTGTGGAACTGTGCCTTTATTACTTTGTGCATATCAAAATATTAAGGGGCTTGACAGTTTATGTTATTTTGCTGGGAGTACACAAGCTCGGTTTTTGTATTAAGCCTTTGTGTTTTACCCAAAAAAACATCATTTTTTAGGCCCCATACAATTTGTTTACATTTGCCCTTGTCTAAGATACTTTCACCCAAGCATTCATATCATCTTAGCATCTATAATTTGACTTAAATGACCTTAGTGGGATACCTGGTGCCAAACCCACCCAAACTCTTTTGTACCAAAAATTTAAAAATTAAAAACATGGTTGTCTATTTATAATATGTCCTAAATTAGATTAGATGTCTACAACTCTTGAGATATAGATCACCATAATCTAATATTCATTATTGGTGGGAATAATTTATGAAAATGATGATACAATATGCTATAAAATTGTGTATAATTAATTAGTTCTAGTTTCAGTTCATAGTATTTATGATATTTAAATGAGGCTTTGTTTCCCTTGGATGTGTATTGGTTTTTTTTTTATTTAAATTTTCACAGATGTGGTTTATGGCATTTGGTTCATTATGTTTTTGCTCACTTGTCAACAGATTTATGTACCCCGATTCGTGAATTTCAAATTGTACATGATTTAACCTACTCCCTTTGGTTCTAAATATAACACAAAGTTTAGTTCTTGAGGGACATTAAGGAAGCTAAATAAATTACTTAGTATTATCGTTTTTTTGTATTTGTTCTAGAATGTTTGGTTTGAATAATAAACTAATATATAAGATATGATTACACAACATATAATGTATTATTATGTAACTTATTTAGCTTACACAATCTCTCATAAAAAAGTAGCGTTTTGTTACATTTAAAACAAGATGGAGTACTATTAATGTGCATACATTTGGTTTATGCCATAAAAAATGCTGATATATTTAATACCTTTTTTTTATTCATGAGTAATTGTGACATTGTTTGTGCATGATACTATAATGCTATAACAAGTACGTAAACTGTGTTAACCCGTTGAATACAAATGATGGTATCGTGGGCTGTACATGTGTCTATCACATTCAAACCACCAGTGCAGTTATTTGATCATAGGTTTGATCGTGTGATTACGGCACTGTATGCCGTGCACATTGAATTATTGTATACAGTTGTGCTTTATTTTGACACCTTATAAATATGTATTACGGTAAATACTATCATTGTTTTATTGCACTTCTGCAAGTTGCCTATAGGTATGTCTATGTTTTATACTGACTCTTTGTTTTTTTTCCAGAGGTTAGATATGGATCATAGTTTTACATGAGTAAGTAATTGTACTTATGTTTTTCTTTCTTTTTATTAGTCTTAGTCCTTAAATTGTTGGTTTATTTTATTTTTTGATCATTGTCTTCCTTATGTCAATAGGTGGAGAAATGGTACTACCTGTTAATTATATAGGCGTTGTTTTTGACGATAGACCAATATGTGTTTCTATAGTTCATGTATTCTAGGATGTGGTGTCGACCTGCTTTGGTTAGAGTAAATCACTTAATTTTGTGCTAATGGATCGAGAGGTATAGAGTAATAGAAATCATAATCTGGTATTTAATTATTATCAAAGTAACTATGATGTGTTTATTATGGTTTTAATATCTTTTGATATGTATTGTTTGGTTTAAAAATAATATTTCTTTGTTTGATTACAGTTAGATAGAATCCATGCCTTCTTTATTGATGAATGTCAAAATCCTTAAGATTTCGATATTTGCCAGAGTGATAAAGGCATAGTTCTATAGGCATACAGAAATAGCACAAATATACTGATAAAAAGTACTTGTTTACAATACAGGAAATCCCCATAGGGTTTGAAACATATATACAAATCCTCAAAGTTTACAAAATAAAACTAAGGGTAACCAACAGTAATCCTTGCTCGAACCAGTCTCCTCAAATGCTGATATTTACCGTTTTGCCCTTCAAGCCGCTTGCTTTTGCTGGAATGTTTTTAAATATTGGAAAGGGTGAGATTCGAACGAATCTCAGTAGTTGTAACATCTCATTTTTAGTTACAAATATTCCTTGTATGTAATTGATACAGTTAATAGAATAAAATGGTGAATTGTGATATACATAAAATGATGGAAACACTCCAATCGGTAGTTAGATGAGAATTGGGCTAGAAACACGACATAAAGCTAAATTTTTGTTTTCCAAAAAGGCCATTACTAAAACCCATCGTTAAAGCCCAAAATGAGACATAAAAGAGCACATTAAATGTCAAAACAAGGCAATTAATAGTCACACACATGCCATGATTAAGTGGGAACACAATTTGCAAAGTTACAAGGTGCTGCCAATGTGTTTTCCAACGAGGCAGTCTAGTTGTGTGACATTTTTAATAGGAAAATGATGTCCAATGCTTGTGAAATTTTTTAAAATGAAAGTAGACTTATCAAGCTTTAATTTGATAGGTATATAAGTCATTTGGAGCTGTACACACAGAATTATGTATTTTTGAATGTAGCCAAGTAAAACTGGCAAATTTTTATGGCAGCGTCTAATAATGGTAATTCTGAGAATTTTGAGCGTCTAATTGGCTAAAGGCTATATTTTTCCTCACAAATAGACTTGATAAGGGTCACATAGCCTTTAGAACCACTGCAATTGAACATTTAAAAATAAAGATATGAATTTTCCAAGTTTGGTGAAAATTCTGGCAAATTGAGTACATGTGTGAAATTTCACAAAATGTAAGGGCAAAAAGGGGAAATTGCCAAATAAAGCAAGAAGCCATTTATTTTTCCCATTGATTGGGATAACTTTCGGTCAAAAGTAGGAGGCAAAGGGAAATTAGTGGTTGAGATACATATGCCACAAGTTGAAGCAATTTGGCCAAGTAAATTGAAGTTTGAAAAGTTAACCATTATAGGCCATTAAAAGTAGTATTAAAGAGATAAAATGGTGATAATATAAGATACATTTCAACTCCTCCAAAGGCCCACTATTTCGGTCAAGATAATGAAGGAAGAGGAAAAACAAATTTTATGGCCAAACAAAAATGATGAGCAAGGAAAAGTCAAAGGAGCATGTAGTAAGAAAAAATTCAATAAAATAGTATTAAGGAAAGAGGTGAAGTTGGATTTTTTTTAAGGATAATCATCCCCTCCTTCTTCATTTTTGTTCAGCTGTACCAAAATAGAGAGAGAAAGAGAGAGTTCAAGAACACTTGAAGCACACTAAGAAGAAGCTAGGGTTTTAAGAGCAAAAAATTAAAGGTAAGAGCATATAAACCAAGTGTTTATGCCTTCCAAACTCCTTAGAACTTCCTCTAACCTCTTCTTCTTCTTGAAATTCATGGTTAGCAAGCTAAATCAAGAGAGAATAGAGAGAGGGTTGAGGTGACTTAAAGAGAGAAAGTGGTGAAATCAAGAGGTAATCTCATAAACTTGATCCTCTTGTGCTATAAGATGTTGTTGTGGGTGTTGTTGAATTTGGCTTGGTTTTGCCTTGTTTTGTGATTTTAGGATGATGAACCCTAAAGTGTTATGCTACTAAAATTTCCTCTGATTATGTTCATTTAATTTTTAAGTGGTTAATCATGTGATTAGAAGTGGAAAGGAAGTGGTTAAGCAAGAAAAATCAAGAAAACACATTTTCCCTCCTAAGAATCCTAACTTTCAGCTAAGTATAGAACTTAAGGGAGCAATTGGAATTTTGTAATTTTGATGATTCCATTGGATTTAAAAGGGTCAAATTTGTGGAAATATATGTGTTCATGATTTTTGGGAATTTGTATGCAAATCTAAAAATTTTAAAAGTTAAAGGGAAATGTTGATTGCTTTACTTCACTAAAGGCAGTGTTGTTGTGAATTGAATTTTGTTAGCCAAACCTAGTCTAAAAATTCTGAAACTTTATAGTCATAAAGTAGAGATATAGAGCTTTAATTTGGTGGGTAGAACACAATTTTTGGACAAGTAGGTTAAGAGATATGAGTATTCAAAGTTGAGCCCTGTTTCTAGAATGTAATATGGAACAAGGGAGGTTTGGCGAAATTCTAGGAGTGACATAGTTGTAGTGGTCAAACTTAAGTATTTTTATATAAAATTACATTTAAAGATCTTCACATAAACTTTGAAATCAATCAAATTGGATTTTCTTATAATTAATTATGAATTTCCAAAGTTGACTAAAAATCTGCCAATTTCTGGGAACAGAGAAACTGCACTGTGCAGAGTTGTACTGTGTAGAAACTATTTTAACTGCATTGGATAACTAGCAGTATTTGATTTAAAGGTAGTAATAGTTCAAGTAATAACCAGTTACTCATAACTTTAATTTTATAGGAATTGGAAATAGCTCGATCCGGAATAAGAGTTTAAGACAGATTGATGAACTGGAAAAGAAGTCAGTTAGTAACACCTTTAATATGCTATGTAATAATCTGTATGCCATCTTCTATAGTATGACAATGCCTAGGACACATGACCTAGCTATGATATGAGATCCAGCGATGGAACATGCGGATAAGCCAAGGGTTTAAATAGTTGTTTGACTATGACACGAGTTAAGCCGGGGTTTAAACAGCCACTTGATCTTAGACAAGAGTTAAGCCGGGGTCGCAAGCATATTGTTTGGCCTTGGACAGGGTACACATAACACGAGTTCATATCTTACATGACATGGTTTATTGCATATTTATTAAAGCATTCTATATGTTTGATTTCCTATTGCTACTGAGATTCGCTCAAATCTCACCCTTTTCAAACTAAAAAACCTTATAGCTGAGGCTAGCGACTCAAAGGGCAAGGTAGTAGCTACCGATGAATAGAGTCCCGTGCAAACTAAAGTTGCTATTATGATTTAGGCTTGTGGATTTGTAAATATTTTCAAACCCTGGGGGATTCTCCTGTATTGTAAACAAGTACCTATATCAATATGTTTCCGCTATTTCTGTATGCCTTACAGAACTGCGTACTTAATACTCTGCGAATATCAAAATGTTAAGGGGTTTGATAGTAGTAACATGCAATTAGTCATACAAAATGTGACAATTAAATATGCCAAGTATCATATAATGCAACAGAATAAATACATTGTAAAACTCATAATCATCAGAATGTGCACATGTGTTCAAGGCAAACTACTGTTAGAACCCCTACTTGTCCGTACCTCACCACAGACTGGGCAATGTAACCTCTTGGTACTGTATCTCATAACTGGATCCCCTTTTTGGGGCCATTGGGGTACTTGTACTTTCCCCCAAACTGTACTTATGCTTTTCCTGCCCTAGTTAGATAGTGAATTATACATATTACAGAAGATGTCATACAAAAAGCATACAAATAATCACATAGCTTATGAAAGATAGAGTTCTCTAACCTCGTCTTGGCTGTAATGCCCCAAATTTTGATTAAGGGCTAATGATAATTATTGTGAATGAGTTGGTGAATTAAAGTTGTTTTAAGACCCAAATTAATTATTGGAAATGCCCAACACCCTATATTTTAGCATAATTATATGACAAATAATTATTTGGGCTAAATATGAGGGAAATGGTGTATGAAGAAGAGGAAAAGAATTAAAATATGTGTTATGTGGCAATTTAAGTTAATGAACCAAAATCAATAGAAAAATAGAAAGAATGGAAAATTATTAGTTAATTAGTTAGTGATTAATGAAGAAATTAATTACTAGCTAAGAAGAAATGAGAGGTGTGACTAAATGGCTAATCGATTAGTTAGTGTAACTATATGGTTGCTTATTTGGTGAGAAATAAGGAGATTTGGATATGTGGCAAGTGGTATGAAGAGAAAGTAGTTGAAGAAAGTCAAATATCATTATTTTATCATTTTCCTCTCTCTCTTCCCCCTCATTTCACTGAAGCAACCATAGGCATAGGGAGTGTGATTATTTCATCATCTTCTTCACACTCATCTCTCTCATTCTCTCTCTTCAATTTGGTAGCCATAGAAGGGAAGGAAAGAGAAAGCTTCCAAGGTAAAATTCTTGCCATTTGACCATTTATATGACCTATAATGCCAAAACTCTCTTCTTTAATTTTGTTCCTTGGGTTGAGGGCTTCATTTTCATGGTTTTAGATTTTCCATTGGTGTTGATTTGTGACCTCAAGAAAAGCTAGAGGTTGGAGAAGCAAGGAACACCATTGAGAAAGTTGTAGAGGTGAGTAAGAGAAACTCTTCTATATAGGTTTTGTCGCATTTGAATAAGCCAATAATTTCTAGAATTTTTGCCCTATTTTCAAAAATAAGGGTTATTGGAAGTTTAGTATAATGTGGTCATGAAAATGGTGTCTTGCTATGTGTTTTGAATAGATAAAAATGGGTTTGAGGTTGAGATGTCAAGTTTGGCAATTTTGGGGATTTTGTGTTAGATGTTGCCTAAAATAAAGTATGATAATGGAATAGGAATTTGGTAGTTTCGATCTTTCCATTGGATTCCTTATGCAAAATTATGTGGGAATAGTCTTGGATTAGAAGTTAGGATCATTGGAAACATATGGTTAAAATTTGGAAAGTGCTATCAACTCTACTACATTTTGGCTTCTGATAAGCATCACTCGAGTCATCTTGGGTCTCACTCGAGTACAGCATTACATGTTCTCTTTTCCTTCATTTTTTTTGTTGTACTTTTATGCAAAAAGCAAAAGTATTTGTCTCAGTCGTGAGTGTTGTGGGTTCTCAATTGAGTAAACCTTGTCTCACTAGAGTGCATGTGTATTTGACACTATGAACTCACATCTCGAGATATCACTCACGGTCAAATTTTCAAGAGTATGTCTTAGCACTCGGGGTGTTAAGATATCACTCGAGTGCCAAGGTCCCTACTCGAGTGCACTTTTTATTTGAAAATTTCATTTACTCTTAGGCGAGCACTCCTTAAACCTTACTTTGTAGAACTCGGGTAAGTATTAGGCTATCACTCAAGTGTTACTACCATGACTCGAGTGGAGTGAGCATTTCTTGTCTTTGCCATTGCTTACTATCAAGCACTCACACGAGTGTGCTTTTCATGACTTGAGTGCAAGTTCATCATCACTCGAGTGATGCCTTCTTCACTCGAGTGCAACAGTGAAAAATCAGCATTTGTATTTCTAAAGGGGGATCTTTGGTATAGTTCTTCCAACTCTTTAGGGCTTTTGTTAGAGGCATTAGTAGCTTCCTAAAGGACATTAATAATAACCAAATCTAAGTATTGAAGTCATTAAGTATTGGAATAGAGAATAACGCTTCGTCCCTAATCATGAATTATAGGATTCGATATTTGCCCTGTTCGTGAGAGACTAGTGCCAGAGCAAGCACAGAAAGACTAAGGTAGTGACTTTTCTCTCTTGTTGGTATGATGCTTGGTATGCATAACTTATCATTGTGTTATTATGAAATGTGCCTTAGTGCATTACAGCATGAGCACTTCAGTGTGAGCAGTCATAGAGGGTGATGCTTATCACACCTACCTGTGCCACTGTAACTACCATTGTAATTATCGTGGCTGTGCTATGGAATTGTGAATTCCTACTTTAAGAAAGATGACAGTATAGCTATGTGTTGTAAAATGTTCTATATGGAACCCAACTGTGGTGAGATATATGAATGTAAACCATGTTGTTGGGCATTACAGCGTGAGCACTTTAGCGTGAGCAGACGTAAGGGTGATGCACGTCATACCTACCCCTGTCGCTGTAACTGCCGTTGTAATTGCTGTGTTGTACTATGATTCGCTTTCATACTTTGTGGTTGTGCATACTATAAGTGATTTGTTACTACAGGGATTCCTTAGAATCTTACTATCCCATAAAACAATTTTTCAAATAAGGCTGGTGGTTATAAAGAAAAGCAGGTGATAAAGGGTGGTTAGAGCTTCAGACTAAGAGTTTAATTTGGTTTTTGGTTATCATTTTGGACATTTGTATATATATATATTGTGGACTATAGAATAGTATTGTTATGTAATCCTCGATATGGGAAACTAAGATGGGCAATGAAGCCCTATACAACTCTTGGATTTATGATATTGTTCCTGGTGAATGTGAAGAATTTGCTAGCTCTTTGATATTTATGAATGGAATCAAACTGTACAGGCCATTTGTATATTTGAAATGCGAATATGAAACCATGTTGAATAGGTTTTTGAAAATTTTTCGTAAACCCTGTTTTAGGAAATGAAAATTTTATAAGTTTCAGTTTATCTCGTGGTCTTATATTCAATGAAATCACGTATTTTGAACGTAAATCTTGACCTTGATGAGAAGGGGGTTACATTTGTGGTATCAGAGTTGTAGTTCCTAGCAAGGGTAGGATTTGCTAGGATAGTTGCCATAGTTTGTCGCCTTAGTCATAAATGATGACTTATGATTGTTTGTTGTATACACATGAGTATTTCTGTTGTTTGTGGATATATATATATATTTTAAAAACTATGTGTATACATTTGTTATGGAACTAACATGGTGAAACATTTGTAGAGTTAAAGGACAAAATTGTTCGCCCTAGGCTCAGACCAGTGGACCCAGAGGTGAAAGAATTAAATGACAATCCACCTAATCCAATACAGGAGCTGATGGGTCTAGTAAGGGAACAGAGAGATATGATTTATGAGCTAAGAGAGGAGCTTAGGTAGGAGTGAGCTAAGCGTAACGCTGATAGGGCTCATTCCACCCAATAGGAAACCCAAGTGGAGACTCGTCATGAAGAGACGGCTGAGGGATCCAATTAGTCTCGAGAGTCCCCATCTCGCACGGTACCTAATCAGGAGTCATAAGGGGTACCAATCCAAGAGGGTAGAGATACATAATTTTGGGTGTTGAAATTTTGCAAACACATGCCTCCTATATTTAGAGGAAGATTCGACCCACAAGCAATGGAGGATTGGCTAATAGGTTGGAGAAGATCTTTGAGGTGCTTGAGTGCCCAACCGAAGTAAAGGTCAAGCTAGCCATCTATAAGCTTGAAGGGAATGTAGACCGATAGTGGAGAAACATTTCTATGACTATGCGGGCCTGGAATGTGCCAGTGACTTGGGAGTTGTTCCAGGAACAATTCAATGAAAAATACTTCCTAAAGTCTGTGAGAATTGAGGAGTCAAAATTTCTGGCCATCAAGCAGGGTGATACAGAGAGTTTTGATGACTATCTATCTTGTTTCATCCGCCTGGCAAGGTACTCCTCTTATCTTCGGCATATGGATGATGAGGAGTGGAGTTCTGATATGCTTATCCGAGGATTGAGGCGTGAGCTAAGGAAGAGATTAGCTACTCATCTGTTCACTGACTTCAATAAGGCCGTGGAAGAGTGTAGAATAACTGAGAATAATCTAAGAGAGTTATACCCAACTAAGGGTAGTGGCAGCCGTAGTGAGCCTAACAAGGCAAATACTTCCCAGAAGTAGAAGGGACAGGGGTTCTTGCCTAGGGGTAGTAGTAAGAGGCCCTATCAATCCGGGGGTTGTGGTAATTAGAGACCTCCAGTGGGAACAATGTACACTTAATGTAAAGGCTATCATCTTAGTAAACCTTGCTCTGGGCAAGTGATTTGTTTCAACTACAAGCAGCAGGGACACATTTCTACTAAGTGCCTACAACCCCTGACAGAGTAAAGGCCCAGGAATCAGGGTTGAGTGTTCGTGATGATACATGAGGAGGTCTAGAAGTCCCCTCCTTCTCAGTGGTAATGAATTACAAGCCTTATTTGATTCAGGTGCAAGTCATTCTTTTATTGCTTATGATTGTGTGAAGCGCCTGGATTTGCATGTGCATATACTTCTGTTTGATTTGGTAGTGTTGACACCAATGGGTGTCAAGGCTGTGATGGTCGAGGGTTGTTTGAACTGTGTGATAGTTGTTGAGGGAAATGAGTCCATTATCGATTTGATTTGTTTGTCGCTTCAACAACTAGAGGTTATTTTAGGTTTTGACTGGCTGACAGTAAATAATATATTGCTTGATTGTGGTAATAAGAAGATAACTTATCATACTGCACAAAGGGAGATTGATGTGAATGCCAGTTTGAATTTCCTTTCAATGGCTAAAGATAAGAAATATCTTGAGAAGGGATGCCAGGGGTATATGGTGTTCTTTTCTGTGCAAGGAAAGATAGAAGAAATTTTAGAAAGTATACCCGTGGTAAGAGAGTTCCCTGAGGTATTCCCAGACGACCTTAGCGGGTTGCCTCCAGAAAGGGAAGTGCAGTTCCTAATTGAGATTGTTCCTGGAGCTAGTTCTATATCTAAAGCCCCATACCATATGGCTCCAAATGAAATGGTGGAGTTAAAGAAACAAATCGAAGAGTTGCTTGAAAAAGGGTTCATTCAGCCCAGTGTTTCGATGTGGGGAGCTCCAGTACTATTTGTGAAAGAGAAAGATGGGAGCTTGAGGTTTTGTATTGATTACAAAGAGCTTAACAAAATTGCTGTCAAGAACAAGTATCCACTCCCGAGAATCGATGACCTTTTAGATCAACTGTCTAGTTCTTGTATATTCTCTAAAATCGATCTAAGGTCAGGTTATCATCAGCTATTTGTAAGAGTAGATGACATACCAAAGACTGCTTTTAGAACGAGATACGCGCACTACGAGTTTTTGGTGATGCCCTTCGGGTTGACTAATGCACCTGCGGTATTCCTGGATTACATGAACTGTGTCTTTTGATAGTAACTTGATCAATTTGTTGTGGTGTTTATCGATGACATCCTGATATATTCTAAGAGTAGAGCAGAGTATGAGCATCATTTGAGAATTATGCTTGAGACATTGCGTGAAAAGTAGCTCTATGCCAAGTTGAGTAAGTTTGAGTTTTGGCTTACAGAAGTGAAATTTCTTATCCATGTTATCTCACGAAAAGGGGTCTCGGTGTAATATCCCAAAAAGTGATTAAGGGCTAATGACTTTAAAAGTGGATATAATTATTGTTGAATAAACACTTTTGGAGAATGTGTGATGGGAATTTGGATATTTTAATGATTCCAATGGCTTCCTTGTGAAAATTCATGTGGGGAGAGTGTTTATTGTGAAATTGGAACCATTGGGAACAATCGTGCAAAAGTTGAAAACTCTGTCCATTGAAACTCTGTACAGGGCAGCCAATTTGTATGGACGTTTTAAATAGGAAAATGGTGTCTAAAAATTCTAAAATTTTCCAGTATTAAATTTCACATGTCAAGCTTCAAAACGAACATATAATTTGTATCATTTTGATTTGTGACCTAAGAGTTTTGGATTTTTGAAGTTTGCCCAGCGAAATTAATTATTTTCTGGAATAGTATGCAAAGATTGAAATTCTGGGAATTTTGTGGTGATTTTCAGTAATGGCCAATATTTTTCCTATGAAGAGGACTTAAATATCTTTCATTTGGCTTTGGAATCACCACATTTCGATTTTTCTAGAATTAGTTATGATTTTTCAAAGTTGGGCAGAAAATCTGCCAGAAAATCCGAAAATGTGAAATTAGAAATTATGACATCATCATGTGGTAAGGTGACATCAACATGGAATTAAAAGCAATTCCATCATCTTGATCAGCCATTCCCGACCCATTTCAGAGGAAAAAAAAAACGTGAAGAGAGCTTGGAGAAAAGAGAGAAGAAGAGGAAGAAATCTCGCAACGTAAGCCGATTTCTCCGACGATCTAGCTCCTAACGCGTATAATTCCGACTCTAAGCTACTCCTCTTTATTCTTTAAGGTTGTGAAGCTCAAAATTTGGTGTTTCAAAGAGGCTAGGGTTCAGCCAAATTTGGGAAAAGCCAGAGGGAGCTTGAGGTAACTTCCAAACTTTCGTATATTGCTTATTCTGGCTGCTGTGGGCAATTTAATCGGTGAAATTTCGCCGGATTGCCATTGGTTTTAAAGTTTGGAAATTGAGTTTCCTAAGGGTTATGCTGCCCAATTTTGGTTCAAATGGTAGTTATAACCTAATGTAATAGTGAATAAAGTGGTTAGGAGTAGAAAGGAACGCGTTTACGGAGCCGAAATCGTAAAACCCCAATTTTTCCCGGAGAACATGTATATTTCGGCCAAGGCTGTAAATGGGTCTTAGAGTTGGATTTTCAATGATTTGATGATTCCATTGGATTCAGTGGGCGAAAATAGGTGGGGTTACAGTTGGGCACTTTTTCAAAAAAGGCTGAGAAGGCATAATTACGGAAACACCCCTAAAACCCTAAAAGGAGGGCTGCCAAGGGCAATTTCGTAATTTGACATTGAATTTGATAATTCTGAGTACGGAAATGGATTCCTTGGGCGGAAATATGTTAGGATAGCCCAGATTAGAATTTCGAGAAAAGTGCAACCGGTCCGAGTATGGCGGGCCCAGGCCGGGTCCCCGGGGGTATTTTTGTAAATTTTCATTATAGACTCATATGGAACCTATTCTAAGTGTTTGAAAGTAGGAATTAGGGGTAGGAAATTAATCCACCATTCTTGATTTTGTTTATAGGCTTTGATATTTGCCGCCCTCGTGAGCCAACTGCGCTGAAGGACGTCAGGAAAGGATCAGGTAGTGACTCTCTCTCTCTCTTATACTGTGTAATGCTTTGTATGTGTGTGTTATCATGGTTCCGTGATGATTTCTTTGATGCTGCTGCGGTTACAGCTGGTGATAGCTGTCGTTTACAGCGCAAGCTGTCGTTTACAGCGCAAGCTGTCGTTATTGTGATTACAGCGTAAGCTGTCGTGATGAAGATTACAGCGAGAGCTGTCGTATTATGTATACAACCGTGAGTGCTGTCGTTTGTGGTGAAAACCATGTATCTTTGAGATTGATGTTGCTGTTGTTGCTGGTTGTGATTTATATACATGCTTGGTATTTATACATTGTATGAGTGGTTTGTTACTACTGAGATTCTCTCGAATCTCATTCCTTCCTATGACTAACCTTTCAGACAGGGCATGTGGCTCAAAGGAGAAGAGGCCGACCTGGAGCACTTAGGACCCTTAGGGGTATGTTGATTTTGGAAATGTTGGTTATTTCTTTTGAATTCGGGATTACTGTATAATCTGAAATATGAATAGTATATTCGATTTTGGATGTAATCCCCTAGTGGATACTTAAACCTCAGGTTATATATGTATAGAATCCGGGAGTTGCCGGGGAATTGGTTTTACACTCTGTCATACGTGAATGTAGATAAACTGCATAGGTGATTATATTCGAATTTTGAAATGGAGACCAGGAACAGGAAAGAGATTTTGAATGATTTTGTGAAAACCCTACCACAAAGTAGGAGATTGAAACGAGTTTAAGTTATCCGAAGGTCTCTAATCTACTGTAATTATTTAATATCGAATTATAATTACATGATTAAAGGCAGGGTGTTACATTTTGGTATCAGAGCTGTAGTTCCTGGCAAGGGTAGAGGTTGCTAGGATAGATCCCTTAGATAGTAGTAGGGATAGAAGATTATCTGTGAATGATTGTTGTGTATGCACATGTATGTTTTATTGACATGGATATATATATGAGTTTTATGACTATATGTGCATACTATCTCTGCTAAATTAATGGGGCAAGTTGTTTGTAGAATGAAGAAAAGTAGAGGACACCCCAATATTCCGCGTGTAGACCCAGAGATGGAGGTCATCAATGATAATCCACCAGATCCTATGCAAGAGCTGATGGGTCTAATCCGGGATCAAAGAGATATGATAACTGAGTTGAGAGAAGAGCTCAGAGCAGAGAAGGCGAAGAATAAGGAAGGTCCAGTTCAGTCCACTCCAGAGGAAACTCAAGGAGAAACCCGTCATGAGGACACTGCTGAAGGGTCAGCACGACCCCTGGAGTCCCCACCTCACATTGTCCCAAATCAAGAATCACATGGGATGCCGCTTAGAGAGGAAAGAGACCTTCAGTTTTGGGTCACCAGGTTCTGCAAGCATCTGCCTCCTGCGTTCAGAGGGAGGTTTGACCCTCAAGCAGCCGAAGATTGGATGAACAGACTGGAGAAAATATTTGAGGTGCTTAATTGTCCGGATGAGGTGAAGCCACGACTGACCGTTTACAAACTCGATGGGGATGCAGACCGTTGGTGGCGGAATATCGCCCTAACCTTGAAGAGCAACAAGATGCCATTGACTTGGGAATTGTTTCAACAAGAATTCAATGAGAAGTATTTTCCCAAATCAGTGAGGCTCGAGAAGGAGACAGAATTCCTGAATATCAGGCAAGGGGACGCGGAAAGCTTCGATGATTACTTATCCCGTTTTGTCGATTGGCTCGATACTCCTCCTATCTCCGGTTCAAGGATGATGAAGAATGGAGTTTTGATATGCTCATTCGCGGTCTGAGGCGAGAGTTGAGGAAGCGCTTAGCTACTCATCAATTTACCAAGTTCAACAAGGCGGTTGAACAATGCAGGATTACAGAGAACAACTTGAGAGATTTGTATCCTGCCAGAGCTACTAGCCACCGCAATGAACCTAATAAGGGTGCTACCTCACAAAAGCGAAAGGGGCAAGGATCTTCGTCTGGAACTGGTAAGAAGCCCTACCAGTCTGGGAGCCGTGACCAGCAAAGAACATATTCTGGACCATGGATTTGTCGTCAGTGTAACCAACTACATCAAGGTAAAACTTGTGATGGCAAACTAATATGCTTCAATTGTAAGCGTGTAGGGCATACTTCTGCTGAATGCAAAGAGCCACGACCAGACCAGAGACCGAGGACACAGGGCCGAGTATTCACTATAACCCATGAGGAGGCCCGCAAATCTCCTGAGCTGATACAAGGTAAAATTCTACTTCATGGCCATCTGTTGCAAGTTTTATTTGACTCGGGTGCAAGTCACTCCTTCATTGCCTAT
This sequence comes from Inga laurina, assembly GCA_963855925.1. Classification (NCBI taxonomy): domain Eukaryota; kingdom Viridiplantae; phylum Streptophyta; class Magnoliopsida; order Fabales; family Fabaceae; genus Inga; species Inga laurina. The sequence goes on from OY979708.1 coordinate 31,059,055, forward strand.
GATTGAGTGAAGCGCCTGGGATTGCATGTGCACAAACTGCCATTTGAATTAGTAGTGTCAACTCCAATGGGTATTAAGGCCTTGACCATAGAAGCTTGTTTGAGTTGTGTCATAACTGTGGAAGGGCATCAATCTATTGTAGATTTGATATGTTTGCCTCTTAGTCAATTAGAAGTCATTTTGGGTTTTGATTGGTTACTGGCAAATAATATATTGCTTGATTGTGGAAACAAGAGGATAGTATATCCTGTATCTCAGAGGGCTGAAGATGTGGATGCTAGTATAAATTTTCTTTCGGCAGCCAAAGCTGAAAAGTATCTTGAAAAGGGTTGCCAGGGGTATGTAGTATTTTTCTCTATGCAAGGGGAAAATGGCGAAACCTTGAATAATATACACGTGGTAAATGAATTCCCTGAGGTGTTTCCGGACGATCTGAGCGGATTACCTCCAGAAAGGGAAGTTCAGTTCCCAATTGACATTGTACCTGGAGCTGGTTCTATATCCAAGGCCCCATACCGCATGGCCCCAAACGAAATGGCGGAGTTAAAGAAACAAATAGAAGATTTGCTTGAGAAAGGGTTTATTAGACCCAGTGTGTCGCCTTGGGGAGCTCCAGTGTTGTTTGTAAAGAAGAAAGATGGGAGTCTTCGCTTGTGTATCGACTACAGAGAGCTGAATAAAGTTACTATAAAAAACAAGTACCCTCTTCCCCGAATTGATGACCTATTAGATCAACTCTCTGGTTCGTGTGTGTTTTCAAAGATTGATCTAAGGTCAGGGTATCATCAGCTGCGAGTGAAAGCAGAAGATATTCCAAAGACTGCTTTCAGGACCCGATATGGTCATTATGAGTTCTTGGTGATCCCATTTGGACTAACCAATGCGCCTGCGGTTTTCATGGATTACATGAACTGTATCTTTCGGCAATATCTGGATCAGTTTGTTGTTGTCTTTATCGATGACATTTTGATATATTCCAAGAATAAGGATGAGCATGAGCATCATTTGAGAATCGTATTGAATATCTTGTGCGAGAAGCAATTATATGCTAAATTGAGCAAGTGCGAGTTTTGGCTATCAGAAGTGAAATTCTTAGGCCATGTTATCTCGCAAGAAGGGGTCTCTGTGGATCCCAGCAAAGTGGAAGCAGTACTGAACTGGAAGAGGCCAGAATCTGTGGTGGAAATACGCAGTTTTTTGGGTCTTGCTGGTTATTATCGGAGATTTATCCAAAATTTCTCCCGTATTGCGTTACCAATGACCAAGCTCACGAGAAAAGATCAGCCGTTTGTGTGGGACGAGAAATGTGAAAATTGCTTTGTGGAGCTGAAGGAGAGGTTGACATCGGCACCTGTATTGATTTTACCCAATCCCAGTGTGACTTATGTTGTGTACTCCGATGCCAGTGGGCAGGGATTAGGGTGTGTCCTTATGCAGCAGGGACGTGTGGTGGCCTACGCCTCTGACAGCTCAGACCTCATGAATTGAATTATCCCACTCATGATCTGGAGCTTGCGGCCATTGTATTTGCTTTAAAGATTTGGCGTCATTACCTGTATGGTGTGACTGTGGAACTGTACTGCAACCACAAGAGTCTTAAATATCTATATGATCAAAAAGAGCTGAATATGAGACAGCGTCACTGGATGGAATTACTTAAGGACTACGACCTGGAGATAAAATATCACCCGGGTAAGGCAAATGTAGTCGCTGATGCTCTTAGCCGAAAGACTGTGCTCGTTGCAGCTATGATGATACAAGAAAGGGAATTGATTGAAGATTTCCGTGATTTAAATTTGATAAATCAGATCATCTGTGCCAATTACACTGTTTCTCAAGAGGAGAGTGATCTAAGGGTGGAAATTGAAGAAGCTCAGAGTCAAGATGACTGGATACAGCGCAATCTGACTTGAATCGAACAGGGAGAAGTTCCAGGCTACGACATATCGCCTCATGGATTGGTTCGTTACCAGAAAAGAGTCTGCGTTCCACTTAAGGCAGAGTTGAGGCAGAAGATTCTGGATGAGGCACACAAGAGCCGATATACTCTTCATCCTGGTATGACCAAGATGTATCAAAATCTGAAATCGGTGTATTGGTGGCCGGGTGTGAAGAGTGACGTGACCAAATATGTTGCAAGGTGTCTCACTTGTCAGAAAGTGAAAATCGAGCACCAGAGACCGCCTGGTTTACTTCAGAGTCCTGAGATTCCGGAATGGAAATGGGAAAGCGTGACCATGGAATTGGTTGTGGGATTACCCAGGATCAGAAACTATGATGCGATCTGGGTAATTGTGGATCGGTTAACGAAGTCAGCCCACTTCATACCAATCAATGCTGGTTATTCTCCTGATAAACTAGCGGAGATTTATATCCGAGAGATTGTCAAACTTCATGGTATTCCGAAAAACATCATTTCCGATCGAGATCCACGATTTACTTCGAAGTTTTGGAAAGCATTGCATGAAGCCTTAGGTACTCAACTGAGATTCAGTACGGCTTATCATCCTCAAACGGATGGACAATCTGAGAGAACCATTCAGACGTTGGAAGATATGCTACGAGCTTGTGTGCTCGACTTTAAAGGAAGTTGGGATCGTTTCCTTCCACTAGCTGAGTTCGCCTATAACAATAGCTATCATGCGAGTATTCAAATGGCTCCGTATGAAGCGTTGTATGGAAGACGGTGTCAATCACCTTTATGCTGGAATGAATTATCCGAAAGGAAGCTTTATGGGCCAGATTTGGTTGATCAAACCTCAGCACAGATTCGGATCATTCGTAAGAGGCTCCTTGCAGCGCAAAGTCGACAGAAAAGTTACGCTGACAAGAGGAGAAGGCCTCTAGAAAAGTCACATCATTGAGTATGAGGATGTTGAGCTTCAAGACAATTTCACATATGCAGTGGAGCCAGAGCAAGTCATTGACAGAGAAGAGCGACGGCTCAGACACAGGAGCATTCCATATGTGAAGGTGATCTGGAAGGGAATGACGCAAAGAGAGGCAACTTGGGAAGCGGAGGAAGATATGCGAAGATGATATCCGGAGTTTATGGCTCAAGTTGTGTAGCAATTTCGACGACGAAATTTAATTTTCGGGGGGAGAAATGTAATATCCCAAAAAGTGATTAAGGGCTAATGACTTTAAAAGTGGATATAATTATTGTTGAATAAACACTTTTGGAGAATGTGTGATGGGAATTTGGATATTTTAATGATTCCAATGGCTTCCTTGTGAAAATTCATGTGGGGAGAGTGTTTATTGTGAAATTGGAACCATTGGGAACAATCGTGCAAAAGTTGAAAACTCTGTCCATTGAAACTCTGTACATGGCAGCCAATTTGTATGGACGTTTTAAATAGTCAAATGGTGTCTAAAAATTCTGAAATTTTCCAGTATTAAAGTTCACATGTCAAGCTTCAAAATGAACATATAATTTGTATCATTTTGATTTGTGACCTAAGAGTTTTGGATTTTTGAAGTTTTCCCAGCGAAATTAATTATTTTCTGGAACAGTATGCAAAGATTGAAATTCTGGGAATTTTGTGGTGATTTTCAGTAATGGCCAATATTTTTCCTATGAAGAGGACTTAAATATATTTCATTTGGCTTTGGAATCACCTCATTTCGATTTTTCTAGAATTAGTTATGATTTTTCAAAGTTGGGCAGAAAATCTGCCAGAAAATCCGAAAATGTGAAATTAGAAATTATGACATCATCATGTGGTAAGGTGACATCAACATGGAATTAAAAGCAATTCCATCATCTTGATCAGCCATTCCCGACCCATTTCAGAGGAAAAAAAACGTGAAGAGAGCTTGGAGAAAAGAGAGAAGAAGAGGAAGAAATCTCGCAACGTAAGCCGATTTCTCCGACGATCTAGCTCCTAACGCGTATAATTCCGACTCTAAGCTACTCCTCTTTATTCTTTAAGGTTGTGAAGCTCAAAATTTGGTGTTTCAAAGAGGCTAGGGTTCAGCCAAATTTGGGAAAAACCAGAGGGAGCTTGAGGTAACTTCCAAACTTTCGTATATTGCTTATTCTGGCTGCTGTGGGCAATTTAATCGGTGAAATTTCGCCGGATTGCCATTGGTTTTAAAGTTTGGAAATTGAGTTTCCTAAGGGTTATGCTGCCCAATTTTGGTTCAAATGGTAGTTATAACCTAATGTAATAGTGAATAAAGTGGTTAGGAGTAGAAAGGAACGCGTTTACGGAGCCGAAATCGTAAAACCCCAATTTTTCCCGGAGAACATGTATATTTCGGCCAAGGCTGTAAATGGGTCTTAGAGTTGGATTTTCAATGATTTGATGATTCCATTGGATTCAGTGGACGAAAATAGGTGGGGTTACAGTTGGGCACTTTTTCAAAAAAGGCCGAGAAAGCATAATTACGGAAACACCCCTAAAACCCTAAAAGGAGGGCTGCCAAGGGCAATTTCGTAATTTGACATTGAATTTGATAATTCTGAGTACGGAAATGGATTCCTTGGGCGGAAATATGTTAGGATAGCCCAGATTAGAATTTCAAGAAAAGTGCAACCGGTCCGAGTATGGCGGGCCCAGGCCGGGTCCCCGGGGGTATTTTTGTAAATTTTCATTATAGACTCATATGGAACCTATTCTAAGTGTTTGAAAGTAGGAATTAGGGGTAGGAAATTAATCCACCATTCTTGATTTTGTTTATAGGCTTTGATATTTGCCGCCCTCGTGAGCCAACTGCGCTGAAGGACGTCAGGAAAGGATCAGGTAGTGACTCTCTCTCTCTCTTATACTGTGTGTAATGCTTTGTATGTGTGTGTTATCATGATTCCGTGATGATTTCTTTGATGCTGCTGCGGTTACAGCTGGTGATAGCTGTTGTTTACAGCGCAAGCTGTCGTTTACAGCGCAAGCTGTCGTTATTGTGATTACAGCGTAAGCTGTCATGATGAAGATTACAGCGAGAGCTGTCGTATTATGTATACAACCGTGAGTGCTGTCGTTTGTGGTGAAAACCATGTATCTTTGAGATTGATGTTGCTGTTGTTGCTGGTTGTGATTTATATACATGCTTGGTATTTATACATTGTATGAGTGGTTTGTTACTACTGAGATTCTCTCGAATCTCATTCCTTCCTATGACTAACCTTTCAGACAGGGCATGTGGCTCAAAGGAGAAGAGGCCTACCTGGAGCACTTAGGACCCTTAGGGGTATGTTGATTTTGGAAATGTTGGTTATTTCTTTTGAATTCGGGATTACTGTATAATCTGAAATATGAATAGTATATTCGATTTTGGATGTAATCCCCTAGTGGATACTTAAACCTCAGGTTATATATGTATAGAATCCGGGAGTTGCCGGGGAATTGGTTTTACACTCTGTCATACGTGAATGTAGATAAACTGCACAGGTGATTATATTCGAATTTTGAAATGGAGACCAGGAACAAGAAAGAGATTTTGAATGATTTTGTGAAAACCCTACCACAAAGTAGGAGATTGAAACGAGTTTAAGTTATCTGAAGGTCTCTAATCTACTGTAATTATTTAATATCGAATTATAATTACATGATTAAAGGCAGGGTGTTACACTCGGTGGATCCCGGTAAGGTGGAAGCGGTACTGGACTGGAAGAGGGTAGAAACTGTATCCAAAATACGCAAATTTTTGGGTCTTGCTGGTTACTACCGGAGATTTATTCAGAATTTCTCTCATATTGCCTTGCCAATGACCAACCTCATGAGAAAGGATCAGCCGTTTATGTAGGATGAGTATTGTGAAAACAGTTTTGCTAAAGGAGAGATAGACTACGACACCAGTATTGATTATACCTGATCCTAGTGAGGCTTACGTCGTGTACAGTGATGCGAGTAAGTAGGGGTTAGGGTATGTCTTGATGCAGCAGGGACGTGTGGTGGCCTTTGCCTCTCGACAGCGTAAGCCGCATAAAATGAACTATCCCACTCATGATGCGGTAATTGTGTTTGCATTGAAGATTTGGCATCATTACCTGTATGGTGTGACAGTGTAACTGTACTGTGACTACAAGAATCTCAATTATCTATATGATCAGAATGAGTTAAATATGAGATAGTGCTGCTGGATGGAGTTGCTTAAAGATTACAACCTGGAGATTAAATATCATCCGGATAAAGCCAATGTCATTGTAGATGCTCTTAGTCAAAAGGCGGTGCTTGTTGCAGCAATGATGATTCAAGAGGTGAAATTAATTGAGGATTTTTGGGACTTCAATCTCTTGAATGATATCATGTGTGCTAGTTATGGTGTTGTCTAAGGGGAGAATGATCTGAGGATTGAAATTGAAGAGGCTCAAATGCATGATAAGTGAGCCCAGTCCATTCGAGCTATTATTGAGTAAGGAGGGACTCAAAATTACAATTTATCACCTAGTGGACTAGTTCATTACCATAAGAGAATCTATGTTCCACTGAGGGTTGACTTGAGACAGAGGATTCTGGATGAGGCTCATAAGAGTCAGTATACTCTTTACCCAGGTATGACCAAGATGTATTGCAACTTGAAATCCATGTATTGGTGGCCAGGGTTGAAAAGTGACATGACTAAGTATGTAGCGCAGTGTCTTACCTATCAAAAGGTGAAGATTGAACACCAGAGACTGCCAGGATTGCTTTAGAGTCCAAAAATTCTAGAATGGAAGTGGGAGAGTGTGACCATGGATCTAGTGGTGGGTTTGCCCAGGATCAGAAACTATGATGCAATCTGGGTCATTATTGATCGACTCACAAAGTCAGCGCATTTCATACCGATTAATGCTAGTTACTCTCCTGATATGCTAGCTGAAATATATATCAAAGAGATAGTAAGACTCCATGGTATATCGAAGAACATTATTTCTGACAAAGTTCCTAGTTTACTAGTTTACTTAGACGGACGGACAGTCAGAGAGGACTATTCAGATACTGAAAGATATGTTGCGAGCATGTGTCTTCGACTTTAAAGGAAATTGGGACTACTATCTTTAACTAGCCGAGTTTGCTTACAATAAAAGCTATCATGCAAGCATTCAGATGGCTACATATGAAGCACTGTATGGGAGGAAGTGTCAGTCATCATTGTGCTAGGCAGAGTTGTTTGAAAGGAAATTGTATGGGCTGGATCCTGTTGATCAAACCTTAGAGCAGATCAAAATCATCAAAAGAAGGCTCCTTGCAGAGCAGAGTCGACAGAAGAGCTATGCTGACAAAAGGAGAAGGCCTCTAGTGTTTGAAGTGGGGGATCATTTGTTCTTAAGAGTGTCTTCGGTCACAGGCATCGGGAGAGCAATCAAGCGGAAGAAGCTAAGTCTAAGTATATTGGTCCATTCGAGATTCAGTCAAGAATTGGACCAGTAGCATATCGGATAGAACTACCCCTGAATTTGAGTAGACTTCATCATGTGTTCCATGTCTCACAACTCAAGAAGTACCAGCCAGACCCTAAGCATATTATTTAGTATGAAGAGGTTGAGTTACAAGATAACTTTACTTATGCGGTAGAGCCAGAATGAATAATTCATAGAGAAGAGCAGTATCTCAGCGTTGAAGCTTGTCGTTTGTGAATGTGGTCTGAAAGGGAATGTCTCTAAAAGAAGCAACTTGGGAAGCGGAAGCGGACATGAAGAAGCGATTTCCTGAGTTTATACCCCAAGATGTGTAGTGAATTTTGGGGACAAAATTTATTGAACGGGGGGAGAATTGTAATGCCCCAAATTTTGATTAAGGACTAATGATAATTATTGTGAATGATTTGGTGAATTAAAGTTGATTTAAGGCCCGAATTAACTATTGGAACTGCCCAACACCCTGTATTTTAGCATAATTATGTGACAACTAATTATTTGGGTTAAATATGAGGGAAATGGCACATGAAGAAGAGGAAAAGAATTTAAATGTGTTATGTCGCAATTTAAGTTAATGTGCCAAAATGAGTAGAAAATTAGAAAGAATGGAAAATTTTCAGTAAATTAGTTAATGATTAATGAAGAAATTAATTACAAACTAAAAAGAAATGAGAGGTGTGACTAAATGGCTAATCGATTAGTTAGTGTAACTATATGGTTGCATATTTGGTGAGAAATGAGGAGATTTGGACATGTGGCAAGTGGTATGAAGAAAGAGTAGTTGAAGAAAGTCAAATATCATTATTTTATCAGTTCCTGTTTCTCATTCCCCTCATTTTCGCTGAAGCAACCATGGGCATAGGGAGTGTGATTATTTCATCATCTTCTCACACTCATCTCTCTCACTCTCTCTCTTCAATTCAGTAGCCATAGAAGGGAAGGAAAGAGAAAGCTTCCAAGGTAAAACTCTTTTCTTTAATTTTGTTCCTTGGGTTGAGGGTTTCATTTTCATGTTTTTATATTTTCCATTGGTGTTGATTTGTGACCTCAAGAAAAGCTAGAGGTTGGAGAAGCAAGGAACACCATTGAGAAAGTTGTAGAGGTGAGTAAGAGAAACCCTTCTACATAGGTTTTGTCACATTTGAATAAGCCAATAATTTCTGGAATTTTTGCCTTATTTTCGAAAATAAGGGTCATTTAGAGTTTAGTATAATATGGTCATAGAAATGGTGTCTTGCTATGTTTTGAATAGATAGAAATGGGTTTGAGGTTGAAATTTCAAGTTTGGCAATTTTGAGGATTTTGTGTTAGATGTTGCCTAAAATAAAGCATGATAATGGAATAGGAATTTTGTAGTTTTGATGATTCCATTGGATTCCTTATGCAAAATTATGTGGGGAATAGTCTTGGATTAGAATATGGGATCATTGGAAACATATGGTTAAAATTTGGAAAGTGCTGTCAACTCAACTGCGTTTTGGCTTCTGATAAGTATCACTTGAGTGATCTCGGGTCTCACTCGAGTGCAGCATTACATGTTCTCTTTTCCTTCATTTTTTTTGTTGCACGTTTGTGCAAAAAGCAAAAGTGTTAGTCTCAGTTGTGAGTGTTGTGGGTTCTCACTCGAGTAAACCTTGTCTCACTCAAGTGCAGGTGTATTTGACACTATGAACTCGTGTCTCGGGATATCACTTACGGTCAAATTTCAAGAGTATGTCTTAGGACTCGGGTTGTTAAGCCATCACTCGAGTGCCAAGGTTCCTACTCGAGTGCACTTTTCATTTGAAAATTTCTTTTACTCTCGAGTGAGCATTAGGCTATCACTTGAGTATTGCTACCATGACTCGAGTGGAGCAAGCATTTCTTGTATTTGCCATTGCTTACTGTCAAGCACTCACATGAGTGTGCTTTTTATGACTCAAGTACAAGTGCATCATCACTCGGGTGAGGCTTTCTTCACTTTAGTGCAAGAGTGAAAAATCAGCACTTATACTTCTAAAAGGGGATTTTTGGTATAGTTCTTCCAACCTTTTAGGGCTTTTGTTAGAGGCATTAGTAGCTTCCTAAAGGATATTAATGATAACCAAATATAAGTATTGAAGTCATTAAGTATTGGAATAGAGAATAACACTTCGTCCATAATCATGAATTATAGGATTCGATATTTTCCCTGCTTCTGAGAGACTAGTGCCAGAGCAAGCACGGAAAAACCAAGGTAGTAAATTTTCTTTTATGTTGTGTATGATGCTTGGTATGCATAACTTATCATTATGGTTTTATGAAATGTGCCTTAGTACATTGCAGCATGAGCACTTCAGCGTGAGCAGTCATAGGGGGTAATGCTTATCACACCTACCCCTGCCATTGTAGCTATCATTGTAATTGCCGTAGCTGTGTTGTGGAATTGTGAATTCCTACTTTGAGAAAGATGCCAATGTGGCTATATGTTGTGAAATGTTCTATATAGAGCCCAATTGTGGTGAGATATATGAATGTGAACCATGTTGTTGGGCATTACAGAGTGAGCACTTCAACATGAACAGGCGTAAGGGTAATGCACGTCATACCTACCCCTGCCGCTATAACTGTCGTTGGAATTGCTATGTGTTATGTTATGATTTGCTTTCATACTTTGTGATTGTGCATACTATGAGTGATTTGTTACTATGGGGATTACTTAGAATCTCACTCTCCCATAAAACAAATTTTCAGACAAGGCCGGTGGTTCTAAAGAAAAGTAGGTGATGAAGGGCGGTTAGAGCTCCGGGTTAGGAGTTTAATTTGGTTTTTGGTTATCATTCTAGACATTTGTACATATATATATTATGGACCATAGAATAGTATTTTTATGTAATCCCCTGTATGGGAAACTAAGATGGGTAATGAAGCCCTATAAAACTCTTGGATTTATGATATTATCCCGGGTGAATGTCGGGAATTTGCCAACACTCTGATATTTATGAATGGAATGGAACTGTACAGGCCATTTATATATTTGAAATGTGAATATGAGACCGTGTTGAATAGGTTTTTGAAAATTTTTCGTAAACCCTGTTTCGGGAAACAAAAATTTTATAAGTTTCAATTTATCCCGTGGTCTTTAATTCAACGAAATTACGTATTTTGAATGTAAATCTCGGCCTTGATGAGAATTGAGTTATTACTCATTCAATTTACACCGGCCAGCGTGGGTAAATTGTCCAGTCCTAAAATTCCAAATTTACAAGAATTGAGTTATTACTCATTCATGTATTGCTCTAAACTCTTTTAAACTCTTGTTGTCAGTTATCTTAGCTTTAAATTACAAAATCACCAAAACGCCCCTAGGGACCCGGTCCAACTTTTATACCCGGTTAAACTGTACTTTTCCAAAAAATATGGCCCTGGCTAATCCTACACAATTTTGTGTATAGAATCCATTTTTGACTTTGGTTTTACCAAATTCATTACCAAAAGAAAAATTTGCCCTTAGCATCCCCTATTTAGGGTTTTAGGACTCATTTTGTCATTTCACATTCCAAGGCTTTTCACACTCCACAATCTACATGAACCTTACACAATTTTGCCTTATAAACACAATGGAACCATCAAATTGATGAAATTTCATCTCCTTCCCCTAGAACTAGGTCTGGTCGAAACTTGTACAAGAGAAAGGGAAAATTGGTTTTCTTGATTTAACCTTTTAACTCCTTCCTTTTCACTCCGAATCACATATTTTACTTCTTAAACACTTATTAGACATGATATATGGAAATTTGGGTAGCACAACCCCTTATTTTCCTTTGCTTGGCCGAAAATTGGCTCATAAAAATGGGAAAATAATTATCTCTTTATTTGATTGACACATTACCATTTTTCCCTTACATTTTTATATTTAATTGTGGCTTCTTCCTTTTTCTTGCCTATTGGCCGAAATTCACCCTTATTATTGGGCCAAGAATTGTGCCCTTTTATTCTCCATTTTGGGCTTAGATAATTGGCTTTTTGAAGAACAAAAATTAGCTTCTTATCTTGTTTAAGCCCAATTTTCATGTAACATCAACTAAGGGTATTCTTGTCATTTTCAAATGCATTAAAATTCACCATTTCATTCCATTGAATGCTAAATAATTACAAGGCATATTGATGAATAAAAATAGGGAGTTAGAAGGAAGATATTTTCTCCTATTTCACAAGGATGGTTAGGGAAGGGGGCGGTATTGCTTTAAGGGATTCACTGTCCTCAAAGATGATTGCAGTTTTAGGATTATTGACCATCCATATGTTATTGCATTTGATAAGTGGACATAGGTTGTTATGTGTGAAGGTTGTGACATACCTCTGAATGCTCATAATGCTGATCCTACGTTTACTTTCCTTCATTTGGAACCTACCACCTGATGTCTAACAAGTTACTTAGCAGTCTAAACACAAGGTTATTGATAAGAATACTATAAAATAATATGGTATATGTTTATGCTGGTTCGTGTTATACCTAATATATAGATGTTGATACGTTGATATCAAACTATAGTCATTTCCATCTATTTAAGGAGGGAGACTCATTTTCTTCAACCTTGTCTTTTTGGTTGTTTGATTTCAGGTATTATGTTCCTTCAACAATTTCTTGTATACTACATTATGTTTTTTTACTATTTTAACTATATATATACTAATGACTATAATGTTATTATTTTAGGGGTAATGACATTTGGTGCATTCTTTTCGATGATGTGGCTCATTTGACCTGCAAGAAGTTAATGTGTAACACCCTCCTTATATTATCATTTTGATGAGTCTTTTATAGTGAATCTAACCACTAAGTGATATTTATTAGCAAACAATTTCAAATCCCAACTCTAAAAACAGGATTCAAACTTGCACTTAAAAAGGGTTTTCTGAGTAACTTAAAACTTTTCAAAGATTATTCACCGTGGTTCCTTACTCATTGTGACTCATCTTTCCTTAATTCTCTTTATTATCTTAATCAATGTGATTCTTTGCTCATTTTTATGTGCAGAAGGTATCTTAACTAATAGGCTCATACCGTGCGATTACCCACTTCTAATTTAATTATCACACTTGGATAATTAATTCATTTGTCATGTGGGTTATACAGTTATCCATTGCAAATATATTAATTTACATAACGGACTAGTGTGTGAAAAATTCTTCTCTTCTTCATTGCAACTTCTTTCCTAGAACATTGTCGTACACTCCTTTTCTGTGCTCAGCTCCCTATATGGTTGGTGGGCGAGGGTGAGATTCAGGGAATCTCAATAGCAAACATTACATACAATATATGTAAGTTGAATGCTAGTGCATGATATGCTTGCCTTACATAAGCTCATGCTCACAAAATGATAGTCTACATGCTCAATGTTTAGTGTAATATACTTATGGCCACAACAAAAATAGAAACAGAGCTTCATTCATTCATGCATGCTTCACATAATCAAGTAAAGCAATATAGAAAATCAACACACACCATAAATGTAACCCCCTTACCGTAATTACATCCGGATTACAAAATTTAAATGAAATAGAGACCAATAAGATGAAATAACAATTTATAGTCCCACATCCAAGAGATGGGGTATTTTGAAAATCAATTCCGAAATATACTTATTGCTGGTCTCACATTCACGAGCGGATATAATTACTTGAGAAATCAGAGTACATAATAAATATCAAAGTGCGGAAATCAAAATCCCGGTAAACCCCGGGTTACTTACATATATAACTTGGGTTTACAAGTTCCCAATAATGGGGATTACATGACCAAAATATTTATTTACATTAAATGTACACTTGACAATCCCAAATCCAAAACTATGATAACCAACTACCACTTAGATCTCGGAGTAAGCCTAACTACTCCTGGTTGTCCGCTTCCCTTTCGAGCCACTTGCCCTGTCTGAAAAGGTTAGTCATATGGAAGGGGTGAGATTCTAAAGAATCCCAGTAGTAACAACAATTTCATACCACATGCAATCACAGAGTATGCACACAAATCATCTCATACAGCAACACACGTCACTCCACCCTCATCCCCTTTTACCGCCGGGAAGGCATACGACCTTCACCCGAACCGTTGTTAGCGACTCAGGGACTATTGGCGCGGCAGTGCATACAAATAGCCACACGGCTCAAATATAGCCCTTCGGCTTTCACAAATGGCCCGTCGGCCTTCACAAATAGCCTTTCGGCCCACATATACACATATATCACACCCTAACCTCATCCCCTTTTACCCCTGGGAAGGCATACGACCTTAACCCGAACCGTTGTTAGCGACTCAGGGACTATTGGTAAAGCGGTGCTTCCACAGTTTTCACAACACTTGCAGCATACGATATTCATTTCAAAACAATGACATAATATACATACAATGTATCACACAAGGTATAAAGAAAGAGTCACTACCTGTATCTTTCCTGACTGGCTCCGTTACCGTGGTCTCACGCGGATGACAGATATCAAATCCTATATCAAATTAGGGACAATTGATCAATCTCTTTTCCAATTACTTAATCCCATAATACACTAAGTTGGTTATCATTTAGGACTCTTAAGAGGCCATATATGTCTCTAATAAAATCCCTAAAAGGTTGGGAAACAAAAGGTTGAAGGTCACTTTTCGAAAACACAAAGTGCTGGAACACAGGGGTGGGCCGCGGCCCATCATTCCTTGGGCTGCGGCCCAAATATGGTCAGAAGGCCTTGGGCTGCGGCCCACCACTCATGGGCCGCGGCCCAAATCAGGTCAGAAAGGCTTGGGCCGCGGCCCAGAAATTTCCTGACTCTGGGCTGACTTTAAAAAACCATAACTAATTCTAGAAAAATCGAAACGAGGTGATTCCAAAGCCAAATGAAAGGTATATGAGTCCTCTTTCAAGGAAAAATATAGCCCATCACTGGAAATCACTACAAAAATACAGAATCACCAAAAACTAAACACTACTCCAAAACAGAGTTCTGTTTCAATCCCAAACTTTGGACAACCATATCTCACAGAATTCTAAACGAAATGACACAAAATATATGTCCATTTTGAATCTTGGGATGTGAAATTTAAGACTAAAAAGTTTCACAATTTTTCAATACCATTTGATCACTCAAAAAGCTCGTCCAAACTGACAGCGAAAAACAGAGCTTAAACAAAACATATTTTCCAACTTTTCCCAAGTGATCCAAATGAATCCAAAATCAACAACCAAGGTTATTCCCACACAAAATCACTCAAGGACTCCAATGGAAATCTCAAAATCACCAAAATCCTATTCCATTATCATGCTTTGGTTGTGGGTGACATTAAACACCAAACTCTCAAAATCTCCAAACTTAACAATTTCAAACCCAATCAATTTCTATCTATCCCAAAATGCATCAAATGTTCATATATCTCCAAACTAAATCATTTCCAATCATCAATCATAATGAACTTCATATTTCCAGAAATAGGCATAATTAGGGCAAAATTCCAGATTTTACCAACTTAGCCAAAAATCACAAACAATACATCAAAATGCTCTAAATGTCTACCTCTTCTCTTTGCCCAATCTAGAATCTTGATTCTTCAACTTTCAATTTCGAATCAATGCCCAAATTAACACCATTCAAGACTCTACAACCACCACAATGTAGCTCTCAATGAGACACACAATATTAGAGAAGAGGATTAAGGCATTAGAGGCTCATCACTTACCAAAAATCGAAGCTTTATCCTTCCCTTTCCAAGCTTGCTCAGCGAAAATGGAGGAAGAAAGAGAGAGAAGATGTAACCCCCTGCCTTTAACCAAGTAATTATAATTCGATATCACATAATTAAATTGGTTTAGAGACCATCGGATAGCTTAAACTCATTTCAAGTTCCTACACTATAGTAGGGTTTTCACCAAAAACTTTCAAAAACTCTTCTCTATCCTGGTCTCAATTTCAAAATTCGAATATAATTACCTGTGCAGTTAATTTACATTCACACACATCAGAGTGTATAACCAAATCCCCGACAACTCCCGGGTTCTATACATATATAATCTGAGGGTTTAAAAGTCTCCACTAGGGGATTACATAACCAAAATCAACAGTAATATTTACATCTCCAAAAATAAATAGCAATCCCAAGTCCAAAATAGTTAACCAATAGCCTAACAACACACTCTACAAGATCCTAGCCGCTCCTGGTGGTTCGCTTCTCCTTGGAGCCACTTGCCCTGTCTGAAATGTTAGTCAATGGAAAGAATGAGATTCAAAAGAATCTCTGTAGTAACCAACCACTCATACAGTGTATAAACACATAGCATATATGATTATGTTAAGCAGCATCACAATGTATCATGGCTTTCGCCACAAACAACAGCACTCATGGCTGTAAACTCTAAGCGTCAGCTTTCGCTGCGATCTCAATGTATTCACAAAGTATTCACTAGGCGTCAACTTTCGCTGCGATCACAAAGCATCACAATGTCACAATGTCACAATGTATTCTCAATGCAAGACAAACATACATACAATGTTTAACACAAAGTATAAGAGAGGAGTCACTACCTGGTTCTTTCCGAACATGCTCTGGCACGGGTCGTTCACGAACAGGGCAAATATCGAATCCTACAATTCCAAATGCACCATTTAGACACTTCCATAGTGTTTCTTGAGGTTATATGAGTCTATAATGAAAATTTACAAAAATGCCCCCGGGGACCCGGCCCGGGCCCACCGTACTCGGTTCGGTTGCACTTTTCCCAAAATTCTAATCTGGGCCATCCTAACATATTTCTGCGCAAGGAATCCATTTCCGGACTCAGAATTATCAAATTCAATGTAAAATTACAAATTTACCCTTGGCAGCCCCACTTTAAGGGTTTTAGGGGCGTTTTCGTAATTATGCTTTTTCGGCCTTTTCCGAAAAAGTGACCAACTGTAACCCCAGCTAATTTTCACCCCTGAACTCAATGGAACCATCAAATCATTGAAAATCCAACTCTAAGACCCATTTCTAGGGCTGGCCGAAATTTATGAGTTCTCCGGGGAAAATCGGGGTTTTACGATTTCGGCTCCGTAAACGCGTTCCTTTCTACTCCTAACCACTTTATTAACCATTACATTAGGTTACAACTAACATTAAGACCCAATTTGGGCAGCATAACCCCTAGGCCACATCATTTCCAAACTTTAAAACCAATGGCAATCCGGCGAAATTTTACCGATTAAATTGCCCACAGCAGCCAGAATATAATAAGCAATATACGAAAGTTTGGAAGTTACCTCAAGCTCCCACAAGCTTTTCCCAAATATGGCTGAACCCTAGCCTATTTGAAAAATGAAATTCCTTGCTTCAAAACCTTAATTCACATAGAGGAATGGCTTAGGAGGAGGATTATACACATTAGGTATGAATTCACTGAAGAAATCGACCTACCTTGTGAGATTTCTCCTTCCTTCTCTCTATTTTTCTCCAAGCTCTCTCTCACGTTTTTTCCTCTTGCTTTAGCTGAAAATGGCGTGAAATGGCTGAAGAAGATGAGCAATTTGATTAATAATCCATGCTGACATCATCTTTTAATGAGTTGATGTCATAATTCCTTATTTTCCCATTTTCGGATTTGTTGGCAGATTTTCTGACCGAACTTTGATAAATCATAACTAATTCTAGAAAAATCGAATTGGAGTGATTCCAAAGCCTAATAAAATTTATTTAAGTCCTCTTCATAGGAAAAATATGGATCATTATTAGAAATCACCACACAAATACAGAATTACACAAAACTCAACACTGCTCCAAAACAGAGTCCCGTTTTGATCCCAAACTTTGGACAGACATAACTCCAAGTTCCCAAAACGAAATGGTACAAATTATATGTCCATTTTAAAGCTTGGGATGTGAAATTTAAGACTGGAAAGTTTCATAATTTTTAGACACCATTTTCCTATTTAAAACGTCCACACAAATTGGCTGCCCTGTACAGAGAATCAATGGACAGAGTTTTCAACTTTTGCACAATTGTTCCCAATGGTTCCAATTTCACAATAAACACTCTCCCCACACGAATTTTCACAAGGAAGCCATTGGAATCATTAAAATATCCAAATTCTCATCACACATTCTCCAAAAGTGTTTATTCAACAATAATTACATCTACTTTTGAAATCATTAGCCCTTAATCACTTTTTGGGATATTACAGAAGATGAGTGAAATGGAGAAATGATGATGATGAAGATGTTTTCCCTTTCCCTCCCATACACACAACCGAAAAAGAGAGATAGAGAAAAGAGGAAAAGTTCTACTTTGTCTTCTAGTGCCACATCCCATGGCTCACACAATGCCACATGTCATCATCCACTCACATTTCTTCCATAAGCTCACAAAATCACAACACATAGGATTCCGACCCTTCCACAATGAATCTCAACCCTTGATCTTACATACCACATGTATGTACACTAAATTCATATTACATAAATTTCCAAAAGTATTTAATTACACTAATTACAACAATTATCAGAGCCATTAGCCCTAATCACAAATCGTGATATTAGAATAAACATCACATACATGCAAGTAAGTAAGTTAACTACCTTTTGTCTTTGAGTCCCTTTTTTGTACCTTTTCTTCCAACCACTGAAGTTGCTTCCATTGCCTCTTCTTTGTCATCTCATGGCCCTAGATAAATGGCTATATTATTATAGCCATGACAAATAAATGTCCAATGGGCTACTTTAGCCTCCAGGACTTGTCTTTATTCATTGGGCCCATACTTGTCCCAAATTTTAATAACCCAAGACACCTTAGTTAGTTAACTACTAAAGTTAACACATTAGGCCCAATGGATATTGAATGAACCCACACTAACTTTATGGCCTTTACTTAACCATTGGAAGCTAACAAAATCATAAAATATTCAGTTCAAATGGAAGCCTATGCTTACCTCTTCGTGTTTCTACAAGTGGTTCGGTATTCTGGTAGCACTCTAGTTGACTAACTGACACAAAACACCTTTGATGAGAAATCTGAGACCATAGAATTGAAGCTTACAGTGAGTAGAGAAAGTTTCCTAAGGGACTTACTAGGAAAAGTCACATGCTTATCTTACTTCAACTTGTAGCGGAATATTATTGTGTGGTTCGGTAGGTAACACAAGAATAGCATAATTATACTGATAATATGTGCATGATTACATAAATTCCCCATAGAGGTTTGTACATGATAATTACAAACCTTGTAGCCGCACAGGGCTCTAGGGTATCTAAACCCATTCCAGTGAAACGAAGACATCTTCCTATCTTCATTCCACCACTGCAATCTCCTCGTACGGTTCTCTTCTTTATTCTCAGCATATCTTCTATCTCCTCTTGTCTTAGACCTTTTCCACGTTGAACCGTGAGCCTCGATTTGCTTGTAAATCCCTCAGACTCTCAACTCAATCCTCTTCTTCCTTCTGACTTTTCCTATTATTGGCCAAACTCCTCCCCTTTCAAACCCTAAGATTTTGCTTTAAAACAACATTGTGAGTTCTTCTTCTTTCTCTCTCTAGAAATCTCAAACTCTCCCCCCCTCTTGCTTGAACTCAAAACCGTTGGGAATAATGGCTGAGAAGGAAGCAAAAATGCTTTTTAACATCATGCTGATGTCATCTAATCTTATAATGATGTCATAATTCTAAAATTTGACATTTTCGTATTTTCTGGCAAATTTTCACCCAATCTTTGAAAAATCATAACTAATTTTGTAGACATCGTATTAGAGTGATTCTAAAGGCTATATAAGTCACCACACAGTTCACCTTATTCAAACCAAATAAGTCACACCACATAGATTACCTTAACGTAAACCACACAGATCACATCACCACATACCACTTAGTAAGTTAATCCCTGAAAGCCAAAGCTTACATTTGACACACAGTACCACCCATAGGTATTTCTCAGATTCTTCTTTACTTCTTAATTTGATCAAAACATCAACACTAAGTCTATCACAAGCTGGCCTAACTTTAGTCAACAATTCCTTTCTGTAAGGATTCGTGTCCGTAAAAACCTTGTTCCTTAATTCTATAGATCATCACTAACCCAACACAATTCTGAATACCTCTGCCAGCCTAAAGACATACTGGTCCCTTAGGTCTTAGAGCCTTTGGACACATAGGTCCACTACAACATATTTGGCGTGTAATATCATATAGCCTAGGGTATTTAACCCAACCTTTAGGTTCATCATGGAATCCAGAACCTTAATATCACATACATTGGAAATCATTTTTTTCAATTATACCCAATAGGTTTCATTAAGAATCAAGATTAATAAAGCCTATTCTAACCTTTATGGTCTTTGGGTAATAACCTCAAAACATTACTGAAGGTTCAATAATATCCATCAGGTTCATATGGTTTGAGCTTCTGTAATGCATCAGAACTATAGTGCAACCAATTCACATTTTGACTTAAACAGTATTCCAGCTTAGATTTAATTCAGGCATATTCACAACCTTCAGTATCATCTGTTCGAATCCTTTAGGATTAATATATGGTATAATCACCACTCATCATATAGCACCGTATATCATATCCACATTCCTTTGACCCTACAATGTTACTAAGGATCATCACTTAGCATGGAGAAACCTTAAGAAATTACTACACCTCAAATTTCCATAATCCCATCAAACGGACCTTTCTGGGTAGTATCACTATGACAAAAATGCCCCGATTTAAAATCAATACTTAAATCAATATTTTCTCCATGCGTCTAAGTACTCTTTAAATCATCTAACTCAAATGATTATTAGCCAAGGAGAAATCTTGAGACAATTACTATTCCTTAGGTCTCCATGACCTTGCCAACTTAACTTCCCAAGGGGTCAACCATCTTAAGATTTCCCTAGGTTGAGCACGCTTAACTTTTGTGTGCCCATGCCAAAATGAAGATACCAGCTGTATTTAATGCCAACCACTAGTAACCCGTCACACCCTTGTCTCAAAAGATGTGCCAGCTATCTTCGGTCACCAAAATACTGGGTATGGACCGCACATTAGCCTTGACCGTACTCACTTCCTCATGTTTCACAATATCCTTGGACCATCCTCAATTCAGTATTGCACAACTTACTGCCCTCAGGTATTCCCTAACCTTTCGATGCTCATTCACAGAAAAAGGGTAGTTCACTTCTCTAGTACCCCATTCAGTTTATATCTCCTTTTATCATATAATCAAGACCTTATCAATATACTATCTTGTTGCCAAAACCACCATATTTACTCTGAGTAGACAATTTTGTGGCCAGAATCCTTGCTCTGATACTAAAATATCACACCCTTATCTTATTTTGACTTGCAGTGGAGTATTATTGCATGATTCGATGGGCAACACAGGAATAGTATAATTATACTGATAATATATACATGATTACAGAAATTCCCCATACAGATTCGTACATAATAATTACAAACCTTGCAGCCGTACAGGGCTCTAGGGCATCTAAACTCATCCCAGTGAAATGGAGACATCTTCCCATCTTCGTTCCACCAATGCAATCTTCTCGTATGGTTCTCTTCTTTGTTCTCAGCACATCTTCTGTCTCCTCCTGTCTTAGACCTTTTCCACCTTAAACTATGTGCCTTGATTTATGTGCAAATCCCTCAGGCTCTCAACTTGATCCTCTTCTTCCTTATGACTTTTCCTCTTATTGGCCGAACTCCTCCCCTTTCAAACCCTAAGATGTTGCTTCAAAACAACCTTGTGAGTTCTTCTTCCTTCTCTCTCTATAAATCTCAAACTCTCCCCCCTCTTGTTTGAACTCAAAACCAACAGGAATAATGGCTGAGAAGGAAGCAAAATGCTTTTTAATATCATGCTGATGTCATCTAATCTTATGATGATGTCATAATTCCAAAATTTGACATTTTCAGATTTTCTGCCCAATCTTTGAAAAATCATAACTAATTTTGTAGACATCATATTAGAGTGATTCCAAAGGCTATAAAACCATTATTGAGTCTAGTTTTAAGGAAAAATATGTTATTTAGCCAATCGGAAGCTAAAAATTCCCAGAATTAAATTCTTTAGATGTTATTCTAGAAACTTTCAGTTTTTCTGGGTTAATTTCAAAAATTCACAACTTTTGTATATAGCTTTAGATGATTCATATGACCTATCAATTAAAGCTTAGGTTGTCTAATTTCATCCTATAAAATTTCATAATTTTTGTTCATCATTTGGTCATCCAAAACCACATGACAAACTCATTGCCTCACAGGAAATTTCACTGGAAGCATAATCACAGTCTCCAAAATTCACCATTTTATTCCCTTTACTACCTCAAAGATATAAAAAACATTAGGGAATAGATTTGGGACACATGTTAAACCAGGGCTTTAGTAGTCTACTTACTTCAGACTTATTCTCTAGCTTTTAATCCCAAAATTTGGGATATTACACCTCCTCCTTCTCTCTTCTTTCTCTTTTCTTTGATTTTTTTCTCTTTCCTCTTTCCTCTAAGAGCAAGCCGAAATGTGTCTTAAAAGGGGAGGAAAGGTTGAGATTTAATCTTGCATCTTGATCTCTTCTTGCTGTGCCAAGTATCACTAGATTAAGGTGTAAGGTTGCCATATGTCAACCATACATCACATCCTCTCTTTCTCTCTCTTAGGTGGTGTCAAGATGGTTAGGGGAAGGAAGGGGCCTGAAAATTTCCCTAGACTCCCAGCTTGGTGTTTGAGAAAGTTAAGTACCTGACCAGACTAAGGGCCGGTGGATTCCCTAGACTCAGTCACTAGGTGGAACACTCCGGAGATGCCAACATAAAGGCATAAAGGTGATGTAATGATAAGGGACACTTGTCACCTCCTCATTTGGTCAACACAAAAGTGGCTTTGTACTTTATCATCATTAAGGGACACATGTCAAGTTCTTATTTAGCCAACAACAGAGGTGTGCCATCATGAGTCATCATAGTGTACTTTGTTAACATTACTTTAATAAAGTTACTTACTCTTTGGTTACTCAGGATTGTGCCACGCATATCAAGCAGATCCACTTTCAAAATTCCCAAATTCCTAGATATCTATTATGTCATTTACGGAATTGAGGAATCAGAATTGTAAAATATGAGTGTAAGTAGTCAAAGGAAACTTCTTTAGTGGTTGTAGGGCACAGAGGCTAATAAGTATCCGTGTTTTTCGTTCTATTATAACGAAGTGAGTATGAGATACAGACCTATAACTCTATTGTTATTACTGTCAGACACAAATATAGATGAGTATAATTTGTTGTTCTTCTTCAGTCTTACGATAGCATTTGTGGAAGATTAACATATAATTTAAAACATCTTCGCCTACTTGAAATATAGTGCTCAATTAGTTGAAAAATATCCACATGCATTATTTTCGACTAATTTAATATAAGAAAACATTGTGACCCTAAACATTGTAAGCCACGAATACCCTGTAATTTAAGAGTCGATTTATATATCAATGCAACTTTCAACGAGTGTGCACTTGGTTTCCTAGGATACGACATTTTGTACCATTACCGTATAAATTTAAGTATTACTTTACTTACTACATAGTGTGTATAACTTTTGTTTTGAATCCATTTCTGGCAACTCTTTGATGGCAATTTAGTCTTTACTTCTAGGAACATTATTTTTAGATGACTACAAGCATTTTAGTAGCCATTGATGTTTGAAGTAACATCATAAATTAAAATATGTCTGTATACTGAGTTAGCATTGTTAATTAATGTGTAGCTGATTACATGTTGCAATCCGGATTGCATCATTTTATGTAATTAGAATTACAATGGTACGACTTTTGAATATAATGGTGCTACGGAAGAGGTTTCTCTCATTGTCCTCTTTCTCATTATCTTATTTAAATTTGTCTATTTATGTTTATCGAATAAATATTGTAAAATATTGAATCTGTACTATATGTTGTTTTAATCTAATAGTGGATATGACGTTATGCGAAGATAATCAGAAAGGAGCCGGTAAGGGAAATTGAACCCATTGCGGCTGCATTTCTCCAGTATTCAATTGGAAAAATCACTGTTGCCATCAGATTTTCTTACATTGACCACAGTATGCATCCATAAATGTTGTTAAATATTAGATAAATTACAACTACTAAATAGTAAAAAATTTAATTAGTATATTAGCTTTAAAATTTTTTAGTCATCAACAAGTAAGGAAATTATATTCCCACATATAAATATTATACAATTATCATTAATAAAAACACATTTACAAAGGAATTATAGTTAGAAGATTATACTCCCTCCTATTTCCATTATATCCCTTTCTAATTGTTATGGTTTATAATTTGTGAAAAAATTTTCACTTTTGGTATTATAAAACTTATGATTTTAGATATTCATCATATTTATTGAAGTTTATTTTTTTTAATGTTTTTTAGATGACTAACTTATATTAATTGCATTTTTCCATCAGGTGTAATAAATTAACTATATATGTTTGAGATATTTTATAGGTCATGTAAATTATTGATTTCATTATTTTCTCAAACATTTAATGTCAAAGAGAGTGTAAGGCAGTGCTACTAGGAAATTGTTCTTTAAACTTGAAACATAATACTTTCGGTTAATTAATCATGTCATGTGGTATATTGTAATAAGATTTCTGTTTTTTTGGAACGAGGCTATCACACTTATATTTTGATGTTGTACAAGTAACATCTGATGGTGGTAAAATAATGGTTGGAAACAACTAGAAAGTTAGATATTTTAAGGTCAACGTGGTGTATTGTATGCGTTTTTTCCTTTGTAACACGTCCTTTATTTGAAGATGAAATTATGATGCTGAGGTTACTTTTTTTATTCTTTTTATGTATGCACATGTTATATAACTTTTGATTTCGTTTGTCGGAGTTACTCATTGAGCTTATTCCAATTATAATAATATAACGTCCACCAGTAATAGAGAAAACATTCATTTTTTGAGTCATGATATATGTCATGTAAATATGGTCTTTTTTTATTTTACCAATAACAAAATGATACTGTTTATATGCTGTGTAGTTAGAAGATTGATAGTTCAATATATTATTTACGTGTGTACATGGCGGATGTGTCTATGCTTTAGGCTGTTAGCATGGTGTAATACTCATTGGGTTTCTAGCCATGTGTATTGAGTAATCAAATGTTATTATGCTTTGAATATTAATTATTAAAATTATTATTGTCGGCAAACTGTATTATTAATATTTTTGTCGTGCGTTATTGTTTCTGAAATAATGCCTCTATACACTATTTCTTCTGCGTAACCCACATAAGATGATACAGCGAAACATTAAGTTACAACGTGACCTCATGTTATATTCTTTTAATGGTCTAAATTAGTTTTACCAAATTAAACCAGCTTTGTGCATAGGGATTAGTAAAGGGTAGATGTATTTTATTAGAAGTAATATATGGTTAGAAATCTTGAGTTCATGGACATACAGTGAACCAAATCATAATATAGAAATACTGATGAGTATAATTGCTACTTCATTTGATTTTCCATCTAAGCTAATGTTGAATTTGTATTAGAAATTAAAAAGGCTAATTAAATCACTTTAAATTAGTTATAGTTCTTTAGCCTTGCACCTAATTAGATTGACTACTAAACTAATAAATGCTATAAGACAACAACTTATAATATAATTAAGTGTCCTTTTTTTCATAATTTTAATGAAATTGGCTCAACTATGTGTTATATTTAGGATGGAGTGGAGTATTAATAACAGTCTTTTTTGGTGACGTAGAAGTTTTACTTAGAAGTTTTGAAATGGATCAAAATGTGATGTCGTTAAATGTTTTTGTACTTCAGTTGTTAAGGAGAATGCATGTTATTCAAACCACGTGTATTGTTCTCCGATTAGAAAGTAAACATAATTATTGCTATAATTTATACAAGCTCTAGGAATTATGAATGCCTATGATGCTGCATTGTTTCAGCTATCTATTTCAATTAAATCAAAGGGATCATCATTTTTGTACAGGCTGTCATATAGCCAATCTACCTTAATGTCCCACCTACATTTTATACAATATGTTATGCATGTTTGATCCCTACAGAAAATGTATTTCTTAAGTGCCCGAACATTGGGATGCATTTTCCAAGCAAACGCTTCCAAACATGGCTTGATTCTATCCTTTATCTATTCTAGTTCATGATTGTTTATAAGTAGTCATCTCATGAGTTGCTCTATTGTCGTCCAAAGTGTTTTGCAAACGATTCAAGTTTCCTATGACCAATAGTGACGGTATGTACATTGCTGGTTGATAGCCTCTTAAGGCTGCTTTATGTATAAGTGTAATGCCATCTAAACCTGCATTGCCTTTCTCCAAGTATCGTTGCATCCCATATATGCTCATTAATTCTGGGTTTTCACTTATTTCACATTGACAAAGGAATAATGACTTCATCTTACTTCTACCCCAAAAAGGTTGTGTAACACCCCATTTTGTATTCACCAATATGCCTTGTAAATATTTGTGGCATTTAATAGAATAAAATGGTGAATTTTGATGCATTTGGAGTAACAAAAATACCTTTAATTAAGGTCACAAGAAAATTGGGCTAAAACAAGACACAAAACCAATTTTTGTCTTCCAAAAATCTTATTATTGAAGCCCAAATTGGGGAATAGAAGAGCACAATTTTTGGCCCAATAATAAGGGTGAGAAGTTGGCCAAAAATAAGAAAAAAGGGAGAAGCCACAATTAAATGCAAAAATATAAGGGCAAAATGGTAATTTGCCAATAAAGCAAAGAGTTAATTAATTTCCCAATTTCATGAGGACATTTTCGGCCAAATAAGGAAAATAGATACTTGGAGATAAATATTGAAATTTGGAGCAATTGTGGCCAAGTAAAATAAGTTGGAAAAGTCAAAAAGTAAAAAGGTGGATTAATTAATTATTTGAAGAAGGGAATTATGATAATTCAAGAAGCTAATAAATTCCCATTTTCATGAGATGAATTTCGGCCAAAGGGAAATAAAAGAAGGAAAAATAAATACTTGGAAGCTAAATATGCCATATGGAATTATCTCAAGCAGAGAAAAAGAATAAGCAAAAAGTAAAAATGCACATGCTAAAATAGCATTAAAATATATTAAATTTAAGGAGGTGTATGAAGATATTTTAAGAACTTCTTATCTCTTTCTTTAGGCCATCATTTTGGCCAAGTTAAGTGAAATAGAGAGAGAGAGAGAGAGAGAGAGAGAGAGAGCATTGAAGAACAACAAGAACAAGAGAAAGAGCAAAGGTTCAAGAGTAAGAATCAAGGTAAGTTGCTTGTGATTTCAAGTGTTAAGCTCTCAAAATCCATGGAAACCTCTTGTAATCTCTTTTCCCTCTTAAATATCATGTTTTGCAAGCAAAAATCCAAGAGAAGAGAGAGAGAGGGAGTGGGCGGCTAGAGAGAGAAAGAGGAGAAATCAAAAGGTAATCTCAAGAACCTTGATTATCTTGTTGATTATGATGTTGTTGTGGTTGTTGTGGTCATTATTGGCTTGATTTGTGGTTGATTTGATTGATTTTGTAATTTTGGGATGATGAAACCCTAAGGGGTTTTGCTACCCAAATTTCTACAAATCATGATCAATAAGTATTTAAATGGTTAAACACGTGATTATGAGTGAAAAGGAAGGTGTTTAAAGGGATAAATCAAGAAAATCACATTTTCCCTTTTTCTTTGTAAAGTTTCAACCAGACCCAGAACTGAGGGTTAGAGCTAAAATTTCATCAATTTGATGGTTCCATTGAGTTTAGAAGGGAAAATTTGTGTAGGGTATATGTTAAGTGTGAAGTGCAAAAAACATTAGAATGTGAAATGACTAAATTATCCCTAAAACCCTAAGTTAGGGACTACCAAGGGCAAAATCATATTTTGGCAGTGAATTTGGAAATTTTGAGGTTAAAAATGGATTCTACATGCAAAATTGTGTAAGATTATCTCAGGTTATAATTTTTGAAAAAGTACAGTCGGACCGGCTATAAAGGGACTTGGACCGGGTCCCTAAGGGTATTTTGGTCATTTTGCAATTTTCAACTAAGACAATGAATAAAGTGATCTTGGAAAAGTGTATGAATGAGTAATAACTCATTCTTTATGAATTTGAAATTTTAGGACTGGACAGTTTACCCAAGCCGGGACAAGACTTAGAGCAGGGAAAAGGGCCTTAAGGTAGTAACTTTTGTTAGATCTCATGTTTTGATGATAACAAAAGTATGGTTTGAAAAGGAAATAATTAATAAACAAGTTTGGAAAAACTAATAACAGGGATAAGCATCACTTGAAGTAAGCATTGGAGTAATGAAGAAAGACCAAGAGAAAATGCTGAGGAACTTGATCAGAAGCAAGTTTTCTAAGGCATTACTCGAGGAGCTACTCGAGTAATGAGACAAAACTTGAAGTAACCAGAGACAACTTCCAGTAACCTGCCAACGTTACTCGAGTAGGTACTCGAGTAATAGTGTAAGTATTTTCAAGTTACTCTCGGCCTGCCAATGTTACTCGAGGAGCTACTCGAGTAACCAGGTAAAAACTTGGAGTTGCTCTCGGCCTGCCAATGTTACTCGAGGCGCTACTCGAGTAACCATGTGAAAAACTTCCAGTTGCCTTCAAGTTGCCAAGAGGAGATACTCGAGTACCTCTGTTTCTGAAAATGTGGAGCTCTCGGCACTTTGTACTACTGCCAATGTTACTCGAGGAGCTACTCGAGTAACGCACCAAGGTAAGTGAAAACTTGAACGTGGTACCCGATTAACTTGATATAATCTTATCTTATTTTCCTCGAGTTCTTACTCTAGTATGCAAGTATTTAATGTTGTATTTTAAGTGCATTCCTCGAGTAAGTACCCGAGTATGCAGAAATATTTTCAAGGTAAACCTCAAGTCATTACCAGAGTAAGTTATGCACAAGAAGTACATTTACTAGAGGTGGTACCCGAGTAACCTATGCAAAAGTAAGTGCATTACTCGAGTCCATACCCGAGTAATGAGGTAAGTGCTCTCGGCCTTGAAATCCTGCCAACATTACTGGAGTAGAGCATCGAGTAACCACTAGTTTATTTGAAGGTTTACTGGAGTTGGTACCCGAGTGACTCATAAAGTTATGAGTGCATTACTCGAGTAAGTACCCGAGTAAACAGACATTTCCAAAGGTTTGAAAATTGGTTATTCCATGCACTACCCGAGTATTCTTGTATTTGCTCATTGACTTGAAGTTAATTTAAGATTTCCCGATGATACTCGAGTAACCTTCATGTGATACTCGAGTAGCTACTCGAGTAAGCAGACCCAGAAAGTTTGAAATCATTTCAACGGTCATTGTTCTGCTTCCTATTTGATTTACTTTTCATTATATTAGTGTACTTAGCATTTCAACAGGTAAACAATGAAGAGATCTTACCAAATAAGGAAAGTCAAAAGCAATGTTCAAAACTCACCGACCGTCACCTATCATAACATATGTTTTTCAAAAACTGGAAAAGTCAATTATGGCTGCGCACGCTCCAACGGACATGAAGAAATATGTTCCAGCAATCATTACCAACGTATCTATATATATGTGGACATCTGAACAGAGAAAAATAGGAGAACACACTTACGAAACATATCATCAAGTTCATTACTCTGTTTTCAATTATACTTGTGATTCTATGCTTCAGTGATTCTTATTTACTCTGTAAGAGAGATATTTCATTCAAACTCAATATTTGTTATTGAGGTAACTTAAGGTTGTGGAACCTTGAGTTGGGATTGAATTACAACTTGTAAGGGGGAGTGAGTGTCCAGGTGAAGGAACTTGCTTGTACTGAGGTGCCAAGAACCCACTGAATCTTAGAAGTTATAGTGAAACTCTCAGAGAAGCTCTGAGGACTGGACGTAGGTCAAAGTGGTTGTGGCCAAACCAGTATAAATCCTGGTGTACACTTCGGTGATATTTCTCCTTACTCTTTCCTGTTTTAATTCCACTGTTAAAGTTTTATATTTCCGACGAAATTTTAAGGTCACCCAATTCACCCCCCTTTGGGTGAAACACTTGCTTTAACAACTTTATCTTTCGTATACTATATGAAGTTGTATATGCTTTGTGTATGCCATTTTCTGTGATATGTATAATGCACACACATCATCTAACTGGTGCGGGAAAAGCAAAAGTATTGTCTGGGGGGAAAGCAAAAGTACCCCACAGCCTAAAGGGGACCTAGTTATGATACACAGTGCCAAGAAGGTACATTGCCAATTCTGTGGTCTTAAGCCCAGCTGAGGTACAGACAAGTAGAGGTTCTAACAATAGTTGGCCCTAAATATGTGCACATATTGATTATTGTGATTATAGTGTTATTATTATGTTGCATTATATGATGCTTGGCATATTTATTTTTTCGCATTTTATATGACCGATTGCTTGTACTACTGAGATTTGTTTGAATCTCACCCTTTCCAATATTTAAAAATATTCTAGCAGAAGCTAGCAGCTCTAAGGGAAAAATGGTAAATTCTAACGTTTGACGATTACGGATCAAGAAAACATAGCTGTTGGTTATCATTAGTTTATTTTGTTAGTTTTAGAGGATTGTATATATTTTTCAAACACTATAGGGATTTCTTGTATTGTAAACAAGTTCTTATTATCAGTATATTTGTGTTATTTTTGTATGCCTATGGAACTATGCCTTTATTACTCTAGCAAATTCTATATATTAAGGGGTTTGACATTTTTGGTATCAGAGCTAAAAGAGGTTCTCTCATTATCAAAATAGTATGCTGATATGGTCTTGTTTACATGTTGACAAGAACGATGTGCAAAAGGTGGCGTCAGCAGGATAGATTATCGTCGTTGGTGAACCAGGTTCCACCAGATCAGCATATTCTAGAGGGGCAGCATCATGTACACTATTGGGCATCGGGTGGGCTAGGATGACGAGGACACCTAGGAAGCAAGTCTAAGTCAGGCCAGTGTATGGGCCACATTCGATATCGGAGCTAGTACCCAAAGCATCAGTGGGAGATACTGAGCAACTACTGTCAGATAGCACTGAGTCAGACCTGAGTATTGTCGATATTTCCAGCGCTAAAATTGTGCACGTACCATATGACCTACAACTAGATAAGGAGTTGAAGGAGGATGTCTGAGGTAGATATTGGCGGGCGATACGATCACATGACACCCCGATTGATCAGTACCTCGCATATTTGGATGCTGTGGATTCATTGTACTGGAAGCAGGTTCTGTTGGAGCTAGATTATCTGGATGAGTTTTGGATCTTCACCACAATGGACTTCTTTCCGAACACAAAATTCTAGAACCGAAAGAAGAACAAGATTGTCAAGCGGGGTTCGAACAATCATTTTGGAGAGTTTATGGAGCACATGATAGACTATGTGCTGAGGTACATGTACTGGGAGTGATTCGTAGTCCAGGCCCAGTATTTTGGTGACTGGAGGTAGCCGACATGACTTTTGAGGCGAGGGCAATCATAGGGTACCAGTGGCCAGGAGTTGCCCTGGTACATGAAAGTTAAGCATGCTCAACTCAGGGAAATCATGGGATGGGTGACCCTTAGGAAGCCATATGTATAGTTATGACATAATGTGTAAAAAAGGACAAAGCCATATTGTACAGTAGTTTATAAGTTGTATGGTGTTAAGAGCTCTCCTCAACTACTGTAAATATCTGTTGTATGATATATATGACATACTTGTGTACTCGAAATTTTGAGAAATGACAAAAATGCCTTGTGTTCACATGAATTTATTTCCTCTCTATTTTCATATAGTGAAGTTCAAAGATGGTACAAACACACGGTAAACCACGAGGGGGAAATAATAATCAAGTACCAAAACCTAGACTTGACCCAATGCAACTGATATTGGGCATATTAACATAGCAACACGCAATAATGAACAATATTAAGAAGGAGCTGCAGAAGTGCAGCAAAGACAGGATAGCTTAGAAGACCTGGTAAGGGGAGACGGTGAGCCTAATCCACCGGAGTAACCTCAACTATAGCCTCCACTTATGCCTGTTCCTAAGGTTTATATTTTGTAAACATGATTAGCACATTTAGTCAACAACAACCCCCTTCTTTCAAAGGGAAGCTTGATCCTCAGTTAGCAAAAGATAGGCTATCCTGACTGGAGAAAATTTTCAAGATCCTAATGTGCCTAGATGACATCAAAGTCCAGCCGGCGATTTATAAAATCGAAGGGGATACCGATAGATGGTGGAGGAACACTGAATTAATTATGCAAGCACGAAATATTCCTGTGACATGGAATTATTCCAAGAGAAGTACAATGAGAAGTACTTTCACCGATTAGTCTGGTTGGAAAAAGAAAAAGAGTTTCTCAATATATAGCAGAATCATTACATCCGGTTGTCTTGATACTCCTCATACCTTAAGTATCAGGATAATGAGGAGTGGAGCTCTGATATGATGATACAGGGGTTAAAGCTAAAGAAGCTAATCTCTAAACATTTTACAGAGTTCAACAAGGCAGTTGAGGAGTGTCAAATCATTGAGAATAATTTGTTGAGCCTGTATTTTGATAGAAGCAACAACAACAAAGGTGATTCTGTTAGTGGGAGTTCTTCCCGAAAATGTAAAGAAAAATGTGGACCACCCAGAGGTGGAAAAAAGAAGTCGTATCAAGCTGGCGTTGTAGTAACCAAAGACCCTCTCAGGGCAAACATATTGGTATTGCCATAAGCCACACTATCTTGGCAGGACATGTAGTGGTGCTCCAATACATCAGGCTTCACTAGTAAATTAGGCTCCAGTCAGGCAAATAACCTATTATGTATGCCAGAAACCAGGGCATTTTGCTAAAGATTGCCCACAATAGTAGTAACAACCTGCGGAGCCCAGACCGAGAGTTCAGGGTAAGGGTTACACGATTACTTAAGAAGAGGTCAGTAAATCTCCTGAACTGATACAAGGTACGGTTTCCCTTAATGGAAATTTAGTACAAGTAATGTATGATTCAGGAGCTAGTCATTCATTTATTGCATATAACTATATGAGACGTCTAGGCCTGGGTGTACATAAATTCCCATATGACTTGGTAGTGTCTACACCATGGGTGTTAGAGTTGTCACAGCTGAAGTCTGTTTGAATTGCATAATAAATGTCGAGGGACATGAATCAACAGTGGATTTGATTTGTCTACCATTGTAAAGCTAAAAAGTAATCCTTGGTATTGATTAGTTGATAGTAAATAGTGTGTTGCTAGACTGTAGAATAAAAAGGGTTCTTTATCCCAATCTGCAACCACATGGTGGTACAAAAATCAACCTTAACTTTCTTTCAGCAGCTAAGGCTGAGAAATGTTTGCATAAAGGTTGTCAGGGGTATATAGTGTTCTTCTCCATGCAATTAGAAGCTAGAATAGTATTTGAAATTATCCCTGTAGTGAATGAGTTTCTAGAGGTGTTTTCGGAAGATATCAACAGATTACCTCTAGATAAGGAAGTAGAGTTTGCAATTAACTTTAGGCCGGGAACAGGACCAATATCTAAAGCCCTATATAGAGTGGCTTCAAATGAAATGGATGAGTTGAAAACACAGATTGAGGAGCTGCTAGAGAAAGGGTTCATTCGACCCATTTGCCATGAGGAGCTCTAGTGCTCTTTGTCAAACAGAAAGACAGAAGCCTATGACTCTGTATTGATTATAGGGAGCCAAACAAAGTGATTGTTAAGAAAATGTACCCACTCCCTAGAATACAGAGCCAGAAATTGGGCCTAGCCCATTTAGGCCCGAGCCTATCAAGGGCTGGGCCTATGATTTAGAGGCTCTAAATGGAAGTAAGCCTAAAAGGGCTAGCCCTATAAGGGCACAAACCATGTAAGGCCAGCCCTTTCAGGCCTGTTTAACTTTTTTTTAAATGGGCATAAGGCAATGGGAAGCAAGCATTGGTCAGAGGGTAGAGTTAACCTAACCTAACCCTCAGATTAAAGACACTTTCACACTAACTCAGACCTCATTTGAAATTTCTCCTTTTTTATTTTCTTTTTTCTTTTATTGTATGTGTACTCCAAAATCCAAATCAGGTGTTCTATTATTATTGACATTTGAAGCTTCTAGACTTGTTTGATTGTGGCTGTGGACTTGTTTGATTAGTTGTGAACATTAATTATGGTTTTGACTTAAGTCTTAACTTGGATAATATTTATGTTTTAAATTAGTGTTAATAATATTTATGTTTTAAATTAGGTATTTTAGTCTTTAGGAGAATAAGAAACAAAAAAAGGCATGGCAAACAAAAACTAAATGGGCCTAAAGCCCACAGGCCCCTAAACGGGCCAAGCACCTGAAAACGGTACTTTTTTTGACTCAGGCCTAAACAGGTAGCCCGTTTTTCCAGCCCTACTAGAATAGATGATTTGCTCAATCAGTTATCTGGTTCCTGCGTGTTTTCAAAAATTGACTTGAAATTAGGATGTCACTAGCTCAAGGTAAAAGCAGAAGACATACTAAAAACTGCTTTTAGGACCAAATATGGACATTATGAATTTCTTGTAATACCGTTTGGGCTAACCAATGCACCTACTGTGTTCATGGACTGCATGAATTGAATTTTTTGTCCGTATTTGGACCAATTCATAGTAGTCTTCATTAATGACATTTTGGTATACTCACGGAGCAGAATAGAGCATGAACAACATCTGAGAAAAGTGTTGAATACATTGAGAGATAAGCAACTCTATGTTGAGCAAATGCAAATTTTGGCTTTTAGAAGTTAAATTTCTGGGCTATGTAGTCTCACAGCAAGGGGTCTTAGTGAATCCTAGCAAAGTAGAAGCAGTACTAAACTGGAAGATGTAACATCTCAAATTTTTGGATTAAATGTAATATCCCGAATTGTGATTAAGGAACTTTGACTCCGAAAGTAAAGGTAATTAATGTTAAACCAACAATTTTGGAGGACATGACA
Organism: Inga laurina; assembly: GCA_963855925.1. Taxonomy (NCBI): domain Eukaryota; kingdom Viridiplantae; phylum Streptophyta; class Magnoliopsida; order Fabales; family Fabaceae; genus Inga; species Inga laurina. The sequence continues at coordinate 31,093,327 of OY979708.1, forward strand.
AGAATTATGATCGAAATATGTTACAGCCAGAACTCAAACCCTGTATTTAAGTTCAATATCAGATTAATATCTAAATTGAATGAAAATAGAGGGGAGGGCTTGTGAATGGTATAAAGGAAGGAGAAGAATGTGTTTAGTGGTGATTTGATAAGTATTGTGATACTCAGGGGTAAAATGGTAATTTACCCGCTCAATTGGTCAATTACCGAAGAGGAAACTCATTGGTAACTTTAAGATCAATGGTTAGGATTCATGAGTATGAGAGGAGTTTTATGTGTGCATGTGTTATGTGAGGTTAGGAAAGGAGGGCCAAGATGTTGCCAAGTGTCCAAGTGTGAGACCATTGGATCAAGTCAACTTTTCAACCTATTTTTCCTCTCTCCTCTTCTCTAAAAGTCAGCTACGAGCTCCCACTCCCCCAAAAATCTGATTTCATCTTCATCCTCTCATCTCTCTCTTTTCTTCCATGGTTGTCCAACCTTGAGCAAGAAAGAGAAAAGAAAAGCTTGAGTTTTGGGTGAGTATTTGTCTCTAAATGCTCAAGTGTTCTTCATTAATATTGATCATAGTGTCAAGAGCTTCATTCCTATGGTTTCAGATTTTTGATTTGAGGTGTTGGGAAGCTTGAGGAAATTTGAAAGTGGAAGAATTGAAGAGTTAGCTTTGGGAATAAGTTGAGGTAAGAATTTGCTATACTTTAACCTAAAACTTGTGACCATTGGTTGAGTCTTTAGAATTTGTAGAATTTGCCTTGATGTTGGCTTAATTTCAAAATGTGTGAATTGGTTAGTGTTTAGTGTGAAATTGGTGTCATAGTGTGTCTTTGAGCATTTGAAATTGATTTGGAATGTTGGTTTGGATTGGTTTGCAATATGGTGGTTTGATTGGGTTCTTGGCAAGACATATCGTGGTCATTGTGTAACATGTCAATGGAGGTTGAATTGTTCATTTTGATGATTTCAATGGATTCCTTGTGCAAATTTATGTGGGAATGGTATTTGATATGAATTTGGGAACCATTGGAAGCATTGGTGCAAAACTGAAATGCTGCCCATTGAGAGTCTATTCTGGGCAGTCTGTTTCTATTAGTGTTTTGAATGACCTAATGATGTCAGAAAATTCTGAAACTTTTCTGTCTTAAATTTCACATCCCAAGTTTCAAAATGGACATATAATTTGTATCAATTCCTCTTGTGTACTGAGAGTTATGGTTGTCCAAAATTTGGGATGAAAACTGAACTCTATTTTGGAATATTTTTGAGTTTTGTGCAATTCTGTATTTTTTTGAGTGATTTCCAGTAATGGCCAATATTTTTCCTAGGAAAAGGACTTAAATATCTTTCATTTGGTTTTGGAATCACCTCATTTCGATTTTTCTAGAAGTAGTTATAATTTTTAGAAGTTCAGCCAAGAAACAGAATTTTCTTGGTTGCAGCCAGAGGTTATGGACCGTGGCCCATAACTTTCTGTGCATCCATTGGCCGCGGCCAGTGGATTTGTGGGCCGCAGACAACACCCAAAAATCAGCATTTTGCATATCTAAAAGGTGGTTTTTGGTATAGTATCTCCCAACCCTTTAGGCATATCTATAGGCTTCTAGTAGCCACCTATAGAGTTCAAATGATAACCAACTTAAAGTATTATGGAATTAAAAACTTGGAAAAGAGATTGATTGGTTATCCCTGATTTGGTTTATAGGGATCGACATTTGCCCTACTCTTGAACCAACAGTACTAGAGAACGTCCGGAAAGAACAAAGTAGTGACACTTCCCTTATACTTTGTGTAAATGTATTGTATGTATGTTGGTCATGTGCTGTGATGAGTTGTGATAAAGTTGAGATGCTACTGCTTATACAGAAAATGATAGCTGGTGACTATATTATATAGCGAAAGCTGGTGACTTGTGTATACAACGAAAGCTGGTGACTATATTATACAGCGAAAGCTAGTGACTTGTGTATACAACGGAAGCTGGTGACTATATTATATAGCGAAAGCTGGTGACTTGTGTATACAGTGAAAGCTGGTGAGTTTATTATACAGCTATGAGTGCTGTCATTTGTGGTAAAAAGCATGTTGGATTGTTGCTGTTGGTTGTGATTTACTTACCTACTATATGTTTACATATTGTATGAGTGAATTTGTTACTACTAGGATTCTTTTGAATCTCGTTCTTTCTAATGACTAACATTTTAGATAGGACAAGTAGCTTAAGAGGGAAGCGGCTAACCAAGAGCGGTTAGGGATTTTGGGAAATATGGGATTATTGGTTATCTACTTGGATTTTGGATTAATGTATATTGTGGGATGTAAATACTACGCTTGATTTTGGTTATGTAATCCCCTAGTAAGGACTTGTAAACCTTAGTATATGTATAAAACCCGGGGTTTGCCGGGATTTTGTTGTACACTCTATATATGAATGTGATATAACTGCACAAGTAATTATATTTGATATTTGAACGTCAGACCAGGATAGAGAAGAAGCTTTGGGAAAAAAAAAAGAAATAATAAACTTGTGAAAAACCTACCCCAATGTGGGAGTTTAAAATGAATTCCAAACTATCCATTGGACTCTAACCCATTTAATCACGTATTATAGAATCATAATTACGTTTAATAAGGCAGGGGGTTGCATTAAAGGCTTAAGAATAAGCCTGAATTAGGTGGACCACTAGCCCCTGATTATAAATTCTGGGTTATTAGAACAACTTGCAAAGTTACAATGTGCTGCCAGTGTGATATCCTACGTGGCAGTGAGATTCTCATGTGTTTTTAGATAATCAAATGATGTCTAATGAATGTGAAATTTTTCAAAATAAAAGTAGACATATCAAGCTTTAATTTGATAGGTTACATAAGTCATTTGAACTTGTACACTGAGAGTTATGTATTTTTGAAGTTAACCCAGTGAAACTGGTAAGTTTATGTGATAACGTCCAAAAATGGAAACTCAGGGAATTATGAGCTTCTAGTTGGCTAAAAGCTATATTTTTCCTTAAAGATAGACTTAGTAAGGGTCACATAGCCTTTGGAACCATATCAATTGGCCATCTGTACAATTAGACATGAATTTTCAAAATTTGATGAAAATTCTACCAGATTTCCAGTAAAGGAAAATGGAAAAAATATAAGGGCAAAATGGTCATTTGACCAATAAAGCAAGAAGCCATCTATTTTTCCCTTTAATTGGGATAAATTTTGGTCGAAGTAGGGAGCAAGAAAGGAAAATAATTTACTTGGTCCATATTAATTCAAGAGGGATTAAATTATAGCCAAGTAAAATATACACATGTTGAGTTAGCATCAAACAATATTATTTCATAAAGTAAGAAGAGATATTTTGAAGAGTCTTTTATCCCTTCTCTTCCTCATTATTTCGGCGAACCAAGAGAAGTATAAAGAGAGGGAGTGTTTCAAGAAGCAAAAGCAAAGAGAAAAAAACAAGTGCAAGGAGCAAGATCAAGGTGAGTTGGTTGTAGAATTCACTTGTTCTTATCTTTAATCTCTTGTACATATCTCCTAATCTCTTCTCCATCTTGAAATATATGTGTAGCAAGCAAAATCAAGAGGGAAAGGAGAGAGAAAGAACACAGTATAGAGCGAGAAAGAGGAGGAACAAGAGGTAAACCATCAAACCTTGTTATCTTGGTTTATTCAAGGTGTTTGATGTTGTTGTAGTTGATTTGTGGCTTTGTTTTAGATTGGTTTGTGATTTGGGAATGCTAAACCCTAAGGGGAGGTGTTGCCCAAATTTTGATTAACCATGATTAAGATGGTGATTATGAGGTTAAAAGAGGTTTTATGATTATGTTGGAAGTTTGAGTTCAAATCTGCCTGAATTCATTTTTTGGAGGCAGAGAACTTGCAATGTATTTTTTATCAATCAAACTTGGTTTAAATGGTATGAAATTTTCCAAGATTAAAGTAAACATTTAGATCTTTAATTTGATAGGTATTATAAGCCATTTGGACTAGTGGATTGAAAGTTATGATTTTTCAAAGTTTGACCATGAATCTGGAATTAAATCTGTAACAGTATGAGTTTGACGAATTTCTGGGAACTGTGTGGTTATAATTAAAACTCTGTAATATTTTACATTGAAAGAGGACTTAAATAGCTTTTTATAGAACCTGGAACCAACGCATTTGGATTTTTCTACAATTAATTATGAATTTCCAAAATTTGGTCAACAAAACTGGCAGATTGGGCTAACCTACGAATTTATGGCAATTGTGTTGAATTGTCATAAGTATTAGGCCAAATATAAGAGACATGTCCTAAAGGCCCATATAGCCCCATTGGACATTCAGTTTCATGGCTTTAATAATATGGGTATTTATTTAAGGCCATGAGAAGTTAAGAAGAAGCATCTCTAATGATTGGAAAAGAAAAGGTACAAGAGGAGGACTCAAGACCTCAAGAGGTAGTGAACTTAACTTGCATGTATTTGATGTGTTTGCTATGTATTGATTTGTAGTATTGCTTTGCTTGATTATGTGAAGCATGTATGAATGAATGAAGCTTTGTTTCTGTTATACTATGGCCATAGATATGTTGCATGAAACATTGAGCATGCAGAAATGTCATTATATGAATATGAGTCTATGTAAGGCAAGCATATCTTGCACTAGCATTCATCTTGCATGCATTGTTAGTAATTGTTTATTGCTAAGATTTCCCCAAATCTCACCCTCACCAACCAATCATTTAGACAGGTGAAAGCAGAGATGAGAACTACACGAGAGGAATGTAGTGGTGGAATGAAGACGGGAAGATGTCTGAGTTTCATTAAATGGGTTTAAATACCTTAATAGCCCTGTATAGCTACATTAATTGTAATTGTTATATACAATCCTTAGGGGGATTTCTATAATCGAGCACTTTTTATCAATATATTTATGCTATTCCTATGTGCCCACCGAACTGGCACTAACACTCTGAGAAATATGGAAAAAAGATAAGGGTATTACATTTTGGTATCAGAGCACAAGCGGTTCTGGCAATAGGATAGTATACTGATATGGTCTTGATTATAAGTAACAAGACATACGCATAGAATGGGTGTAATATCCCAATTTTTTATTAAGGGTTAATCATGATTATTGTGGATAATTATGAATTTAATTGGGATTATTATGTGTTTATGACAATATTAATTAATATGTCATAATAGGTGGAAAAAAATTGGAGGAATAGAATTATTGGCCATAAGTTGGTAATTAAGGGAGAAATTAATTACTAACTAAGAGGAAAATGAGATGTGTAATTAAATGGCTAATAGAGGGATTAGAGTAGCTAATTGGATGCTTTTTGTATGAGAGACAATGGGAGTAAGACATGTGGCAAGATTTGTATATGTGTGAAGGGAGAAAAGATGAGAAAGTCAAATGGGGGGAGTATTTTAATATTTCTCTCTCCTCTCTTCCCTCATTTTCGCTGGACATGGAGGGAGTGGTATCATCATCATTTCTCCATCTCTCCTTCTCTCTTTCTCATTCCGCTGCCATTGGAGACCAAGGAAGGGAAGAAGAAAAGCTTATGATTTGGGTAGGTAAATGACCTCCATTGCTCAAATTCTTTTCTTTAATGTTGCTCATTGGATTAAGAGCTTCATTTTGATGTGTATAGTGTGCCTATTTGGTGTTGTTTTATGCCACACGAAAATTTGGAAAGTGGTGAATCAAGAACTCCCTTTGAGAAGGTTGATAAGGTGAGTGAAACCAATCTTTCTATCTATATTTCATGCCATTTGAAGTATTTTGTAAATTCAGGAAATTTTGGCTTTAATCCGAATATGAGTACTACTGTTTATTTGGTATGTTTTTGGCATGAGAATGGTGTCTTGGAATGAGTTTAGGATAGGTAGATTGATTGGTGATTAGAATGTGATGTTTGGATGAGATTGGTATTTTGTTGATTTAGTTGCCCAAAACCCAAAGCATGATAATGGAGTAGGATTTTGATGATTTTGATGATCCCATTGAGTTTATTAGGTGTTTTTTGTGGGAGTGGCTTTGGGTAAAGTTTTGTGTCCATTGGGATCAATTGGAGTGTTGGGAAAATGCCTCTGTTTTCTGCATTTTCTGGTTTTGATAGAATCACTCGAATGATTTGGGATTCACTCGAGTGAGGGATGAAGTTCACTCGGGCGAGGATGAGTATCACTTGAGTACTGTGTGTATATTCTCTTTTATCTTCAGTTTTCTGTTGTGCTTTCTGGAAAATCCAAGAGTGTATAGTCTTACTTGTTAGTGAGGGATGAATATCACTCGAGTAAGCCTCCTTATGCTCGAGTGACTGGTGTATTTGACACCAAAGCTTGCCTCTCGGGTTGTTACTCTTGGTTATGGTGCAAGAGTGTGCCTTCTCACTCACGGGTATAGGGTATTCACTCGAGTGAGCTGTGTTGTCTCGAGTGCAGTAAGCCATCTGGGCTACTACCATTTCTCTTGTGCTCTCGGGTTCTCTCTTTCTGGACTTCACTCTCAGGTGCTCGAGTGAGGCATTTGGCCTTCACTCGGGTGAGGTCCAGTATGCTCTAGTGTTGTAGTTTTTGAAAAGTTCCTTGTGTTCACAAGTGTTCACTCGTTATCCTTCACTCTCGAGTACCCAAGTGCAGATCATACCATCACTCGAGTGAGGCCTTCCTCACTCAAGCGTTTGTACAATCTCACTCGAGTGAGGTCATCTTCACTTGAGTGTCGTAGTAAAACATGTTAGTGTTGCATTTCCAAAAGGGGATCTTTGGGATAGTTTTTCTAACCCCTTAAGGCTATTGTTAGAGGTATTCTTGAGTGCTAAAAGAGCAATAATGATAACCAATTAAGTGTTAAGAAGTCATTGAGAATTGGAATAGAGAATTGACTCTTCGTCACTTATTATGAATATAGGATTTGACATTTTCCCTACGCGGGAGAGACCGGTGCCAAGGAACGCCCAGAAGGACTCAGGTAGTGACTCTTCTCTCATATTGTGTATGATGTTTTGGTATGCATAACTTATCATTGAACCTTATTCATATCCAGTTTAATAGCCAGTTCTAACATATTTCTCTTAGGTTTCAAATGTTAAAAGACATCATAAACATAATAATATTATCCTGAATGAGTCTCCTGGTATAAAGGCTCTTTGCCTGTTAGAAAGCAACTTCCAAAATAGGCTTTAATCTTTTTGCAATTACTTCTGAAAAAATCTTGTAGACAAAGTTAATAGGCTTGTTGGCCTAAAGTCATTCACAGATTCTGGACAATCTAGTTTCAGAATTAACACAAGATCAATCAAATTAGTATCATCTAATAGAAAATCATTAGTGAAATTTTTTTAATTAGATCACATACCTGTTTGCCCACAATTTGCCATTCATTCTGAAAGAAGGCACTCATGAACCCATTGGGTCTTTGTGCCTTCATACCTCCCAATTCAAACACCGCCTTCTTGACTTCCTCATCAAATATGGTAGCCATCAGAATCTGATTGTCATTCTAAAAAACAACACTCTACATATAGCTTAGAATTTCACTAAAATCCCACTGTCCTGATGTATCGAACAGCCCTAAATAAAACTCTTCAAAGCATCTACCAATCTCCCCTTCTTCTTCTACCCAGGAGTTATTTGCCCTTCTTAACTATTGTTAGAACAGGCTAACACCCAAGAGGGGGGTGAATTGGGTGTAATATAAAAGCTTAACAACTTTGAAATTCTTTTCACATCTTATAGAATCAATAAGTATATAAGTAATGAATATAAAACCATAATCAGTTATTGAAATCATATATGCTAGAAATATAAAAGTTTGGGAAGAGAAGATGCAAACTGTGATTTATCCTGGTTTGGTCCAATCCACCATGACCTACATCCAGTCCCCAAGCTCCTCCTGAGATTTCAATCCACTATCTCCCTCAAGTTTAACCCGGTACTTGAGAACCACTACAATCTCACAAGTTTGATTCTGGTTCTTGTGAAGCCTTTACAATTCTCTCACTGAGATAAGAACTCCCTCTTACATACTGTAAGGATACAATTTGTTTCCTACTCAAGATTCCCCAATCTTGAGTAACTCTCACAAATATAGAATGATTACAATGAAAGATTACTTCTCTCTATATGAAGTAGATAATGATTAACACTGAAGTATGTAACCTCCTGCCTTGAAAATTGTAATTATGATTCGAAAAGGCGTAATTAAAATGAATTAGAAACCAACAAATAATTAAACTCATTTCAAATTCCCCTCCTTACGGTAAGGTTTTCACAAACCCTTTCAAAATTTCATTCCTATTCGGGTCTCAAATTCAAATTTTGAATATAATTACCCTGTGCAGTTGAATTGCATTCATACATATCAGAGTGTACAACAAAAATGCCGGCAATTCCCGGGTTTCATTCATTCACCAAGGGTTTATAGTTTCCCATGTAGGGGATTACATAAAATCATTCCACATATATACAGTAATCCCAAATAAAAATGAATAACAACAACCAATATCAAAGATCTCTAAGGAGTCCTAGCCGCTCTTGGTTGTCCGCTTCCCTTTTGAGTCACTTGCCTTGTCTGTAGGTCAGTTCATGGAAAGAATGAGATTCAAAAGAACCTCAGTAGTAACAAGTCACTCATACAATATATAAGTATACAGCATGTAAGTAAATCACAAACAGCAACAACAACAGCAGCACAAAGGTACATGGCTTTTACCACAAACGATAGCACTCACTGCTGTATACACAATGCGACAGCTCTCGGTGTAATCACAATAATGGCAGCTTGCATTATAAACGACAGCTTTCGCTGTATAACGACAGCTATTACCAGCTGTAACCGCAGTAACATCAGAAATCATCACAAAATAGTGATACAACACACATACAGTGCATTAGACATAGTATAAGAGAAAGAGTCACTATCTGGTTTTTTCCGAACGTGCTCTAGCACAGGTCGTTTACGATCAGGGCAAATGTCAAAACCCATAATTCAAAAGGCACCATTTAGATACTTCCATAGTGTTTTTGGGGGTTATATGAGTCTATAATGAAAATTTATAAAAATGCCCCTAGGGGACCTGACCCGGCCTAGCCCCGCTGTGCCCGATCCGGCTGCACTTTTCCTGAAATTCTAACCTGAGCTATCCTGACATATTTCCGCCTAAGGAATCCATTTCTGATTTTGAAATTATCAAATTCAATGTTAAATTACAAATTTACCCTTGGCAGCCCCACTTCAAGGCTTTCAGGGGGATTTTCGTAATTATGCTTTTTCGGCCTTTTCTAAAAAAGTGACCAACTGTAACCCCACCTAATTTTCCCTCTTGAACGTAATGGAACCATCAAATCATTGAAAATCAAACTCTAAGATCCATTTCTAGTGTTGGCCAAAATTTACATGTTCTCCGGGGAAATTTGGGGTTTTACGATTTCGGCTCCGTAAACGCGTTCCTTTCTACTCCTAACCACTTTATTAACCATTACATTAGGTTACAACTAACATTAAGACCCAATTTGGGCAACGTAACCCTTAGGCCATATCATTTCCAAACTGTAAAACCAATGGAAATCCGGTGAAATTTCACCGATTAAATTACCCATAGTAGTCAGAATAAGCAATATACGAAAGTTTGGAAGTTACCTCAAGCTCCCACTAGCTTTTTCTCAAGGTGGCTAAAAACCTAGCCTTAGAACACCCAAATTTATGCTCCACAAACCTTGAAATACATAGAAGAATAGCTTATGATTGGAGTTATATGCGTTAAGTAAGGATTTACAGAAGAAATCAACTTACCGTACAAGTTCTCTTCTCCTTCTTTCTCTAGAATTTCTCACACCTTCTCTCTCTTGTTGCAGCTGAATGGCATGGTTTTGGGCTGATGGAGGAGGTGGATGATGATTTAATATAATATAATATTATTTTCTAATTATTTACTAAATTTCCAACAATTTCGGATTTTTACAAAATTCTGGTAGATTTCTGACCAAACTTTGAAAAATCATAACTAATTCTAGAAAAATCGAATTGGAGTGATTCTAAAGTCTATAGAACCCTTATTGAGTCTAGATTTTGCTATCTGGAATCACGAAATTCCCATAATCTTAATCTTTGCCTGTTGTTCCAAAAAATAATCATTTTCGCTGGGCAAACTTCAAAAATTCATAACTCCCAGCTCACAAAAAGAAATGACATGAATTATATGTCTATTTTGAAGTTTGACATGTGAACATTAAGACTAGAAAGTTTCAGAATTTTTAGACACCATTTGCTGATTCAAAATGTCCTTATAAACCGAATGCCTTGCACAGAATTACACTTAACAGTTTATCAAATTTTCAACCAATGTGTCTAATGGCTTCAAAATCAACAATCAAACTTATTCCCACACAATTTTTCACAAGGAAACTATTGGAATCACTAAAACCACCAAATTCCCATCACACATTCTCCAAAAGTATTTATTCAACAATAATTACATCCACTTTTGAAGTCATCCATCCTTAATCACTTTTTGGGATATTACAAAGTATGTGGTAGGAGTATTATTACAAAGCTTCGGTTAAGTAAGATTCAGAGTAATAGCATATAAACATTGTAGGCATGGGCTCTCCTATCTATTCATTTTGAATGACTCTCCTTTTATAGTTGATGAAGAGCATTTGACCGTTTTAGCTTTTCTTCTTCCCGTTGAGGCTTAAAATATTACTGTTGAACTAGCCATTGGAAGCTTCTAACACAAAAGTGCTTTCTCTGTCTTGTGTTTTAATCCTTGTTTGATCACCTGAAAAATGCTTAATCACTAATATAATGAAGTGTTAGAGTGATTAGAATCAATAAGAATAAGTCACACAAAATTTCAATGATTTTCAAAAGTTTCAAGGTGATACCCTGTTTTCTGGAAAATCAGTTATTTGGATAACCTCTGTTGTATTCGAATAGAAGAACTCAGATTCTGTTGAAGTATATTCGAATACACTTTCCTTTGTATTCAAATAGCTTGTCCTTTATTCGAATAGTTTTTTCTATATTCGAATAACTCCCTTGGTAAAACATTGATTTTTATTTGAATAGAACAACTTGTATTCGAATAGCGTTCTTTGATAATGAGTAATCCTTATTCGAATACTTTATCCTCTATTCGAATAATTTGTAGAACTTGAAGTGTATTCGAATAGTAAATTCCTTATTCAAATAGTTGCCTTGTAAAACAAATGATCTTATTCGAATAGTGCCATTTGTATTTGAATAATATTCTCTTATAATGAACTTTCATATTCGAATTGACCAACCCTTATTCGAATAGCTTCTCACACAAAATATATGATATTATTCGAATAGTACTTGCTCTATTCGAATAGTACACCTTTGATAATGAATCTTCACAAACGAATACTGTAACCTCAATATTTGAATAAACTTCTGAGGGCGTAACTCTTTGGATATAAATCCATGGCAAATGAACTATCCTTATAAAGCTCTTTAAGTTTTCTTTGCACAGCAACTAAAATCAATCACAAATACTTTATATTTCAAAAGTTATGATTCAATGTGTATCGATTGGTCTGGAATAGAATAGAGCTTGATTATGATCACCAACTTCCAGAAGTCATATCTCTTTGAATATAACTTTAAATATGACCCATAACCTATCCATGGAAAGATCTTTAAGTCTAGTTTCATATGGTATTGGTTTCATCTCAATCCGATGTGTAGTTTGAGAGTTATGTCCAAAATGCTGAACTTGTTCTGAAATATGATGGTGATTTGAATGTTATCTTTCAAAATTCATATCTCCTTCATCTCAGCTCCTTTTAACTTGATTTTGATGTCAAAATGACGTATTGGGAGACTATTTTCATATGCCGCTATTTCACCTTAATCTGAGTTGTGGTTTGGGAGATATGACCAAATTACTGAACATCACCCATGCTGAAAGAAACAAAGTCTACTGTTGTTATTCGAATAGCATTGCTTCTATTCGAATAGAATCACCCTTTTTCAGTTATGGACTATTCGAATAGTCACTTCACTATTCAAATAGTATTTGATTATTTTGCACTGAGACTATTTTGATAGTTCCATTACTATCCTGATAGTCTTGTAATATTCGAATAGTCACTTCACTATTCGAATAATACTTGATTATTTTGCACTGAGACTATTCTGATAGTCCTTTTTGAAATACGTCAAATACTATTCTGATAGCCTCCTTACTATCCTGATACTAATCTTGCTATTCTGATAGTAACCTTACTATCCTAATAGTCTTGTGATATTGGATGCTGAAATACATCAAAAACTTATTCGGATAATCATCACACTATTCGAATAGTGCCCTTACTATTCGAATGGTTATCTTACTATCCGGATAACATATTTAGAAAGTGAGTTTGAAATCACAATGATTATTCAGATAGTGCCTTAACTATTCGAATACTTTTTCACTTGAATTGTTTTCACAAAAATTTGTTAGGCATACTCTTCAAATACTAATGTGCTTATCTAAATACTTTCAACTTTTAACAGTTCTTCTCTATTCAAATAGCATATTCATTAATCGAATAATACTTTGTTTATTCTGATAAACTGAGATTTATTTGAATATATCTTAACTGAAAACAAGTTTTACTCTTTGAATAACAATTTGACTATTCGAATAATCCGCACGCATGAATCTTTTCAACCCAACTTGATATCTTCTTTCTTTGATTGACTAATCTACAAGATATTTTACATTAAACACAGTATTTAGTCAATGTAGGAGATAAATACATTATATAAAATTTTTGCTCTCAACATTTAACATCTATATTTGATATCATCAAAAATAATCATATCTAACAACCATGAAATTTTATTCCTTCACATTCTCTTAACTGTAGTCATATAGGAGAATTTGGTATTCTTGTCACCACATTGCAACTATTGTATCCTTGACTTTTGAGCCCAATATATTTCTTCCTATTCCCATATTGTGTTAAATTTTAGCTGTGTTAATTTTTTTGCTTCAGATCAACCAGCTCAGTAGCAAATTAGTCATTCCACTCCTTGTTCATTCACCTTAGCCATTAACAAATTTAATGTTCTCTAACTATTTCCAAACTCCTTGCTTGAAAAGTAAATAGCTCAAATTTACTAGATTATGTGCAAAATCTTGCAGCAACAGATTGTCATTTCCATTCCAATTAATGTTAAAAGTCAGAAGGACTTTCAGTGCAAGCCTGAGATTTTTGACTTGCACCGAAAGCCTTTTCAATCACTCCTCACTGTTTCTGCTTCTCTTCCTGCACTTTTTGATCTAGTTTTTCTATATATATGCACATTGTATTCTCTGTTTTTGAATCAAGAAAGAATGAGATCATATAATCTCATAATATGGTATCAGAGCGAGCCTTAAAAGGTTTGGTGACCAGAGAGCCGCGAGAAAGAGAAAAAATAAGGGAGGGACAGTGTGCTTTGATCTCCTAAATAGTGGCGTGTTAAAGCACACCGCCAACCTAGGCAGAGGCGGAAGGAGCCAATTGCACATCCGAGAGGAGCGCCGGCATTCTGATAGGGGTGTGGACCACACATGCCAACACTCTGACTGATGCATGGGGCTCACTGTGGTTTCTAGAGACCATTTTTCTAGGAACATGCATTCCTCTAAATTTCCTCTTGTTTGTGGCTTTTTTCCTAGAAAACCACCCATAACTGGGGTTAGTCCAATGTCACTTATGTCTAGTACAAATCCTGAGACTCAAGACTCATCTTCCTCTCATTCCACCATTACTAGCAGAATGGAGACAGCTCTAGAACTCTCCGATAGTCAAATTATGACCATTAACCACAGATTCAATGGACAAAAATATCTCCAATAGTCCCAAATCGTGGTAAGGTATATTCGTGGCAAGCGAAAGGAGAAATATATCAATGGAGCAGCACCTCTACCTGCCCCTGATGACCCCTATTTTGACACATGGTTTGCTGAAAACAATCAAGTTATGACTTGGTTGTGCAATTCTATGACTGGCGACATTAGTGAAGGTAATCTCTAAGCAACCATTGAAAATGAAATCTGGGATGATGCAAAACAAACCTACTCTTTCTTTGATAACACAATTGCCCTAATCTACCTGAAATGACAACTTCGAGATCTGAGACAACGTAACTCAATAGTTACTAATTATTATAATGCTTTACATAAACTGTGGCAATAACAATATCTCTTTGAATCACATCTATGGCAGACTGTCAAAGATGCTCAGTTACATAAGAAGATAGTAGAAGAAAGACGAGTGTATGACTTCCTCCTGGGACTTAACGAATCATTTGAAGAGATAAGAGGCCGAATCATGGGACCAAAACCCTTGCCACATCTGTTTGAAGTAGTCAACCATGTGCAATTTGAAGAAAACAGAAAACTCTTAAATCAAGGCAGCACAAGCTCAATTGAAAGATCATCCCTTGTAGCAAAGTGACCACAAGATGAATGATGAAATAAATGGTGTAATTATTGCAAGAAGAAGGGCCACACCAAAGAAAAATGCTAGAAACTAGATGGAAAGTCATCAATTAACAAATAAAGCCATATAATTGCCACTGAGCCAAAGACTCAAGATCATGATTCCTTAAGTAAAGAGGAACTGTAGATGCTTCGTAAGATGCTAGACAAATAGAATGAATCTAACTCTATGCCCAGTATCAACCTTATACAATCTAGTAACTCTATTATAGCTCTCAATATTGTACGAGCTAGTGAGAATGCTTGGATTATTGATTCAGGAGCAACTGATCACATGACTGGTAATTGTACATTATTTGCAACTCTTAAACTGATTCATGAGAATCTTCAAGTCAAAGCTGCTAACGACCTATATGCCACACTTGAAGGAATTGGCACAATCATACTTTCTAGTTCCCTGAAAATTCACAATATTCTATTTGTGCCTGCACTTACTACCAATCTTATATCTGTGAGTAAATTAACTATATATTGAGTCATTTTTTATTTGTGTTTTTCAAGATTTAAAATTGAGGAGGACGATTAGAACTTCTAGAGAATGGGATGGATTGTTCCACCTTAAAGGATCAAACTTGAAATCATAAGATGCAAGGAAGGCAAAAAAGGCACTGGTTGGCTCCAACTCTCAAAATAATGATGTATACTTGTGGCATTATCGCTCAGGCCACCCTAGTTTTGATTATAAGAAGCATTTGTTTCTAAATTTATTCAATAAAAATTCTATTCCTTTTCATTGTAAAACTTGCCAAATTGCAAGACAAACTAGATCTTATTATCCTAAACAACCCCACAAACCTTCCTCACCATTCACACTAATTACACAGGGGGCTCATGGCGTCATTTGGCAGGCCTCGATATACATGCTGCAATCCTGAGTAAAACTCGAGTAGGATCTTGAGGGAGCACCGATGAAGGAACTTTATTAAAGTAGCTTTAATAAAGTAAGTAATGATAAGTAATAATGACTCAACTTTTGTGGTGGCTCCATAAGAAAGTGACACTTGTCCTTTCATCATGAGATATACAATTTAACTTTTGTGTTTGCCTGATAAGAAGGTGCCAAGTGTCCCTTATGATGGCACTTGCTTTTTTATGTTTGAGTTGGCATTTTGAAAAGGCACCACCCAGCTTCTAAGTCCGGGGAATCTATCGATCTCCGGTTTAGACATACACTTGACTTTCCAGAACACCGAACCTGGTAATCAGGAATTCATCAGACCCCTCTTCCCTAGACCAAAAATGGCTCCTAGGAAGATGTCATGAGAGAGAAAAGATGATGCAAGTGGACAAATGTCATCTTATGATCTAATCACTTGACACTTGTCACACCATGGCACCATTAGATTAAAGCAAAGGCAACAAATCAAGCTCTTCCCTCCCCCTTTTATGATAATTTTGGCCAGTCAAGAAAGAAAAGGAAAAAATTAGACAAAAATTGAAGAGAAATAGAAAGAAGAGAGAAGGAAGAGGAATGGTAAAAATTCCAGAGTTCCAGAGCCGATTCCAACCTCGTAATGTTGTTTTTGACCAGTAAGCCCTTCAAAAACATTGTTCTACTCATTGAGAGCCTTCTTTCTATGGTCTCAGTTTTCTGATCAGAGGTGTTTTGTGCTGTCTAGTTACCCAAAATGTTGTTGGAATTCCGAACCGATTGTAGAATCACAAGAGGTAAGCCTAAGCATCATTTTAAACCAAATATGTTGTGGTTTCATTGAGTTTTCATGGACCCTTGGGCTGACTAGGGTTTTGGCCAAGAGGAGTTTTAGGGTCTAATGTTGATTTAAACTTGAATATGATGGTATATGGTGTTTCATGATAATATAAGACTAGTTTAGGGGTCAAAATGCAAGCTTGTTGGTTGCTAATTAGGGTTGTTGGTTCGGCCAGAACCAAAACTCAAGGATGGAGTGTGATTTTGGTATTTTTGATGTCACCAATGGATTCTACAATAAAAACGGTGTGGGAATAGCCTTAGTAATGATTTTGGGTGGATTAGATTAAAGACTCTAAAATTTGGAATTTTGATATAGTGCTACCAAGTTTGGATCTGTACACTAAAAGTTATGAATTTTTAAAGTTAGACATTTAAAGCTAGAGAAAGTCTGGGACAATATGAAGTAATTTGTGGTTCTGGATTATTGTGTGTGGAATTAGTTAAAGGAGACGTTTTTCCTTCAGAATAGACTTAATAAGTGACACATAAAACTTTGAACCACCTAAATTGGATATTCCTAGAAAAAGATTTGAATTTTCAAAGTTTATTGAAAAATATTTGAATTTTTAACTGACAACTTTTAGCTAATAGGCAAAAATGTACTTTTTAGGGCAATTGGTAATAAAGTTAATCTCCAAGGTTAAAGATAAGCACTTAAGGCTAGTGTAGCCATATAAGATAATCATTTGTCATGGCTATAATGATATGGCTATATATCTAGGGCCATGATATGGCAAGAAAGAGGAATAGAAGAATCTTCAAGCAACTTCAATGGTTGGAAGAAAAGGTACAAGAGGAGGACTTAAAGTTAAGAGGTAGTATAACTTACTTAATCTGCATGTACTTGATATGTATGCTTGTGCATTGATCTATGCTATTTCTTTGCCTAATTGTGTTGAGCATGATTGAATGATTGAAGCTCTATTTACATTTATGCCATGGGCATGAGTATGTTGTAATATTGAGCATGCAAATATGTCAATATGTTGGCATGTAATTATGTAAGGCAAGCATGTCATGCATTAAGTATATATCTTGCATGCATAGTGGTATTGTTTGCTATTGAGATTCCCTAGAATCTCACCCTCCCTCAAACAACCATATAGGCAGCTGAGCATAGAAGGGGAGTGCAGGATGCTGTGCTAGAAGAAGTTGTAATGAAGAAGAGAAGAATTATTTATGAGTTGTATCATTGTGTAATTGACATTTGAGTGACTAATTGTATATCATTGCATGATGGATGAATTGAATTTCCTAAGCACAGTAATTTAATTAGAAATAGGTAATCGTACGGTACAAGCCTATTAGTTAAGTAAACAGAATGATTAATATGAAAAGAAATACTCCGATAATAATAAAAGGAATTAAGAAATGATGAGTTATGAAGAAGTTACGAATCACTTTGTGATCGTTTTGAAAATTTTTAAATTATTTAGAAAAACCTATTTAACTATAGGTTCGAGTCCTATCTTGAGGATGGGTATTGAAAGAGCTTTACCAAGAAATACCACTTAGTGGTTCGAATTCATTGCGTAAAACTTATCGGATTGACATGTGTTACACTTTAAAGCTCCAAGATAAAAAGTAGCATATCGGATAGCATCCTCAAAAACATATGTGTGGAGAAGATTTAAGTCTATTGCATTTAAGATAGGGAATTAAGAATGTGTCCTAATTTGTTGAGTATCTACATTCCTCATCTCAAATAGCTCTTTGTAATACTCAAGCACTAGGATTTTAAGAGTGTGCTGATCAAAAACCCATCTTCCATTCATGTCCTTAAGTCCCTCGACCCTATTTTGTCTTCTTCTAATTGTAGCAGTAGTGTGGAAAAAGTTACTATTTTTGTCCCCCTACTTCAGCCAATTACATCCTGACTTTTGGAACCATATCATTTCTTCTTAAGCCAAAACTTTGTTTCATTCCTTCCAGAGCTCATTTTCTATTTATACAAGATGCTGATTGTCTCGTCTTCCCCTTACTCTTTCTACTCTCTCAATTCTTCTAACGATGTTTTTCTTTTTTGTAGATAGATTTCCTACCCTGCTTCTATTATACTCTCTTGCCATATTTGCAAATTTCTCTATTTTTCCATTCTAATAATCCTTATCCCAACTTTGTCTCACGATATCAACAAATCCATCCTTAAGAAACCAAGCAACTTGACACAGAAAAGGGGGTTCTTTGTGTCGAAATATTGTTTCAGGAGAACTTCTGAGAAGGATTGGTTTATGCTCCAAACCAAATTTGTTTAAATGAAACACCTTAGATAAGGGATGTAAACGATTCCATTCAATATTTGTGGGCCTAGTCAATTCTTTCCTTTAGTAAATCACTCTTCCAAGTATATCTTTCTCCCACAATATCAGTTTCAATCAATTGAGCTTGAGAAATACACTTTCCAAATTGCCTTATAGATCTAAGGTTGGGCCAAGTTCCACGTCTTTTGTCTTCTGTAGAAAGGTATGCATTAAAATGTGCAATGACAACCTAAGGTCCATTCACATTATTGCTAATATCAATGAGCTTACTCTATAGGTTACGTCTGAGAATACAATTTGGCTCAGTACAGATGCTAGATAAGAGAAATCCTTCCAAGTTACTTGAAGGCACCATTCTAAGGTAAATAGCTTGGGTGGAGGAAAAGAAATATTATATAGATACTTTTTCCACATTCCAGAGAACCCAAATGCCTCCTGTATAACCTGTAGCTTCCAATCTCAACCAAGTGTTAAAACCCAGTTTGCGAATCACTCTATCTACCCTGTTGCTACTGATATGAGTTTCAATAAGGATAAGGATTTTGACATGTCTTCCTTGAACCATATCCTTCACTCTACCAGGAAAAGATTTTAAGGCTACACCCCTACAATTCCAAGATAAGATATTCATAATTAAATAAAAAGAAAACACTAGAGGAATCAAAACCTAGGACTTATTGTCTTGCAACGGATAGTTCCATGACTTTGTTCACCCCCTGCAACTCTTCTCTGACTTTATCTTGAGTTTCAAACCACATGTCATTGTGATCATTTGTCTTACTATTTGTATAAGAAACATGGCTCTCAGAAGTGCGATCAAGTGTTTGTAAGGAGTTTGGCATTTGATTTGCTAGTTCTTGGTGTTGATTGTATGTAGCGTGTGTCTCAGCATGTTTTATTATGTTTCATTGCATCTCTATGAACTGCGAATCTACACCCTAACCAGCTTGCTCCAAGACTTGATTTATAATTGATAGCCCTTTAAAATTGAGCCAAAGACAAGTAAAGGGCCTTAGCCCACTTGCTTTCTTTTTAGGGTGGTGGACATTTCTTTTGGTGATGAAATGAATGCTTTCTTTTTACTCACACTTCTTTTTAGACTATTACTATTTTTCAAAACTAGACCACTTTGACCACAGTCTACATGTTCAATATTCTCCTTTGGAACATTCACCTTTATCTCACTTTGTATCTTCAAGATTTCCTCTCCTTTACTTCTTTTTGTTTCCTTTACATCCAACTTTGTTTTCTTTTTGTACTCGTCATGAGCAACTTATTCTGCTGCAGCTTTTTCCTAGAACACTGCATATCCTTCTTTGCACTGGAAAGTTTTCCAATTTCCTTTCTCCTTCATATTATAGCAAGTCCTCTTTTCATGTTAGAGGTTTTTTTTGCCATTGATGGGACCTTCGAATTCAATTCTCGCAGAATGTCATATCGAGAACTAGTAGATTTGTCATGTTGTTTCATTATTGAGCTGGATTAGATTTTTGAGTAAGACGGGTAACTGAAGTGACCTTAATCCACGTACTGTACTCTTCCTCCACTGGAATACCAAGAACACTGACTGTAGATTGGCTCCCTTCCTTCTTGTTTTTTGGAGCCAGTAGTGAAAATCGTGATGATTCCTGCTCCATTGAAGGTATTAGTTTCTATGTTTTTTGTGAGCTAGCCTCCTATGTTTTCTCATATAACCCACAGATGAAGCATATTACGTCTAAGCCCTCATATTCCACTTGATAGATACGATTTCAAAGAGAAAATCTAGCTTGAAGTGGCTTGTTCAAATCTACCTCCATACTTATCTAGTGAACTTTCCTCTTTCTACAAAATGTTGGTTATTTTCTCTATGTGCTAAAGTGTGAACATCAATCTTGAAGGCTCATCCAATTAGGTTCTCAAGCTCCATCATACACTCTTCCGAGTAAATGTGTATTAGTAGGGTGGGAACTGGAACCTAAATTGCTACCTTACACACCTTGTTACAATAGGGGTTAAAATTTAGACTCCACCTATGAAGAGCAAGGTAGTTCCCATGTATGAGCCAAGGTCCATCAAATTGTAACTTGTTGCATAAAAATTCCTTAGCTGTTCTGAAAACATAATAATTATTTGGAAGGTCAAGGAGCTCAAAATTTTCAGAACGCAGTAGCCATTTGACTTTATCTTTCATCATGTTGAGGTTAGTCTTTTTGCCTAAGACCGTCAAGATAAGAGTATCCTTCCAGGGCTTACAAGGCTCCTTAAGTCTTTTGTCTAAAACATTAAGTTTGGGAAGGGACCCTATCATCTTCTTTTGCTTGTCCATAAGCTTCGGTGCTATCTCCTCTTCCTCTTGTAACCATTCCTTCATTCTCTCTTTAAGATTTTTACCAAAAGCCTTTTCTTCATTTCCCAGTAGTTTTGCCTTGTAAGAAATCTGAGTTCTTGTTGGCATTTTTGAATTACAATTCGTCTGTAGTATAGCTTCTTCATTTTTGCATCCATCATTAGCACATCAGGTTTAGTTCTTGATTGTTCATCATTGGCTCCTGCATCTTGCATTTATGTGTCTTCCGACCTCTTCTTAATACTAAGCCCTATAATGTCTGTTTTGTCCTCCATCTCCCTCTAAGTGGTTTCCAAACTTCTCCTCAGGAGGATAGATGGGGCGATTCAGGTGAGATCCAATATGGATCCAACTTTCTATTCACTCGTGGGATCCGGGCGATTCGGGGGGGACCACCACGGCTCCTCTCTTCTCGAGAATTCATTCATTGTTGCTCATTGGACTAGCATGCATACTCTTTCTCTCACTATGATTCCCCATTATCTCACCTTTTAAATACCATTTCAGAAAAAGTAATTATTTTTAACTATATATTTATATGATATTGAATGTCAATATTATGTTTTTCAAAGTACATATACCATACCAACAGTACCAATTGGTTAAAGTGAATTAATGGTTATTCTTCTTAAACAAGGTCTCATTGCTACAAAATCTTACATATATAACGCTTAATAAATAATGATTATAGCGAATAAGTGTTATGAATGTCGAGGCGGAGTTCATGTAAGAATATATAACACTAATACTTAACGGTTAAATATCCACACCGTCATATATTACGACATAGAATTTGCGAAAACAAAAACATAACGGTTGTAATTATTAACTGTCATGTATTAATTCATAAAAAATGTAGGTTTTATGAAACAACTATCATATAACACTTCCAAATGATTTGTCTTCCAACTTTATATCAACAAAAACAAAAGCATAATGGTCATAACAAATGACCGTAAAGTATGAATGAGAAAAAATGACGTTTCTTAAGAATCAACCGTTATGTAATAGTTTCAAATGATATGTCTTCCTCAATGTAAGACCCGTCTTACGTACCCCTTTAATTACATATCATAAGCGTTAATTATTAATTGCTTAGGGGTTTATTACTCATTTTCGACTCATTAGCCTTTTTTCTTACCAAATTTCAAAGTTAATTCTTGTTCTCAGTGATCCCAATTACTGTTCAACTAAAACTTGCCTATTCATACAAATATTATTGTGTAAATAATTTACACAGTGCATTATTACACTTCTTCAATTCTTTATCTTCTATCCTTCTCATTCATCCTCAAGCATTCTTCTTTTTCCTGCACACCGACCTATATGGTTGGTGAGGGGGAGTGAGATTCGGGGGAATCTCAATAGCAAACAATACTAACAATACAGGTAAGATGGATGCTAGTACATAATATGCTTGCCTTACTTAGGCTCATGTTCATATGATGACATTTCTGGATGCTTAATGTTTCGTGCAACATATCTATGGCCATATAGTATGAACAAAAATAGAGCTTCATTCATTCATACATGCTTCACATAATCAAGCAAAGCAATACTACACATCAATACACAAGCATACACATCATATACATACAAGTTAAGTAAGTTTACCACCTTTTGGACTTGTGTCCTCTTCTTGCCCTCTTTTCTTCCAACCATTGAAGCTTCTTGGAAATTCTTCCATGCTTCTTCTTTCTTGGCTTCTCATGGCCCTAGATATAAAATCATATAATTAGTGCCATGATAAATGAATTCATAATGGGCTACACTAGTCCCATATACTTACTTTCACCCTTGGAGTTCACACTAATTATATTTGGCTTTTTCTTTCTTAAATTAGAATGATAGCTAAAAGTTGCCAGCATTTTGACCAAATCTTGAAAATTCATAACTAATTCTATAGAACTTCAATTGAGGTGGCTCAATTCCTACTCAAAGCTCTTTGAGTCTATTTTACGAGAAAAATATTACTCAAAGCCAGTTCTAGCCACAAAATTCTTGAACTATGACTATAGTCTCACTGCCACAGAATTCATTCTAGATTCAATGCCTAACTTCCAAAATTCATAATTCTTACTGTGTTGATCCAGATAGCACAAATGACCTATAAAATTAAAGCTTTATATGTCTACTTTCATTCTAGAAAGTTTCATAGTCATTGGACAATATTCTATTATTCAAAAACATAGCACATTTAGAGTACCACACAGGAAACCCTAATTGACAGCAAATTCCAGTTTTTGGATTTCAAATTTATTCTTTCTAAAATCATACCAACAACTTATTCCTACACAACTTTGCCTAAGGAATCCATTGGAGACCTTAAAAATAGAAAAATCACACTCCTTCTTCATGCCCTATTCTGACCAAAAATTAGGTCACAAAGCAACATTCTACCAATTCACAATTTATTCACCAAACTAGGCTCATATGCTTCCCAAACATTATATAACCACATGTATATGACTAAAGATGAAACCCTTAAAACCCTAAGTGACCGAAAATAGGGCAACAAGAATAAGTCCCAAAAATTCAACTAATCAACACAATACATAGGTTAAAATAAAGCTTATACTCACCTCTTTTACTTTGTAGGGGTTGTTCTTGATTTCTCTAACTTTGGCACTTTGTAGATAGCACAAAACACCTCTATTTAAGAAACTAAAACAACTTTCATAGAAATAAAGCTCTTAGGGAGAGAAACAACTTTCATGAAGACCTCAAGGGTAGAGAGGTGATTTGGAAGGTGAAAATCAAGGTAGAACACTTTTCCTTCTTTGTCCTTCTTTCTCTTTCCTTTTTCATTTTGCTCTTCTTTTTCTCTTTCTTTCTGGGTGCTGGCTGAAATTTTGAGTGTGAGAGAGAGAGAGAGAGAGAGAGTTAATTGTTTTGATATTCTCTAAATTACCTTCTTGAAATACTTGGCCAAAATTCACCTAAGGAAATATGTGGCAAAAAGTTGTGGCTTCTTGAAGAAGTCTATAGTTAACTAACCTTATTGACTCAAGTTAATTAACTTCACTTCTTCTCTCTCTCTCTCTCTCTTCTTTCCCTTTGGCCAAAATTCCCTCACAAAAAGGAAGAGAAAATGTTTGCCAATTTGGTCTTTGTCTTACTTTTTGGTAAAACTTTCCAAGTTGAAAAAGTTGAAGAAACTTTGACTAATAAACCAAACTTTACTCCCTCTTTTGCTTGGTCAAAAATCAAAGGACAAACAACTTTATTTGTAAGTAGCGAACACATTATGAATAAGTAGAATACTTCTATGAATAAGTGGAATAGTCTTATAAATAATTGAAATTAATTTCTTTACAAGAACACATTGGAGCATGATCAAATCAAATTATATTTGCATGTAGCAAACACATCATAAACAAATGGAACAATCTTATGAACAAGTGAAATAGTCCTATGAACAATTTCAAGATGCTACTTAGTGCAAAAGTGGAATTCCATTTATTTATAGGACTATTTCACTTCTTCACGATGTATTTATTATTACTTGTAAATGGAATTTGACTTGATCATGCTCCAATGTATTTTTGTTAAGAAATTAATTTTACTTGTTCATGATGTGCTTGCCGCTTGCAAATCAACTTGTTTCTCCTTTGATTTTGAAAGTGTTATTTTTGTCTTTTAAATTTTCAAATTATTTTAACTATAGCACCATGGGATTATAGTGAAATTTCATATTTCTTTGGGAGGTAATGGAAAATAATTTGCTATAGTGGTCTCTATATGAAATTTTCCCAATATATAATGGGAGAAAATAAAGAAAAAAGTTACACCAATAAACGATGTTCATAGAAGTATCAAAAAAGGGAAAAACTATATAATAAAATTTAATTT
Source organism: Inga laurina (assembly GCA_963855925.1). NCBI lineage: Eukaryota > Viridiplantae > Streptophyta > Magnoliopsida > Fabales > Fabaceae > Inga > Inga laurina. Next base: position 31,117,973 of record OY979708.1, read on the forward strand.
TTATCACTTAGATGGGAGGGATAAAGTAAAATGAACATTAAAAGTAGGTATGGTTTCTTTAGAGCAAAATATAGTTAATTATTGTAATTAAAATAGGGAAATGCTTGTGCGGATGCACTTGCCAATTTTAGTTTTGTACAGGAGGAAACAAAAATTATATTTGATACTCCTCCACTAGTTGTTAATAGTTTCTTGTACAGGGACTGCGTGGCTGTGTCATGCCCACGAAACATACTGATTCAGTAATGAGATTGGGCTAAAGCCCCGTTTATACCCAAAAGGAAATTTTGAAAAGAAGAAAAATCACATTAAAGCCCTAACTAAAAAGCTATAAAATCTAAAAAGTCTCATAACTTATTGTTGGACTTTGGGTCCAAGTCCGCCCTTGATGGGCTGGACTATTTGATTAAGGACATAAGTGGCCTTATCAAATAATGAATCAATTAGCATTAATTGTAATTTGGTAAATAAATCGGTAATCAATTGTGGGATTGTGAATTAAGGAACAAATCACCATGATTAAGAAATTGATTGAGAATCAATCCAATTCAATTGCCGTCTTGAGAAGCAAGAAAGGGTGCACACACTTGCTAATTAGTGGTAACTCTGATCACTATAAATAGGGTGTGCCTCTACCATTACAAATCACCCCTACCATTGAGCTTTCTGGCAATCCCCTCTTATCTACCATCTTGCTTGTTTTGGTGCACTGCTGTGCAATTCCATATTAGACTCTTGTAGTCTAATACTTGCGTGGGTTCTCAAACCCGGATACGACTCGACCTGGTACGTGTTTCTACTCAATATCTATTTTAGTTATTCCTTCATTGGCATAAGAGCCTGCCTGATCTTGTGATTGTATATAATATGTGTTCTGCCATTTTTTTATACATGTATATATGTTAGAAAATAACCACGCCTGCGTATATATACATTTTTCTGTTTGCACATGTTCATATGATTTTTATTGTACTTCCGCTGCTACTCTATGTATCTGCATGTCCTCTGTACTAATCCATGAAGCATGCAATATGAACCTGTGCCTCTCTCTCTCTTCGTCCCTCTCTCCTCTATAACAAAATTTGTTTTTTGTTCATTCAATGTACTCACATGATCCCATATTGCATTTTAAGTTTCTGTTTAATGACCATTTCCTTGAAGAATGTCTCCTTATTTTTTCAAAGATCAAAATTGCAATATGCTTTCTCTCTCTTCTCGTTGTCTCTGTCTATGTCGTTATGGTTTTGGAATCTGTGTGCATCTAAAAACCAACAACTTGAACATATAACTAAGTGCATGAGATCATAAAATGTAAGAAGAAAGAGAAGGACTGTGCTTTCTGTGTTAATTTGACGGTCACCGACGAGCTTTGAGAATTGGGTCTTCAAAAACATGAGCCTCCAATGGCACTAGAATTGCTTGAAACGAAGGTCGGACGAGGGAGATATAAGGGGTCGAAGTCGGGTGGGTCACGACGGACCCACCGGAGCTCCGACCAGGTCACGAGACCTGGCCAGAGGAAGAAGATGACCCAGGGGGCTAAAACGATGTCATTTTGGCCAGAACCCCCAAAACGCACCGTTTCACTAAGTGAAACGACGGCGTTTAGGCACTGGCCAAAATGACGTCGTTTCGGCCAGTAAGGGGCGTTGTGTTTCAACCAAGTGAAACGCAGCGTTTCAGGTCAGGCGACTCGAAACCCGATTCAAAGGATAGTGGGCTAGTTCAACCGACCCGAACTGTCCTAACCTGATTTCCAAAAAAAATAATTTTTTTATATAATTCATGTAAATTTTTTTTTTGAGGTAGCATGCCTCTGTGGCGCATGGGACCCACCCCCAGGCCATATGGGCCAATCAAGGACATCTCGGACTCAGTGCACCGAGACAAGTCTACTGGTATTGACACTGTGTCAAAATAGGGTCCTTAAGGCGGCGCGTGAGAGACACGCGCCACCACCCGAGAGTGGAACTTCTCTGCTTCCTATTTTTAAATGAATTTTTTCAAGCAGAACCCTTCAGGTGGCACGTAAGGGTGCATGCAGGGGCATTTTTGGAATTTTTTTGGCCCTTAAAATTTATAAATTCATGATCTTTAAATTGGTATGTTGTTTGTCTATTTTTGGAAATTATTCAGAACATTTTATGTACGTTTTTGAGTGTTTTGACCCTAAACTATTTAAAATAAGTTCTGAAAATTGTTTTTCTTTGTGATGAATAATTATTGGTTAGATATGTCAAGTATACAGACTGACCAATCCTTTGATGGGACTCCCCCTGAATATTCTTCAGCTTCTGATGATGAAAAAGAGGTAAAGACCTCAAGTGAAGTTGGTAGCACCAACAAGAAGGGTCCCCTTTTGTCACTACAAGACTCCAACACACCTGACGAGGTGAAGCAAGAAGAGAAAGCAAAGTTCATATTCGATGAGTTCGAAGAGGAAGAGGCTGATAGACCAAGAACTAGTGCTCTAATCAAATATCTTGTTGAAAAATATGCTAATAAATATGTTCAAATCAAGAGGGTCTATGGGGTCATTTGTGGATATAGTAGACAAGTCACTAATGCCAGTGACACTGAGTTCTACGTAAGAGCTATGGTGGAATACCGTGAGCAAGTGACAAAGAGGGGTCATCTCCATGGCCTAGGATTTGGAAAGACGTTTTCAAGAGAGGCATAAAAAATATAGATGCAGGAGCTTATAGAGCTAAGGCTAGGAGAACCTTTCTAGATTTTGGCATTGATGTACCCCATTATTAAAACTTGATTATCCATGTTATAGTTTGTTGTTTTTGGTCTTGTTTTTCATTGCAACTTATATGAACCTTTCATGGATTATTGCTTAATGAATAAATTGTTTTCTGGATTTATTCTACTTGCTTATGATACTTTATTTGAGTGGGAGTATATTTTTTTTAGAATTGTGTTTTCTTTAAAAAAAACAATTATGGGGATATGTTTGAATAAGAATATAAATAAAGAAAAATGAGCGGTAAACTAGAATGAGTTGGATGGGGGTCAACCTAGTTGATTCCTGAACACGAAGCTAGCAAACTCTCATTATATTAATTTCTACTCTTACTTAAACAAAGAGATAGTATCTCAAAATGAAATTGCATACCTAATGATAATGCATGTCTATGTGACAAAAAAATGGCTCAAATGACAAGCAAGACTTTTGTTGCTGATCTCGTTAGAGGAGACAAGCTGCATGGTGAGAACTTCGGCATGTGGCGCCGTAAGATCTCGTATGTCTTGGAGGAACAAGATGTCATGGACGTCTTGACCAATGTGCTTTAGCAACCCGATGCTAATGCAACACGAAGGGAATAGGACGCTTTTACAACTTGGAAAAGAAAGGATACCATCACTTGGATCACAATGCTTGCAGCAATGACCAACGATGTGATATGTCAATTTGAAGGACATATCACTGCCTCTGCCATGTGGATAGCACTGAAAGAAGAGTTTGACGGTACTTCTGATGCGTGACTCAGGAGAATCACCATCAAGCTTGACAATTATAAGCTGGGTCCAAAGACAACCATAAGGCAGCATTTGAGGAAAATACAGAATATGATAAGGGAACTTATCGAGGCAGGAGGAACCCTTTCCGAAGCACAGCAAGTGCAAGCTGTTATGAGTTCACTCCTTGCAAGATGGGATCACATGAAGCACACCATAACTCACAACAACACCATCAAGACTTTTGCTGACGTTGCTCGTCACATCTAATTGGAGGATAACCGTATGTACGGTGCAAAGACCAATGGTCAAGCACTCTTAACTGAAGAAAAATGATCTTCATCCCAGAAGCGGAAGCCTAATAAAGGCAAGGGACCCCAAAAGAAGAAGGGGAACCAGGGGCAAAGAAGGATAAGAATGTCTTCAAGAAGAACAAGAAACATGCAAAGAAGCGAGACCTTTCCAAGGTCAATTGCTACTCTTGCGAAAAGAAAGGCCATTTTGTAAAGGATTGCCCTGAGAAGAATAAGGTACTATGTGATAACCCTTCTAAGTTTTCTTTTGTTTCTAGTACTTCATTTATAGCTGAGGCTAATCCTGTGTGGGTTGTAGACTTAGGGGTCATATACCATGTGAGCAGAGATCATGGGAACTTCACGGAGTTTCGCAGGCTACCAGCTAGAAGCAGATGGCTTTACATTGGGAATAATGCGATGGTAGAAGTCAAAGGGATCGGCACCTGTAAATTGACTTTACAAGGCGAGCGAACCCTAATTTTGTAAGATGTCCTCTACGCTCCGGAGATCCAATGAAACCTAGTTTCTGTTATTTCTTTAGTTAAATTCAGTTTTAATATTGACTTTCATGATCAAGTTGTTGACATTTCAGATGGGACCAATTATTTCGGATTTGGTTGTATTTCGGATGGTTTCTTTGTTTTAATGAATTATGATTTTAATTCTAGTCAATGCTATGCGATTTCATCTAATGATAATTAAGATACATGGCATGCCAGATTAGGACATATTGGTCAAGAACGCATGACCAAACTAGCAAATGAAGGATTGCTAGGAGAAGTGTCACAAAAGGAAATGTCTCTATGTGAGCATTGCCATGCTAGTAAAAGCACAAGGAAACCCTTCAGAAAGGCAACTAGAGTAAAACATCCTCTTAAACTGATACACTCAGATATCTGCGAACCTATGAGTGTGAGAGCACGACTTGGAGCAAGGTACTTCATTACATTTATCGATGATTTTTCACGATATGGACATGTATACTTGATCTCTACAAGTTTGAAGCTTTAGAATGCTTTAGGAAGTACCTTAATCTAGTTGAAAATCAACTAAACTGTAAGGTTAAAGCCTTAAGAACTGATAGAGGTTGAGAGTATCTCTCAGAACAGTTCAAAACACTCTGTGATGAAAAAAGAATTGTCTGACAGCTGACCATCCCTGGCACTCCTCAACAAAATAGGGTGGTCGAGAGAAGGAATAGAACTCTTCTTGATATGGTTAGGTCATTGATATCACAAGCTGAACTACCAATTTCATATTGGGGCAACGCATTATTAACTGCGACATTCATACTTAACTGGGTGTATCCCCCTCACCGTAATTACATCCGGATTACGAAATTTAAGTGAAATAGAGACCAATAAAATGAAATCAACAATTTATAATCCCTCAATGCGGGATGGGGTATTTCAAAAATCAATTCAAAGTGTAATTAATCCTGGTCTCATATTCACATGCGCATATAATTACTTGAGAAATCAAATCACATAATAAATATCAGAGTGCGGAAACTAGAATCTCGGCAAACACCGGGTTACTTACATACATATAATGGGTTTAAGGTTCCCAAAATGGGGATTACATGTCCAAAATATTCATTTTCATCTCATATACACTTGGTAATCCCAAAAACCAAAACAAAGATAACCAACAACCACTAAAGTCTCGGAGTAATCTTAACTACTCCTGGTTGTCCGCTTCCCTTTCGAGCCACTCGCCCTGTCTGAAAAGGTTAGTCATTTGGAAAGAGTGAGATTCTAAAGAATCCTAGTAGTAACAAATCATTCATATCACACATAATCACATAGCATGTAAACAAATCATCTCATACAGCAACACACAAATCACACTCCACCCCCATCCCCTTTTACCGCCGGGAAGGCGCACCGTCCTAACCTAAACCGTTGTTAGCGACTCAGGGACTGTTGGTTCGGCAGTGCATACGAATAGCCTTATGGCTCACATATAGCCTTTCGACTTTCACAATTGGTCCGTCGGCCTTCACAAATAGCCTTTCGGCCCACATAATCACATATAACACACCCTAACCTCATCCCCTTTTACCGCCGGGAAGGCACGCGGCTCTTACCCAAACCGTTGTTAGCGACTCAGGGACTATTGGTATAGCGGTGCTTCCACGATTTCACATAAACACATATATGACACCCTAACCTTATCCCCTTTTACCGTCGGGAAGGCACATAGCCCATACCCGAACCGTTGTTAGCGACTCAGGGACTATTGGTATAGCGGTGTTTCCACAATTTTACATATCTTGCAGCAGACTAAACCATCACTTCACAATGATATAGCGCACATACAATGTATCACGTAAGGTATAAAGTAAGAGTCACTACCTGTATCTTTCCTGACTGGCTTTGGTACCGTAGTCTCACGAGGGCGACAGATATCAAATCCTATACCAAATTAGGGACAACCGATCAATCTCTTTTCCAAATTCTTAATTTCATAATACACTTCATTGGTTATCATTTAGGACTCTTTAGGTAACCACTAGAGGCCTAAACATATGCCTAAAGGGTTGGAAGAAACTACCCCAAAGACCCCTTTTTCGAAGGCACAACACTGATTTCTGACAGCCTCACTCAAGTGAAGACGACCTCACTCGAGTGATGAGAGACTTGTGCTCGGGTGAGAACAACTCTCACCTGCGAGTGCTTGACAGAGAGCAACTTTCACGGTCAGGAAGTGCTCACATCACTCTAGCACCAAGCTTTGCACTCGGGTGATGACCCCAATTATGCTCGAGTCCCCGAAAGTGCAACACCACGAGTGACAACCCGAGAGCACAACCCACACCAGAGACACCAGCTCACTCGAGTATGACACCCTGCACTCGGGTGAGACAACTATGCTTGCGAGTGTCAGAGCACACTCTTGGCATCAACTAGCGAGTGAAGACCCGAGAGCAACCCCAGCTCTGGGCTCACACCATCACTCGAGTAAACCTAAGCTCACTCGAGCATGATCTTCCCTCACTCGAGAACAAAGAAGTGCACTCGAGCCTCATTCATAGAATTCAAGCAAAACTCGAAGCAGAAAGAGGGAAAATGCACACAGCACTCGAGCATGATCTTCCTCTGCTCGAGTGTTGTGCATCAAAGACCAAAAACGCAGGAAATATCAGAAAATACCAGATGGTCAAATTCATACCATATGGTTCCCAAACTCTACCAAAAGCTCATATACACTTGGCACTAACTAGGGAACACATTTGCCACTTCAAAAACACTCCCAAAACCAATTTGACCATAGTCATACTCTTAGGTCTCTATAACACAACAAATGTCCAATTTCCCTTAACATATTTCCAACATTCCAAACTAAATCCAATACCCAAATATCTTCACAACAGATCATTTTCAACACCAAACACAATGAAGTCCATATTTTCAACATTTGGCATAACTAGGGCAAATTTCCAGGTTTTACTAAACTTATCCAAAAATCACAAACAATATATCAAAATGCACTAAATACCTACCTCTTCACTTTTCCAAATCCAGAATCTTGATTCTCCCACTTTCAATTTCGACCAACTCACCAATCAACACTATTCCAAGATTCTGAAATCACCAAGTTGAAGCTCTCAATGAGATGAACAAACATTGGAGAAGAGATTTAGGGCATTAGAGATCAAACAAAGCATCAAAATCTCACCTTTACTTCTTCCTTTTCCCTTGATCACCGGAAACTATGGAGAAAGAGGAGAGAGAATATGAGAGATGAAATGATTGTGATGAGCAAGCCTTCTTTCCCCTCCCACACACACTTCCACCGAATAGGAGAGAGAGGAGAGAGGAAAAAGTGCCATTTTGTCCTCTTGTGCTACATCCAATGGCTCACCAAATGCCACTTGTCACCATCCTACTTATTCCTTCATGAGCTCATCTAATCGCAAAGCATAGGATTCCGACCCATAGTCAAAGAACTCAACCCTTGATCTTAAATACCACACACATGTATACCAAAATCACATCACATTAATTCCAAAAGTGCTCAATTACACTAATTACAATAATTACTAGAGTCATTAGCCCTAATCACAAATCAGGATATTACAATTCTCCCCCTGTCAAAAAAATTTCGCCCTCGAAATTTGCTACACCACTTAAGCCATAAACTCCGGATATTGCCTTCGCATATCCTCCTCCACTTCCCAAGTTGCTTCCCGCTGGGTCATGCCCTTCTAGATCACCTTCACATAAGGAATGCTTCGGTGTCTAAGCCGACGTTCCTCTCAATCAATTATCCGCTTTGGCTCCACTGTATACGTGAAGTTTTCTTGCAACTCCACATCCTCATACTCAACGATGTGAGATGGGTCTGGATGATACTTCTTCAATTGGGAAACATGAAACACATCATGAAGTCTGCTCAAGTTCGAGGGTAGGGCTACTTGGTATGCACAGGCCCAATCCTCTCAAGGATCTCAAAAGGACCTATGTACCACGGGCTCAACTTCTTTCTCTTGATAGTGACAGGAGATATTCTCAGAAACACATGGTCACCAACCACAAATTCTAGAGGCCTTCTCCTCTTGTCCGCGTAACTCTTCTGCCGACTCTGAGCTGCAAGAAGCCTCTTACGAATGATTCAAATTTGGCCTGAGGTTTGATCCATAAGATCTGGCCCATAGAGCTTCCTCTCGGACAACTCATTCCAACACAGTGGCGATTGGCATTTTCTCCCATACAACACTTTATACGGCGCCATCTAAATACTCGTATGTTAGCTATTGTTGTAAGCAAACTCAGCAAGTTGAAGAAAGCGGTCCCAACTCCCTTTAAAGTCAAGAACATATGCCCACAACATATCCTCTAAGGTCTGAATAGTTCTTTCTAACTATCTGTCTGTCTGAGGATGATAGGTTGTACTGAATCTTAATTGAGTACCCAATGCCTCATGCAATGCCCTCCAGAATCTCGAAGTAAATCGAGGATCACGATTGGAGATGATATTCTTCGATATGCAACAGAGCTTCACAATCTCATGGATATAAATCTCTGCTAGTTTGTCCGGAGAGTAACTAGCGTTAATCGATAAGAAGTGCGCCGACTTCGTTAACTAGTTCACAATTACCTAGATTGCATCATAATTCATGATCTTGGGCAATCCCACAACAAGTTCCATCTTCACTTTTTGACATGTGAGGCATCTCGACACATATTTCGTCACATCACTCTTTATTTCCGGCCACCAATACACATATTTCAAGTTATGATACATTTTGGTCATACCCGGATGAAGAGTGTATCGGCTCTTATGCGCCTCATCTAAGATCTTTTGTCTCAAATCCGCCTTAAGTGGAACACAAATTCTCTTCTGATAACGAATCAATCTACTAAGTGACACATCATAGTCCTGAGCTTCTCCCCGCTCTATACTAGCTAGATTATGCTGTATCCAGTCATCTTGCCTCTGAGCCTTTTCAATCTTAGCTCTCAAGTCATTTTCCCCTTGGGAAACAGTATAGTTGGACAGATGATTTGGTTTGACAAATTCATATCCTGAAAATCAGCAATCAATTTCCCCTCTTGTATTATCATAGTTGCCACAAGCACAATCTTTCGACTAAGAGCATCAGCGACTACATTTGCCTTACTCAGATGATATTTTATTTCCAGGTCGTAGTCCTTAAGCAACTCCATCCAGCGCCGTTGTCTCATATTCAATTCTTTCTGATCATACAGATACTTGAGACTCTTGTGGTTGTAGTACAGTTCCACAGTCACACCATACAGGTAATGACGCCAAATCTTCAAAGCAAACACAATGGTCGCAAGCTCCAAATCATGAGTGGGATAGTTCAATTCATGAGGTCTGAGCTGTCGAAAGGCGTAGGCCACCACGTGTCCTTGCTGCATAAGGACACACCCTAATCCTTGCCCACTGGCATTAGAATACACAACATATGTCAAACTGGGATCGGGCAAAATCAACACAGGTGCCGTAGTCAACCTCTCCTTCAGCTCCACAAAACAATTTTCACATTTCTCATCCCACACAAGCGGCTGATCTTTTCTCGTGAGCTTGGTCATCAGCAACACAATACGGGAGAAATTTTGAATGAATCTCCGGTAATAACCAGCAAGACCCAGAAAACTGCGTACTTCCGCCACAGATTCTGGCCTCTTCTAGTCCAGTACTGCTTCCACTTTACTAGGATCCATAGAGACCCTTTCTTGTGAAACAACGTGGCCTAAGAATTTCACTTCTGATAGCCAAAACTCCCAATTACTCAATTTAGCATAGAGTTGCTTTTCACGCAATGTATTCAACACAATTCTCAAATGATGCTCATGCTTTTCTCTACTCTTAGAGTATATCAAAATATCATCTATGAATACCACAACAAACTGATCTAGGTATTGCCGAAAAATACGGTTCATGTAATCCATGAAAATTGCAGGCGCATTGGTTAGCCCAAATGGCATTACCAAGAACTCATAGTGACCATACCTAGTCCAGAAAGCAGTCTTCGGAACACCATCCGCTTTCACTTGCAGCTGATGATACCCCGACCTTAGATCAATCTTCGAAAAGACACATGAACCAGATAGTTGATCTAACAAGTCATCAATTCTAGGGAGAGGGTACTTATTCTTGACGGTGATCTTATTCAACTCTCTATAATCGATACACAAACGAAGACTCCTATCTTTCTTTTTCACAAACAAAACTGGAGCACCCCAAGGTGACACACTGGGTTTAATAAACCCTTTCTCAAGCAAATCTTCAATCTGCTTCTTCAATTCAGCCATTTCATTTAGAGCCATACGATATGGGGCTTTGGATATAGAACCCGCTCCCGACACAATGTAAATCGGAAACTGAACTTCCCTCTCCGGAGGTAACCCACCTAAGTCATCCGGAAAAACCTCAGGGAATTCATTCACTATGGGTATACTACTCAAAGTTCCACTGGTTTCTCCTTGCACAGAAAAGAAAACTATATACCCTTGACAACCCTTTTTCAAATGTTTCTCAGCCTTAGTTGTTGAAAGGAAATTCGGACTGACGTTTCATCCTCAACGTATTGAGAAACAGGATACACTATCCTCTTGTTCCCATAATCTAACAACACGTTATTCGCTCTTAACCAATCAAAACCTAAAATGACTTCCAATTGGCAAAGCAGTAAATAGATCAGATCTACCACAGATTCACGACCCTCTACGGTTACAACACAATTCAAGCAGGCTTTTGTAGTTACAGCCTTCACACCCATCAGTGTTGACACAATTAAATCGAATGGTAACTTATACACATTCATACCCAGACGCTTCACACAATCATATGCAATAAAGGAGTGACTTGCACCCGAGTCAAACAATACTTGTAACACAAATCCATTGAGAAGAACTGTACCTTGTATCAGCTTTGGGGATTTTCGGGCTTCTTCGTGCGTCATAGCAAATACTCGGCCCTGAGTTTTCGGCCTCAGTTCCGCTTGCGGTCGCTGGCAATCTCTAGAAAGATGTCCAGGTTGCTTACAATTAAAGCACATCATTTCACCCCGATAATTCTTGCCATAATACTACTGGTTACAGTGATGACATTTCCACTCAGTCCCAAATTTTTGGGGTTCACGATCTCTGAGTTGATAGGTCTTCTTACCACTGCCCCTAAACGAAGACGATCCCGAACCCTTCTGCTTCTGAGGAGCACGGCCCTTACTGGGTTCACTATGACCACCAGCAGTCTTAGCCGGATATAGGTCTCTCAGATTACTCTCTGTGATCCGACATTCTTCAATAGCCTTGTTGAACTTGGAAAACTGATGGGTGGCTATTCTCTTTCTCATATCGCACCTCAAACCCTGAATAAGCAAGTCTGAGCTCAACTCTTCGCCATCCCTCTTCTGAAGATAAGAGGAGTATCGGGACAACCGGGTGAATCGGGACAGATACACATCAAATGTCTCTGTGTCCCCTTGCTTGATAGTTAGAAACTCGGTCTCCTTCTCAAGCCTCACCGACTTGGGAAAGTATTTCTCATCGAAGTGTTGTTGGAACACCTCCCAGGTCAATAGCATGTTCTTGCTCTTCAAAGACAAAGCAATATTCCGCCACTAGCAGTCTGCATCTCCCTCAACTTTGTACACCGCCAACTTGGCTTTCACTTCCGAGGGATACTCTAAGACTTCAAAGATTTTCTCAAGACGGTTTAACCAATCTTCAGCCGCCTGAGGATCAAATCTCCCTTTAAATGCCGGAGGTAGGTGCTTACAGAATCTAGAGACCCAAAACTGGAGATCTCTTTCCTCCCTAGCTGGCACACCATGGGATTCTTGGTTTAGAACAGCATGAGGAGGAGATTCTAACGGTCTAGCCGACCTTTCAGTAGTCTCTTCCCAGGTTTCTTCTCGAGTCTCTTCATGAGTAGACTGACCCTGGCCCTCATTATTCTTGGCTTTCTTAGCTCTAAGCTCTTCTCTTAGCTCAACTATCATATCCCGCTAATCTCTTATCAGACCCATGAACTCTTGCATCGGGTCCGGTGGATTCTCATTGACAACCTCTACCTCGAGATCTACTTGTTGCACTCTGGGGTGACCTTTTGACGTTCTTTTCATTCTACAAAGAACTCACCCCATAAATCCCACAATTATGGTATACACATAATTTCCACAAAGTACATATATCCACATAACCAGACAGATATATGTATACGATGGTTATTCACAATGATTTTCTATCACTAAGACCACACTATGGGAGCTATCCTAACAAACTCTACCCTTGCCAGGAACTGCAGCTCTGATACCAAAAATGTAACCCCCTCATCATAATTACATCCGGATTACGGAATTTAAGTGAAATAGAGACCAATAAAATGAAATCAACAATTTATAATCCCTCAACGCGGGATGGGGTATTTCAAAAATCAATTCAAAGTGTAATTAATCCTGGTTTCAGATTCACGTGCGGATATAATTACTTGAGAAATCAAATCACATAATAAATATCAGAGTGCGGAAACTAGAATACCGGCAAACCTCGGGTTACTTACATACATATAATGGGTTTAAGGTTCCCAAAATGAGGATTACATGTCTAAAATATTCATTTACATCTCATATATACTTGGTAATCCCAAAAACCAAAACAAAGATAACCAACAACCACTAAAGTCTCAGAGTAATCTTAACTACTCCTGGTTGTTCGCTTCCCTTTCGAGCCACTCGCCCTGTCTGAAAATGTTAGTCATTTGGAAAGAGTGAGATTCTAAAGAATCTCAGTAGTAACAAATCATTCATACCACACGTAATCACATAGCATGTAAACAAATCATCTCATACAGCAACACACGAATCACACTCCACCAGTAATATCCCAAAAAGTGATTAAGGGCTAATGACTTCAAAAGTGAATGTAATTATTGTTGAATAAACACTTTTGGAGAATGGGTGATGGGAATTTGGATGTTTTAATGATTCCAATTGCTTCCTTGTGAAAATTCATGAGGGGAGAGTGTTTATTGTGAAATTGGAACCATTGGGAACAATTGTGCAAAAGTTGGAAACTTGTCCATTGAAACTCTGTACAGGGCAGTCGATTTGTATGGACGTTTTAAATAGGCAAATGGTATCTAAAAATTCTGAAAATTTTCAGTCTTAAATTTCACATGCCAAGCTACATATATAATTTGTGTCATTTCAATTTGTGAGCTAAGAGTTATGATTTTCCAAAGTTTGGGATGGAAACTGGAATCTGTTTTGGAGCAGTATGGACTTTTATGCAATTCTGTATTTTTGAGGTTATTAAATGCAGTGATCCATATTTTTCCAATAAAGAGGACTTAAATAGATTTCCATTGGCTTTGGGATCACCTCATTTTTATTTTTCTAGAATTAGTTATGATTTTTCAAAATTTAGGCAGAAATCTGCCAGAATTTTGTAAAAATCCGAAATTGATGGAAATTTAGTAAATAATTAGAAAATAATATTATATTATATTAAATCATCATCCACCTCCTCCATCAGCCCAAAACCGTGATATTCAGTTGCAACAAGAGAGAGAATGTGTGAGAAATTCTAGAGTGAGAAGGAGAAGAGAACTTGTACGGTAAGTCGATTTCTTCGGTAAATCCTTACCTAACGCGTATAACTTCGCTCCTAAGCTATTCTTCTATGTTCTTCAAGGTTTGTGGAGCACAAATTTGGGTGTTCTAAGGCTAGGGTTTTCAGCCACCTTGAGGAAAAGCTAGTGGGAGCTTGAGGTAACTTCCAAACTTTCGTATATTGCTTATTCTGGCTGCTGTGGGCAATTTAATCGGTGAAATTTCGCCGGATTGCCATTGGTTTTAAAGTTTGGAAATGAGATGGCCTAGGGGTTATGCTGCCCAAATTGGGTCTTGATGTTAGTTGTAACCTAATGTAATGATTAATAAAGTGGTTAGGAGTAGAAAGGAACACGTTTACGGAGCCGAAACCAAAAAACACCGATTCTTCCCAAAGTATACCAAGATTTCGGCCAGGACCATATCTGAGGTTTAGAGTTGGATTTTCAATGATTTGATGGTTCCATTGAGTTCAGGAGTAAAAATTAGGTGGGGTTACAGTTGGACACTTTTTCGGAAAAGGCCGAAAAAGAATAATTACGAAAATGCCCCTAAAACCCTTAAAGTGGGGCTGCCAAGGGTAATGTTGTAATTTGACATTGAATTTGATAATTTCAAGTTTGGAAATGGATTCCCTGGGGGCATTTTTGTAAATTTTCATAATATGCTCATATAACCCCCATAAACACTATGGAAGTGTCTAAATTGTATTTTGGAATTGTAGGACCATGTTGTGAGCCAAGTGGTTAGCACGTTTTACGATGCACACTAAAAGGTGGTCTTTGAGACAGTACTCCTTAACCCTTTAGGCATGTGTCTAGGCTTCTAGTAGTCACCTAAAGAGTCCAAGTGATAACCAACTTTAAGTGTTCTGAAGGTGAGAAATTTGGAATAGAGAATAACCTGTCGTCCTTGACTTTGGTTTATAGGGTTTGACATTTGTCCTAATCGCAAGCAACCTGTGCCGGCGCACGTCAGGAAAGAACAAGGTAGTGACTCTTTTCCCTTATACTATATGTGATACATGGTATGTTTGTTTAATCATTGTTTGTGAGTCTATCACCTACGGCCCATCGGTGTTGACGGTGGGAGGATCGTACCTTCAGGGCGGTGGAATCCGGGGGATGAGACTATATGAAAGCCGTAAGGCTATATGTGAAAGCCGAAAGGCTATTTGTGAAACCTTCACCCGCGGCCCATCGGTGTTGACGGTGGGAGGACCGTGCCTTCGGGGCGGTGGAATACAGGGGATGAGATTATGTGAATATGTGCTTATGTGGCAGCCTGCATGCTGTGCTTTATGTTGTGATGCTGCTTGATGATTTTCTTACATGCTTTGTGATTACATGTGGTATGAGTGATTTGTTACTATTGGGATTCTTTTGAATCTCATTCTTTCCATTGACAAACCTTCAGACAAGGCAAGTGGCTCCAAGGGAAAGGAGACAACCAAGGGCGGATAAGGCTCCTTAGGGAGATTTATGTTTTGTTGGGATATCACCGTATATCTTATAAATGTTGTTTTGGAGACAGTGGTGTAATCCCCTAATGGGAATTTATAAACCTTTACCGCCGGGAAGGCACACGGCCCTTACCCGAATCGTTGTTAGCGACTCAGGGACTATTGGTATAGCGGTGCTTCCACGATTTCACATAAACACATATATGACACCCTAACCTCATCCCCTTTTACCGCCGGGAAGGCACACAGCCCATACCCAAACCGTTGTTAGTGACTCAAGGAATATTGGTATAGCGGTGCTTCCACAATTTTACATATCTTGCAGCATACTAAACCATCACATCACAATGATATAGCACACATACAATGTATCACGTAAGGTATAAAGTAAGAGTCACTACCTGTATCTTTCCTGACTGGCTCCAGTACCGTAGTCTCACGAGGGCGACAGATATCAAATCCTATACCAAATTAGGGACAACCGATCAATCTCTTTTCCAAATTCTTAATTTCATAATACACTTCGTTGGTTACCATTTAGGACTCTTTAGGTGACCACTAGAGGCCTAAACATATGCCTAAAGGGTTGGAAGAAACTACCCCAAAGACCCCTTTTTCGAAGACACAACACTGATTTCTGACAGCCTCACTCAAGTGAAGACGACCTTACTCAAGTGATGAGAGACTTATGCTCAGGTAAGAACAACTCTCACCCGGAGTGCTTGACAGAGAGCAACTTTCATGGTCAGGAAGTGCTCACATCACTCTAGCACCAAGCTTTGCACTCGGGTGATGACCCCAATTATGCTCGAGTCCCCAAAAGTGTAACACCACGAGTGACAACCCGAGAGCACAACCCACACCAGAGACACCAGCTCACTCGAGTATGACACCCTGCACTCGGGTGAGACAACTATGCTTGTGAGTGTCAGAACACACTCTTGGCATGAACCAGCGAGTGAAGACCCGAGAGCAACCCCAGCTCTGGGCTCACACCATCACTCAAGCAAACCTAAGCTCACTCGAGCATGATCTTCCCTTACTCGAGAACAAAGAAGTGCACTCGAGCCTCATTGATAGAATCCAAGCAAAACTCGAAGCAGAAAGAGGGAAAATGCACAAAGCACTCGAGCATAATCTTCCTCTGCTCGAGTGTTGTACATTAGAGACCAAAAACGCAAGAAACATCAGAAAACACCAGATGGTCAAATTCATCCCTATGGTTCCCAAACTCTACCAAAAGCTCATACATACTTGGCACTAACTAGGGAACACATTTGCCACTTCAAAAACACTCCCAAAACCAATTTGACCATAATCATACTCTTAGGTCTTTATAACACAACAAATGTCCAATTTCCCTTAACATATTTCCAACATTCCAAACTAAATTCAATACCCAAATATCTTCACAACTGATCATTTTCAACACCAAACACAATGAAATCCATTTTTTCAACATTTGGCATAACTAGGGCAAATTTCCAGGTTTTACTAAACTTATCCAATAATCACAAACAATATATCAAAATGCACTAAATACCTACCTCTTCACTTTGCCAAATCCAGAATCTTGATTCTCTCACTTTCAATTTCGACCAACTCACCAATCAACACTATTCCAAGATTTTGAAATCACCAAGTTGAAGCTCTCAATGAGATGAACAACATTGGAGAAGAGATTTAGGGGATTAGAGATCAAACAAAGCATCAAAATCTCACCTTTCCTTATTCCTTTTCCCTCGATCACCGGAAACTATGGAGAAAGAGGAGAGAGAATATGAGAGATAAAATGATTGTGATGAGCAAGCCTTCCTTCCCCTCCCACACACACTTCCACCGAATAGGAGAGAGAGGAGAGAGGAAAAAGTGCTATTTTGTCCTCTTGTGCTACATCCAATGGCTCACCAAATGCCACTTGTCACCATCCTACTTATTCCTTCATGAGCTCATCTAATCGTAAAGCATAGGATTCCGACCCATAGTCAAAGAATCTCAACCCTTGATCTTAAATGCCACACACATATATACCAAAATCACATCACATTAATTCCAAAAGTGCTTAATTACACTAATTACAATAATTACTAGAGTCAGTAGCCCTAATCACAAATTAGGATATTACACTGGGTGCCTTCCAAATCAGTCACTTCTACGCTTTATGAGCTGTAGACAGGCCGTAAGCCGAATCTAAGTGTCTTACGACCATAGGGATTAGCGGCCTATATACACAACTCGTCTCACAAACATGGAAAGTTGGGACCTAGAGACAAGAAATGTATCTTTATAAGATACTCCAAGCAATCAAAAGGATATGTATTCATTGGTGAAAATGAGGACGGTTCAATGACTGAGGTAGAGTCAACAGACGTAGTGTTCCTAGAACCAGATTTTCCTAGCATAGGAAGCCTTAACCAAACTAAAACTCTATATGATAGTGAGGAAGTTGAAGGCACTCCTCAGCTCACTGACCCGAGTGGGAGAAATGAGTCATTTTCGCAAAATGGAAATGATGATCATTTACAGGAAGAGAATCCTGAAGAGCTCCCACCCTGGAGAAGCCAATGAGATAGAATCCCTAGAAGACGCTTCTCTATTGAAGGGGAAGTACTCATTGTCAATCCAGAAGACAATGAGGAAGATTCGAAAAGCATTAAAGAAGCGCTAACCAGACTTGATAAGGAAAAATGTTAAAAGGCCCTAGAAGAGGAAATGAATTCAATGAAAGCTAACCAAGTTTGGGAATTGGTTGACCTGCCACCAGGATAAAAGGCAATTGGGAATAAGTGGGTTCTCAAATATAAATGAAAGGCAGATGGATCAATTGACAAACCCAAAGCACGCTTGGTGGCTAAGGGGTACACCCAGCAAGAAGGGATGGATTATGAAGATACCTTCTCACCATTGGTGCGTTTTAACTCAATAAGACTCATACTTGCCATAGTGGCAAGCATGGACTTGGAGTTACATCAAATGGATGTAAAAACTGTATTCCTTAATGGAAAACTAGATGAAGAGATATATATGGAGCAGCCTGAGGGCTTCATAGAAAAGGGAAGTGAACAAAAGGTTTGCAAACTTCTAAGGTCCATCTACAGACTGAAACAAACATCCAGACAGTGGTATCTAAGATTTCAAGAGCCAGTGACCTCATTCAACTTCAAGATGATAGAAGAAAACCACTGTGTCTACATAAAGCAGTTTGGAGATGATTTTGTGATCTTGTCCCTTTATGTAGATGATATACTCCTGGCTGGAACGAGTCTTAAGGTAGTCAAAACAATCAAGGATTGGTTATCCTTGAACTTTGAAATGAAAGACATGGGTGAAGAAAAATATATCTTGGGAGTCAAGATAAAGAGGAATCGTTCAAAAAGATTGCTGTCCTTGTCACAAAAGGAATACATAGCAAAGATCTTAGAACGATTCAATATGAGAGACTGCAAGCCTATGGATACGCTTGTGGTTAAAGGACACTACCTCAGCATGGACATGTGTCCCATGGAAGAATTTGAAATAAAGCGCATGAAAAGAGTCCCATACTTGAGTGTAGTTGGAAGCTTGATGTACGCTATGCTTTGTACTTGACCAGACATATGCTTCGTAGTTGAACTTGTGAGCTATTTTCAATCCAACCTTGGAATCAAGCATTGGGAAGCTGTAAAGAGAATCATGAGGTACTTAAAGGGAACCATGGATTACGAGCTATGTTACCAAGGTAGAGATATGCATCTAGTAGGATACTCTGACACCGACTGGGAGGGAGATATAGATGAATGACACTCCACCTCAGGGTACGCGTACCTCCTAAACAATGGAGCAATTTCCTAGAGCAGCAAGAAACAGACCTGTGTGGCTCTGTCATCCATGGAATATGAATACATAGCTTGTTCTATCGCTGTTCAAGAAGCTGTATGGCTTAAGAGATTTCTAGAACGTCTAGGAATGAAAGGCAGAAAGGAGGGTCCTATTTTGATATATTGCGATAGTCAAGCCGCAATAGCCTATGCTAAGGATCCTAAAAACCACGGTAGGATAAAGCACATAGACATTAAATATCATTTTGTAAGAGAAATGATCACTAGGAAACAAGTGACCGCTCAATACCTTTCCACTCATAAGATGTTAGTTGATCCCCTTACGAAGCCCATTGCCAGAAACCCTTTTGTTAAGCATGTGAATGCTTTGGGCATGCATAGAATGTAATGTATTGAATGTTGTTTTCAAAGTAATAAAATGATGCATTTTCAATTTTTCCAAATATATTGTGTATATATTAATGCATAGGCACGGGGTATGCAATTCCGTATGTCGTACAGGTCAGAAAGGTTGGTTCACTCACACGAGCAACTGTCTTCCCATGATTTGCAGGGGCATGGGATGATAACACTAGTAGAAAAATGACTTTTTAGACCGGTTAAAAATGACTTTTTAGACTAGTTCTGTATTAGGTCTTGATACAGCAGGTCTAAAAAGTCTGTTAGTTTTTAGACCGGTTGTTATAACCGGTCTTAAAAGTCACACTTTTAAGACCGGTTGTGCCCACAACCAGTCTTAAAAATCCACATTTAAGACCGGTTGTGCCCACAACGGGTCTTAAAGGGCAGACATTTAAGACCGGTTGTAGGCACAACCGGTCTTAAAGGTCTGACCTTTAAGACCGGTTGTGACTATAACCGGTCTTAAAGCTTCATTTTTTTAAAAACGTCCCTTTTATTATATATATACACGCACAGAATGCTCCAATTTTAACAGCAGTACAGAACAATCACTGATTTCAATTTCAAAATTCAAAAGCAGTAGTCTATAGCAGCAACAAATTAATGTTCATACAAGCCAGTACAGTCATACATTGATGATTCATTTGCAATTAGACAGTAAGGATGACCAAATGACAGCAGTAAAATAAAAGCTTCAATTCTTTTTTTGAAGTCGATTGTACCTTCCCTAGTCCCCGTGTCCCTTTGGTTGCCTACACCAAACATGAAGTTTCTGGGAAAAGAACCAAGCAAAGAAATGAACATGCCATAAAAAACGTGTCTATCAATACAAATGGTTTAGCGTCAAAGAAACAAATGTGTTGCTGACATAATTTCAAATAGAATAAAGCTGAGATGAGATGTTATTTCACAGAATTTTGATATCTTCGAGGAACTAGACTGTCCATATAATCAACCAATGCAGTCAGCATTTCCCACCAGATTTTTATACAACAAATAGGAAGCCTCTGGCGAGAAGACCAAAAATAGAAAGGAAATTTGAGTGGAAGCAACGTGCACCATAATCTGTGCCTAAATTTTTAACCTTCAGAAGAACAAAAATTGACATTGCTATCAAACATAAATGAATAAAAGCCCGAAATGGGAATCCGAACTGATAAAAAACAGGGTACTTTGGTATTTCCCAATATAACCCATCAAGCCTCTCAACATGATTAACGTGATTAGAGAAATTTGCGCTTACATCTACAAGCCCATCACTACATGAAACTAAGAAATTATATTTCAAAATACTTTCCATCAACCATGGCAACAACTAAATTGTCTTTCAACTAATCGCTTTCGTTTAATCACCATAAGATTTATGCAAAGCTACCAGAACTAATTGTTTGAGACAACTAAATGTGAGAGTTACCTACTAACAAGTAGCAACAACTTCTAAAATTATTCATAAACTGGGTCGTAGCAAGATCATAATCATAATGCATCTTTTTTCGAGTCTCCAGTTACCTTTTTGACGAAATAAGTAACGTTGTTAGCAATACATATGAGAACAATAATGTACAATGTAACGTTGGATTCAAAAACTTACTATTTTTGTAATAGCTCATAGATGAATTTAGCACAACATGTGCGAATGAAATCAATATCTTCTTCAGGAAAGGGATCAGCAAGATCAAACATCTGTAACACCAAAACCAAACGAAACATTGACTTAGTAACTTAAAAACAATAAAGTAAAACAAAAGTTCTGAAATATAAATTTACCTCTTGAGTAAAATCAGTCGGGCCTAGAGTGATAATATTGTAAATGTGTCTAAAAACATACAAACCACATAAGTTGGACCCCTTTGGTTGCCTACGGCTCTGAGAAAAAACATGATATCATTAAAACAAATATAAAGGCATGTCTTGTTACATTCTTTAAACAAATCCATATGCACTAACCTTTAGCATGATCCATGTAGGGTCCTTTAAGTCACGAACATGCTTACCACAAGCACTGTGTAGGAATGTCCGCATAGCCCTATGATCATCACAATGACAAAGGTTATTGGTTTTACACAAATTCCATAAACTTTGCATACAAAAGGTAATAATGCAAGAAAACTAACGAATTCATGGTCTTTTTCAAATCATTCCCTGGTTTGAAGTGGAGGGAACATAAGAGGATGACAGTGTAACTACTCTTGCATAGAAGAAGCAACTGCCAATAATCACTGAAAAAAACAGAAGAATATTAAGCAAACATAAAACATTATATAAATTATAAAATATCAGTTTGTTTCTTACCTATGCATATATGGAGCCAAGAAACACTCAGTTCCAGTTTCATTAAGCCTCTCTGATAAGTATCTATGTCTACTAGCAGAAGTGGTCCCTTTCTCTTGGATGTGATGGGGCCATAAGAATCCAAATTTTTCTCTTTTGCCAGAGGAGACCAACCTACGATGCATGTACCTATAATAATACAAGCACATAAATAAAAGGTAAACGGTGAAACTTTTAAAATATTTACTTTGAATTACAGAAGCTACTTACATTAAGAATAGTTGGACAATCCCAATCGTAAGATTTTGTCCAGGAGCTACCAGGGACATCAAATCATCCTTCTCAAGATAACATGTCACCCCTGACTGTCCAACAACTGAATTCGTAGGCCACTCTCTTGTTTTGAAGGATGTATCATATGCCATCAGAATCACTTGTTGCATGATATTCAATGGAGGTTGTGAAACTTCTTGCTGAGTGAAGAGAGCTGGACTTGGTGGGGCTTTGATCGGACTTTCCTTGGCTCGACCAGAAACAAGGTTCGTTGGCCACAAGATGAACGTGCCCAAGACATCGTTAACGATCTTGAATTTATCAGAAGGGATAGGGACAGGTGCATCTGCAATAATCACCTCGTCAACTGACACTCGGACTTGATCACCTTCCATTTGTCAGTGGTGGACAGTTGATCCCAGGTTATGCACACTACCCTGTGTAACTAACTGTCTCAGAGGATCCTCGACAAAAAGATCACAAAGCTCAGTAATTTCTGGGTTAGGACCCTTTGATGACTGCCAGATGTTGCAACAACTTCCTTTAGTGCTCTGCTTATTAGGATCAATCGATTGTGGCTGGGGAGCACTGGTATCTTGTCTTGAGCTCATAAACACTATCATTTCCTCTTTTATCTTGCACAACCGGGTCTCTAATAGTGCATCAAATGATGCTTCAGTCTCGGCCTTTGCTTCTGCTCTTACAATGGCCAACATAGTCTCTAATTCCTCCTTAGTCACGATGTTTGAGGAATGGCGTACGGGGGCTCCAAAGTAATCCCGTATCCCTACCCCTCCTCCAACTCCCCTAACACGCCCTGGATGCTCATGTTTTCCAGTAGCAATTGTTAGAATATCATTTCTGCCCTCCGACTTAAAAGAGCCCTCAACTTGATTTTTTCTAAGTTCCTCCTGTAAGATAATACAAAATAACAAACATAAGTAATGATGTACGTTTCTTATGTAATTAATAACAGTAACGATATATACTTATAATTCTTTCACCTACTATACGAGATTGTTCACTTGTATAAGACCCACTCCTCTTTTGGTGGGCAAATTGCCATTTTTCTTCTCGACGAATCGAAGATGGCGGAGAAAGAAGAACAGAAGGATCGGATTGAGATGCTTCTTCCAATCTCTTCCGTTTGGCCGCTAACAAGTCTCTTTCAGCCTTTGCATAACCCCCACGAGACATTGTATGAGGGCAATCATTCTTTCTACCATTCTCTTGTGCTTTTTGCCTTTTTGCCTGCGAATAAGAAATGATACAAAAGGAAAGTGTTATAATCAATTAAGATAATTGCTAAGTAAATAAAACAAAAAATAAGTCAACTAACCAAAGATTCTGGAGTAGTCCGAAGCCTAACAAATTCTTGCCAAGTAGCTTGATCAAGAAATGTATACTGGTCGCACGGATTAGGACGAGGCTGGCCATCTTTCACCTCAATATGAATGTAATTGTTGGTCAAATTTGTCTTAAACTTGCTCCAGCGCTCATAACAATACGTCATCGTCTTGTTGTACAAGATCTCACTCTGAGGAACATCGTAGGTGAGCTGAAATGCATGCATTGAAGGAGTAAGTGACAAATTTATGACATTTGATAATAATTAATTACATACAGAAGAGAATTGTATACCTGAATAGTGTCTCAAATATGCTGCTTCACCTTTGCATCGACATTTCTCCACTCCTCTATCAAGATGCTCGGCTTGTTACGTGCAAGGAGGCCGACGAAACTCCTACATCGTTGTGCATTAGGCCTGATTGGTTTCCAATATCTATCAAACTCAATCGGTATCTTTTGGCCTGCACTTCGACTGAGGGAAACATCTGTCAACCGTGTGCCACATCTACCCCTCCGTACAGACTGGCTACTGCGCTCACTATGACCCTGGATCGGAGCATTGCTAGGCTCGCCCTGGTTAACACTAGCTGGCTGACTCTCCTGAGCACTAGGTGGCTGACTCTCCTGAGCATTAGGTGGCTAATCCTCTGCACTAGGACTCAGAGGTGTAGGAGGTGGCTAATCCTCTGCACTAGGATGCTGGGGATTCGTCATTTGCCTGTAACGACAACAAAGAAAGATAAATCCTAAGCTATGACAAGTGAAGACTATATCGATAAAATAACTAAACATATTCTTCAGACATAAATCATAATCATAATTACTTTAGTTAGTTAAGGTCAAAGTAGTATCATAAAGATATATCCTCCCATATTCCCTCGTGATGATCATTTCTTGTACCGTGCGCATTATCTGCTTCATCTTCTTCGTTCAGTTCTGGTAGACCCCTGGAAAAAGAAGGAGTCTTAAGAAGATCATAATTTGAGTGACTTTTCTCGTTAATATCAACGACCCTTTTTCCTTGGAGAGCTACATACCACATTTTATTTGCCTGATCAGTGTTAATATCAAAGTGGAACGTATCAATGTTACTTTTGGTAAGAATCAGAGGGTTGCGGGTGAGAAGAACATATGGAAGAAGAGATCCATTTTCTTTGATCTTCCATATTGGCGTTCGCTTGACGTGAGACACAGTATTGATGTGATGCATGTGGAGAAGAATGTTTGTGATAGCCTTATCAGTATGCTTTTGCACATACCAGGGAAGACTAAGGATGGGATTAATGTGAGATTAGACCTTGTCAAAATGGGAATAAGAGAACGGTTACATCCACAACTAAGAGATGATGGTAGGAGGGCATACATGGAGCCAGCAGCGCATACACTATCAAAAGCAGAGAAAATAAGTTTGTGTGGGTGTTTGCATGAAATTAAGGTACCGCAAGGGTATTCCTTGAATGTGAGAAGATGTGTCTCAATGGATGATTTGAAGTTAGTGGGAATGAAGTCCCATGATTATCATGTGTTGATACAACAACTATTACCGGTAGCTATTAGAGGCATAATGAAAGATGAAGTACGAACCACCGTGACAAGGTTCTGCGTTTTCTTCAATGCTATCTGTAACAAAGTCATTGATACTGAAAAGTTGGATGAACTAGAAAATGAGGGTTACATTATTTTGTCACAACTAGAGATGCATTTTCCTCCTTCATTTTTTGATATAATGGTGCATTTGGTAGTTCATTTGGTAAGGGAGGTAAGGCTATGCGGTCTAATTTACCTGAGGTGGATGTACCCTTTCGAGCGATACATGAAGATCTTAAAAGGGTATTCTAAAAATCCTTATCGACCAGAAGCCTCAATAGTAGAAAGATATGTAGTTGAGGAGGCTATAGAATTTTGCAAAGATTATATGTCAGGGAAGAAGGAACAATCTCGGCATGAAGAAGGGAGAAGCAAGGGAACACGAGGACTGAAAGTGAAGAATGTTCCTCGTGAAGAGGTGTTGCAAGCCCACTTGTATATCCTAAATAATATGGAAGAAGTTCAACCTTACATAGATGAACACAGAAAGACTTTGAAGAACAAGAATCCAAGGAAGAATGACATGCAGATTGCTATTGAGCAAAACAAGACATTCATGCAGTAGTTTGAGGAAAAGGTTTTGCACGAGATCGGTGTGTCTGAGACAATCGAGTGGCTAGCTTGGGGGCCTTCATTTCAGGTCATTACTTGGACCAGTTATGATATAAATGGCTATTCTTTCTATACGAAAGAGCAAGATGACAAAAGTACCATGCAAAATAGTGGGGTCATAGTAGAAGCTGAATCTATGCACTTTTCCAATTCCAGAGATAAAAACCCTATATTAGCGTCTATGGCCTATTATGAAGTTATAGAAGAAATATGGGAGATGACATACAACAAGTTCAAAGTTGCTCTATTCAAATGTAAGTGGGTTAGCAATAATGTCGTGGTAATAGATAAACAATTTGGATTTGTCTCAGTCGATCTTCGAAGAGTTAGCTATAGAGATGAGCCCTTCATTTTAGCAAGCCAGGCGAAACAAGTGTTTTATGTCACCGATCCTGCGAGCAAAAACATATCCATTGTCCTTAAAAGTGAAAAACAGAAGTATGGTGATCCGACCTTCAACCTTGATGACACACCACCTTTCACAACAACTCCACCTCGAACAAATGAAGTAGAATTGGTAGATGATGATGAATATGCTGTAAGAAATGACCATGGTGAAGGACTATGGGAAACAATATAGAGTAAGACCTTAATTTATAAACGAGAACTGTGTTTTTTCAGTTTTACTTCCTGATTTGTTTATTTCGGTTTTATTGCAATTTATTTACGTTTCTGATGATGCTTTTTGTGTTAACAGGAATATGGACAACTCTAGTGATGACGAGAGGCGTAGAGATGATGAAAGCTCTAGCAATGACGAAAGGCCTAGAGATGAACCCCCTGCAAGAAGGAGGGTTAGAGGCTGTACAAAGATAGGAGCATTGGTTGCACGTCATGAACATCAATAGGAGAGGCTGCATATAGACTTCGATGACAATCTGAATCCAATTGGTCCTGAGGAAGACCACTTCATTAGCTACGTAGGGTTTTTGGCTCGAAGCAAAGTGCGCATTACCTACGATAATTGGAGATTGGTTCCCCCAAAAACGAAAGACATGATTTGGCAGCAACTTTTGGTATGTAAGTTTTGATGCATTGTAGCTTTGTTCTTATTGTTTCAAATATAATAATCTTATGTTTTACCTTGCAGCAAACATACGATGTCCCAGACACCAAGGAGATGTATAAGCACTGGATTGATGAGGTTTGTGTACGATGGAAAGGTTTCAAGAACAAGCTAACAGCACGGTACATTCGAGGGGCCCTTAGGGGTCAGGATCTATGTGCACAGTATACGTATTTGTCTCCAGAGGACTGGAGGTTGTTTGCGGCATCACGAGCAGATCCTGAGTTTTTGGTAAGATTTCTATCATCATGATATATAACTTGTAATTTTCATATACTTTATATCGTTGATTTATTTTTTGTTGTTTTTCATTCATAGAAATTAAGTGCAGCAAATGCCCAGAGGAAAGCAGAAAATAAATATCAACATTTCATGTCTCGCGGTGGATATCGGAAGCTTGAGCGGCAAATGATGGCAGAAGAGTTAGAGAAAATGAAGGAAGCAGCGGAATCTGATCCTAGCTTTGTTATCCAGCCACTGGCACCTCCTCCACATCACAAAAAATGGAAAGTAGGGAGGATTAAGGCTGGGAAGTACATAAATCCGACTGTTGCTGAGGTTGCTGCGAGGATTGTAAGTAGTTATACCATAAGTACCTAATTTTTTACATATCGCGAGTGGTTTCGATACATTTACGATAAACTGCATGCTACAGAATGAACTGGATGAGCAGAGTAGCCAAGGTTCATTCAATCTAAGTAGACGGATGGACATCTTGTCAACGGCTATTGGGAAGGCAGATGACCTTGGTCGTGTTCGAGGAGAGACACGGGGAGTTAGTGCCGTGAGGTATTTTGGACGAGACCCACGTTATTCGTCACAAGCTGGACCTAGCAAGGACGTTGTGGCCAAGATTCGAGAGAAGCTCGAATGAGAGATCGAGGCCAACCTTCGTGACAAGCTCCGACAAGAGCTGTTGCCAGAGCTTCAACTTGAAATGGCAAAGATGTTTGAAGCACAAAGGGCAAGGGACGAGCATAGAACTCAGGAATCCCCGACCTTCAATAGCACCAGAGGAAGTTACAACCCTCTGGAGCAACCACTTGGCGACCCTTCTCCCTCTCCAGTGTCGGGAGACCCTTGCACCCTCTATTTGGATGTTCCACTGTTGCGTGTTGTTGCTGATGCTCTCGTTCACACACTTGCTACCACCCACCATCATCAGCAAATTCCGGAGGATTTTCGTAGGGTGAATGTGACGAGTGTTAGAAAGGGGGAAGAAGGTACAGCCATCCCTGTTCCTGATCCAGAGGTTGGCACGTTAGGTCAAGAGATAGGATCTTTCATCCTTTGGCCTCACAATCTTATTGGTTCAGACGCAACACCTCCAATGGTAGGAATTACCTTACTGTTACTGAAAATCTGTTGGCATCCTAATAACAATTTGTTTTTTGATGTTCTAAAAGGATGACGAAGCTGCGAGCAAATGGCCCTACTTAGCACGGCTGCAACAGATCTACAAGGGCATTAAACAGATTGACTTGAAGATGCCTCCAGGGATTGTGGGCCAAGTGGAGTATCCCTACACGATTGACAATACAGATCTCAAGCAGTTTATCAGGTTGGAGGAGATAGATGCATGCTGGGTGAAATTTGCAGTCCGGTAAGTTTTTTTTTCAATTTTCCCATAGAATTCATTTAGTGGTTTTTTGATTTCATACATTCAATAATTGATTCCTTATTTTAATTCTATTATAGCACCTTCCACGATCTCTGCACAAACATGGAAAGACGTGATTGGTATGGATTCTTATGTCCTACGAATACGACAGGGGATACTTGTACTGTGGCGCATAGGACTCACTATGTCGGCTACGCAATGGCACAAACCAAACTTCATTATTATCTAGCACCCATTGTCCAACGGTTCGTATTTACATTTTGTCAATTTAAGAAGTTTAATAAATAATTGTCTTCTCATCTAACTTCATTTTAATGTATACATGTTGTTAAAGTTACCACTGGAGTTTGTGTGTTATATGTCCCCGCCGCAACGTAGTCTATTGGTTTGATCCTTTGAGTAAAAAGCCAGACAGAGATACAAAATCTGTCTTCGACACGTAAGTTATTCTGTTTGTATTTCATTGACTCTTAAAAAAATGAATGGTTCTAATTTCTGTTGATTTTGCTTTTCATGATAGTACTTGTTAAACATATAGAGTCCTAGGTGGGTCACGCGAGGGTACAGTTGTTAAAAAGCCAAAGTGGTTTTATCCGATAGTAAGTACATTCGATCCTACCTAATTGTTTCATTGACGGTCCTTTTAGACATACCTTTATTGATTTTAACAACCAATTGCATCCCTTTGATTTAAAGTGCCCTCGGCAACCTGGCAGCACTGAATGCATATATTATGTTATACTTTATATGTATAACATAACTCAAAGTGGAATTACTAGCGATTTTGAAAAGGTAATCGCTTCTTCATTCTCAAATGATAATATTTTTGGTGTTCTAATCGAAATGCTAATTAATTCATTTGCTTGAGATTCATTTCATCAAAGCTTACTTTCTAATTTTCAGATTTTTGATAATGAAGATGCCTACCTACGTGAAGACCTTGATTTGATCAGAGATCTTTTGGCTGGACATCTTCTTCAACATATAGAGCAGTAAACTTTTTATTTTATATCAGTTTGTAGTTGTGTGATGACAGCGTTTTGACACTTTCTGGTTGTTTTTGTTGATATATGTAGTAGTAGTAGGTTGTATAAAAGGTTATTCTATGTATATATAGTAAAGATTGTAGTGCTGGATGTCCTTACCAGTTTGTAACGGACAATGTGGTTTATCTTCTATTCTGTTTCTGCAATTTGAATTTGCTGGGTAATACAGAATGTAAATTATGGTATAAAAAAACCTAACTTTTAGACGTCCCAAATTATATTTGGGACGTCTAAAGTCCTCCCAGGGAGGGACTTTAGACGTCCCAAAATGTAATTTGGGACGTCTAAAGTTCCGTCCTGGGGGGACTTTAGACGTCCTAAATATTTGGGACGTCTTTTCTTACAACTTACTACGCCCTTAGTATATACGTCCCCTCGTTTTGGGACGTTAAATGTGCCAAATTTGGGACGTTATAGCCACTTTTTGTAGTGGTGACACTTGCTAATTAGTGGTCACTCTGATCACTATAAATAGGGTGTGCCTCTACCATTGCAAATCACCCCTGCCATTGAGCTTTATGGCAATCCCCTCTTATCTACAATCTTGCTTGTTCTGGTGCACTGTTGTGCAATTCCATATTAGACTCTTGTAGTCTAATACTTGCGTGGGTTCTCAAACCCGGATCCGACTCGACCTAGTACGTGTTTCTACTCAATATCTATTTCAGTTATTCCTTCACTTATTAATAATGCCATTTTCACTTGTCAATGGTGTCATATTATTGATAAATTGTGAGTCTTCTTAGATATTATTTTATTTTTTGCTGGAACCTTAGTGTGATTTTTTCCAAACAAAAAAAAGTTGATAAAGTAATTTTTATTATTTCCTTAAAGACTTGTTTTTCCCTTCAGAATGATCCATCTCAAACATACAAAATGCCATTTGAGTTTTTGACAGTTTGACAATATATGATGACCGGTGCCAGTGTGCCAGAGCTGGACATCGAAATATTAATTAATTACTCACTTAATAGCTATATTTTTGGTAATATTTAACTATATTTTGTTGTAAAGAAACCGTATTTATTTTCTTGCTGTTCATTTTACTCTATCCTTCTCCAATAATTTTGTAGTTTTCAGTAACTATTGACAACAAAACTTTTGCAATAAAATTGTAGTCTTCAGTAAATCTATTGTTATTTTTCTTTTTTCCTTTTTTTTTTTTTTTGGATATCTAGGAGGGAGAACGGCATATCAGCCTAGTTCTCTATGTAGGATCGGTTCAACCTCTGGCGAAGCTTGATAAACCATGTGCAGACCCAGCGCTGAGCCAAGGCCTTCCTTAGCTAGGTCATCCGCTGCTATGTTATGCCATATCCGCACGTGTTTATAGGTTCACATCCCAATCTCTTTGCAGCAAATCGCTCACTGCGTCAATGATCCCTTTGTCAACATGAGTATCACAAGCACCGTCATGAATGAGCAAAATTGCTTCCTCCGAGTGTGACTCCATCTCTACTTTTAGAAACCCCAAGTCTCAGGCAACTTTGAGGCGATGAAGACACGCCGATATCTCTGCAGTTAGTGAGTTCCCTTCATCAAATCTAAACATGAATCCTCTAACAAGACAACCCAGATGATCTCTTAACGGGTCCCCGCAAGCATCCTGGGTCAGTTGGGGTTCGCCGGGAAGGCTGAGTATCTTTCCTGTTCAGTATTAGCCTCCGTTTAACCTTATCTATCACCTCAGTGTATGTATCTTTAGAAACACGTTCGTGATCACACCAAGGTATTTCCCTAAATTCCTAGTTGGAGTAAAACCAAGAATTGCACGATCTCACTACTACAATTATGGTTAATGTTTCTTGTAAAGAAAACCCAAGTTTTGGATGAGTTCACCTTCAAACTTGAGCTTGCACAAAAGGGTCCAAGCACGCACAAAAGGGTCCAAGCACTCTTTAATCACAGTGGCTTGCTGCACCGAGGCCTCTCCAAACAAGAGTATATCATTTGTTCTTTATAAATCTATTGTTATTCAATCATAAGAAAAGCTTAGAAATTTACATGTTCAATTTAGCAATTCATAAATTGCCAATAGTTATATGCAACAAAAGTTTCCAATAAAGATGTTGCTGACACCAAAGCTCCATTTGTCGGTAGGGTTGGAACTACTCGGGAGATGGGTGTCTCTATTTACTTTCCTCTCAATTTCCTCTCCATTGCCTTTCCCCATTAATGGATTAACTTCCAATGGCTGGAATTTAATATTTTATAATAATATATTATAATCTTAAATAACAAAAATATAAATTTAAAATAGTAAAATTTAACCTGAAAAATTCATAATAAGTGCCAGAGATAATAAGTAAAAAAAAAACTATGAAATATTTTAATAAAAGTCTGCAGAGTTGAGTTATTTGGATATAATTTTAATATGTAATTGAATCCTACCATTAGTTCCTATAGTTTTCAAACTACATTGATGGTGTTATGTTTGATGATGTGGTATTAATGCCATTAAATTTGCTTATGTGGATGGCTAACTGGGCAAGATGACTTGGCAATTTTGCCGATTAGGCAATGAAAAAAAAAACATAGAAGCAGAAAATATAACCAAACACAATGAAGTAGTGCTTTCTGATCTTGAAATTGATTGTATATCTTCAGAATGAAAAAGATTTATTATTTCTGCTCCTTGCTGGAGGAATAAAACCAAAGGGCTATAAAATTAATAATAGATCACTCGTGTAAACATCAAATTAATTTACCTATCTTTGTTCATGCAAAGCGATAAATAGATGAGCATCCAGTTGGTTATAGTTTTTCGTTATCTGTTCCAGCATATTTTTTTTCAACTTCTGATTCTCTTCAAGAAATGCACTTAGCTAAAAATAATAATAGGCAAACAGAAAGTTCACATTGAAACTGACTGAACATAATCACATCAACCTCATCTTCCTCTTCCTCCTCCTCCTCCTCCTCTTCTCCCTCATTAACCTCATCTTTCTCTCACCTACCAATCTCTTATTCATCTTACACACACTACAAAACCGCTGAAAAGTTGGCAAATTGTCGCAGTTTTTAACAAAACTGCTACAAAATTGGCACAAGCTTGGTGCCATGCGGAGCCAACATGACGGGAAGCTTGTAGCAGTTACTTAGCAGTGGTTGCTTAATAATAACTGCTACAAGTGGAAGTTTGTAGCAGTCAATAAACACCTAAAAACTGAAGTGACAATGAAATTTGGATTTAGGGTTTATCGTTCATGTTTGTATTGGTTGTTGTAGCGATTGGACTAGCAACCGCTACAAAATAACACATATGCTAAGGAAGTTTGTATTAGTTAGTTGGTCAATCGCCACAAATTATCGAGGACACTGAAGCATTCATGGTGTAGCGTGAAGTTTGTAGCAGTCGTTCAGACAACCACTACAAAGTAATGTGCTTCCGCGTTATTTTGTGGTTGTTGATGTAGTAGTTTTGACCATAACCATTACAAAATTCACATCTATGAAAAGCCCTTGAGCTGAATCCGGATTCTCTCCCTTGATACTCCCCTCTCATACTCAAAACACAGCCGTTTTGGGTCCAAAAAATGGGAGGGTTGGATCCTTTTTTAAAAAAATGAAACACCCTGAAATATTTTTTCAGTACCACCCAGTATCATGAAATAATGTTTTCTGTATTCAGCATGATAAAATATTTTTCTAATTGCAATGAACAGTCTAAACTTAAGATATAAAGGGGTGATGAAAAAATATTTCAGGGGATTAGATGCAAGAAAAAAAACTTTAGGATATTGGGTATTATTGAAAAAATTATTTAAGATACAAAATGAGTTAAAAAATAACTTAGGCTGCTGGATGTTATTAAAAGAATACTTTAGAATGTAATTTGCTAGAGAGTAGTTACAACTGAAAAATTATTTAAGATTCTGAGTGAGTTACAAATTAATTTATGATACTAAGTGTTACTAAAATAATACTTTAGAGTACATATTACTAGACAGTAGTTATTACTAAAAAAAATATTTGAGGGTGATCAATATATCAAAAATGATTTTAAGATATTGGGTGTCACTTAAAAAATACTTCAGGATGTTACATTTTTTTTTTTAAACAAAAAAAAGGACCCAACCACCTCATTTTTTGGACCCAAAATGGCTATGTTTTGAGTTTGGGAGGAGTAAGGGAAGAGAACAGCAAGGGAGAGAATCCGGATTCCCCTTGACCCCCCGTTTTTCTAGTTTTGCCAATTTTGGCGGCACGTCTTCCTAAGAACATTCTGCTCCTGCATTTTTCATCCAGCTTTTTTTCGAGAACTACTCAATAGTCCAGGTTAGTACTAGCCTTCTATTTATGTATTCTATTTTTAATTTGGTTTTTTTTTTTGTTGATGTCATTTAATATTTTTCTTTTCCTTTTGCAGTCATATGCAATGGCTGGCGCAGAAGAGTTGACATGTCGAGCTGGCAAGGTGGTTGCGCCTGACGACGACACTCCCTACCCCCATCAGAATGCTGGGAATCTGATGGGAGCAGGGGATGATATAGATGTGAACGACATCAACATTTTTGTTGATCAGATCAGTACGCCGATGGCTAATGAGGAGGAATTTTGGGATTAGGAGAGAGCGAGCAATGAAGGATTCCAGCATCGCTCTTCTTCTCGGCTAGCGGGATTTGAGGTTGACACTCAAGGTAGTTATATATGTTAAATTTTATTTAGATTGAATTGCAACGTAATTATAGAATTTAGTTAGGTTGGAATTTAAATTTTAATTGAAATTGATTGATATTTAATTTAAAATATAGTATGTATCTTAATAGTGTTTAAATTTGTTTTAATGTTAGT
This sequence comes from Inga laurina, assembly GCA_963855925.1. Taxonomy (NCBI): domain Eukaryota; kingdom Viridiplantae; phylum Streptophyta; class Magnoliopsida; order Fabales; family Fabaceae; genus Inga; species Inga laurina. The sequence goes on from OY979708.1 coordinate 31,152,123, forward strand.
TGTAATTAATTTAAATTAAATAATATTTAAATTTAATGTATATACGTAGTAATCAAATTTTATTTATATTTAAGTTAGATTTAAAGTAAATTTTATTTTAATTTAAATTAAATTGAAAATTTATGAACTTGTAATTGAACTTAAAATATAATATGTAAATTTAATGTGTATATTATGTATTTGTTAATGTTTTTATTTAACTTAGACTTTTATTTAAGTGTTATTTAAATTTAAATATACTATTAGGTTTGATATATATTTAGTATAAAAATAGCATGTTTCTTCAAGAATTTATTGATTCTAGAAAATTAATTTAAATTTTCAATGTACAGGGCCTGATAGGAGAACCAACAAGAGAAGGCTAATTGCAATTGACGTGCAGAACCTGGAGGAAGGGTTGACATCATAGTGCCTTGGCAAGATAGGACATGGCAGCCGATGAAGAACGGGGGCCAATTGTTCAATTGCTTCCTAATAAAATTGGGAAGCGGCTTCATACGCTTCCCCATTCATTTCGAGAGTTGGGAGAAGATGCCGTCGGCGAACAAGGATTATGCATGGGAGGATTCTATGAAGGTAATGATTATTTAATTATTTTTATTAATTTTTTTAATTGATGAAGTAATTTCTTCTAAATAATTATTAATGTTTTTTGATCTTGCAGAAAAAATTTGCTGCTAGAGACTTACACCACAAGAGCTATGCCCAGTCAAAGATAGGTGACAGGTGGAAGACCAACAAGGAGCGGCTCTATCATGCCCACGACAAAGTTGGGACGAATTTGTTTAGTGGAGTAGGACGCCAGGAGCCGGAGAGGGACATGCCAGGAGTTGCCCTAATGAATGACTGGGCCAAATTTGTTTAGTGGAGTAGGACGCCGGAGCAAGGGGTATATATTATTTTATTTAATATTTAAATAATTTCTATTTATATATAGTTTAAATAAAATTTATTTAAACAAATTAATTTCAATTTTTGTTGTCATAGGTTGTTTCTTAGAAGATCATCGTGAGCTGTTCACACTAGAGGATTTATCATATGGCTAGCTCGAAGCCATTTTTTGTGACATATTCTGAAATTGTATGAATTACAAATTTGAACAATTTAAATTTGAATAAGTTTAAATGGATTTTTTTTTGTATTAATTTTTATTTCTATTTCGGAGGAGGAAGAAGTTGAGAGGGAGGGTCAGACAGCCACTTATGGACAGTTATGCATTGTCTGTCACTAGCACGACGACGACGATCCTACGTCACAACAGGTGGAGGAATAAGCTATTTATTAAAAATTTATTTAATTTAAATTTTAATAGTTACATTAATTATTTTTATTGATTTTTTTTAATTGCTTACAAATATCTTGGTAGGAGTGCATTGAGTGGAGTGACGCTGAGCTCAGAGAGTCTCAGGGGTTAGCTGTCGATTCCACTGCCTCCTTGAAGGCATGTCTCAACCCAATTGAGCACTCTAGTTGTTACTGTGGGATGGGGTTTGGTGCCAGGCCAAATAGAGTTTACAGCAGGAGCGGGCTAGGAGGTTTGGAGGTAGTGACCTCAAAATCTACAGCAGCGAGTTAGCCTTTTGGCAGCGGGGGCAAGGAGCCAAAGCAACGCAGTCATTGCGAAGCTATTCGAGGAGGTGGCCAAGGAATATGCAACGGCGGATGCATACAACCAAGAGATGGAGGATTGGAGAAATATGTTTAATTTTGATATGGAGAGTGTGTTTTCCCGATTTGGCGTGCCTCCACCCTAGGTTCTTCTACTTCCTCGATTCCATTTATCATCTAGACATGGCGAGTCGTCCTCACAAGCTTTGAATTTAAATAGAGATTATTTATCTTATATTTTAGTTATTATAGAATTTAGTTTTTCTCACCCAAAAAAAGGTTTAGTTTTTCATATGAATAAAAATAACATAATTTAATTTCCAAAAGAAATAATAGAGGAACACGTTATTATAGAGTTTAGTTTTCCATGTGAATAAAAATAATTTAAACGAGTGTTATAGTTGAAAAATTAATTCATAAACATTTTTAGGTAAAAAAGTATATGAACACATTAGTAGTGGTTTACCACCGCTACAAATGTACAACTTTGTAAATATATCATCATGGCCTATAAAGTATTTTTAGTGGTTGATTAACCCCTACAAATTCAAAAATTCAAATTTAAAAGAGCGTGCTCTTGCTTGTTGTTTGTCATGGTTGATGTAGCGTTAGCCCACCTTTATAAAATTGAAAATTCAAATTTCAAATAAAAGGCACATGTAAAGGTGACCATTGGTTGTTCAACATTTGTAGTGGTTATCAACCACTACAAATTAAAAAATGTAGATTTTGAATAAAATGTGCATGTATAGGTGATCATTGGTGCTTCAACATTTGTAGCAATTGACATAGCTATACTGCTACAAATATCTTGAACGTCAAAATTTTCAAATATAACGGCCTTTCATATCAAAAAATTCCATTTGACAATTTCTTCTATTGGTCTTTTTCAAAGATGGATAGGACATGGATAAAGTTGCCTTAGACTTGCCTAGAATATTTGCTCAGATTAAACAATTTCTTGGATTTCGCTTTCACTCATGCCAGCACTAACAATAAGATTGTTTGTCCATGTTCGAAATGCAATTTTAAGAACTAGGACAAAAGAAAGGACGTTAGAGAGCATCTAATAATTAGATCGTTCCCTCAAAAGTACACATTTTGAGAGTCTATGGTGAAACGATTAGTATGACATATGAAGTAACTCCACGATTTTCACAAGTCTGGGTCCATTTAGATAATGTTTACCATATAAATGAAGTGGTGCATGACGCTTTTGGGGTACATGGTGAGAACATTGAAGAAGAAGTATAATGCCCAAAGCCTCAATTCATGAGCAACAACATATCTCGGATGTTTTTTTTATCTAATGAATGAAGCAGATAAACCTTTGTATTCAAGTTGTGCAAAGTACTCAAAATTATCATTCTTGATTAAATTATATCATATCAAGTGCTTGTGTGGCATCAATGATAAAGAGATGTCCATGTTGTTGGAATTATTGCATTTCCCCAATCATAGATTCCTCCTTCCTTCTACGAAGCAAAGAAGATCATTAACAAGTTGGGATTAAACTATACAAAAATTGATGCATGCCCAAATGACTGCATGTTGTATTAGGGAGTAGATGCGAACAAGGAGATTTGTACATGTTGTAATACATCGAGGTACAAGATTGTCCAGATATGCAAAAAGCAAAAGAAGAAGCTTGCGAAGATTCTGAGATACTTTCTTTTGAAGCCAAGGCTTCAAAGATTGCATGTCTTTCCAAAATGGTTGGGCATATGAGGTCTTATGATGTTGACAAGAATGTAGATGCCAAGTTAAGATATCTATGAGATAGAGAGGCGTGAAAGACGTTCAACTCATCATTTCCTGATTTTGTGGCTGATGCTAGAAATGTATGCCTTTCTCTAGCACCATTTGCAATATTTGGCCAGTTATAATAGTTCCTTACAAGTTGCCACCCCGAATGTGTATGAAATAGAGCTCATTTATTTTATCCATGATCATCTCAGGTAGAAAAGCACCAGGTAATAATATAGACCTTTACCTCTAACCTTTGATACAAAAGTTGAAGGACTTATGGATTGATGTCATAGAGACATATGACACCTATAGGAAGGCACTTTTCAAGATGTGTGCAATCTTGATGTGGATGATATGTAACTTTCCTAGTATTGGAATTATCTAGTTGGATCGTGCATATTGGAAAGGCTTGTCCCTTGTGCAACTTTGACTCTGACTCAGTCCGCCTTCCGCATAGCCCCAAGTGGTGCTTCATGGGGCGTTGGCAGTTCCTTGATGGGGAACAAAAATTTAGATTGCAACGAAATCGATTTAATAGGAAACAGGAAAAAGGAGGAGCTCCTGCTAATTTATCTAGTTAGGATATATTATATCAACTTCAGCATGTTTCTATCAAGTTTAGAAAAAAAAGATGACATTGAATGAGCTAGAAGAAGGTCTCATAGGACATCTGATGATAAGCCAGTGCAGTAGAAGAAGAAGAACATTTTTTTTGCTCTTCCATATAAAAAAAATGTGTGTGATAATGTTCTTCACACATTGCTCAATGAATCCGGAAGGTCAAAAGATAATCTACAAGTGTTACGGGTGTAAATGGTTTATTAAAAAGTGTAAGTATACACTGTCGTAAACAAGTAATACAGAAGTGAGTAGAGTATTGTTCCTTCGAGGATTGATCATTAAGTACCAAAATGGGTAATTTTTATTCTATTTAGTCGATTGATTAGTTAGTGATTGAGAATACAAAATAAAAAAAATGATTAAATATGAATGCAAATAATATGAAAAAAACTATGAGAAAAAGCCCTAGATATCATATTTCACTTAACAAATTTTGGATTGAATCACTTATCTACTCTGGTCCAATTTATTCCACATGATTGATAGTCGAGTTTCCTTTATTTAATTACTAGCCTTTCCAAAGTCAAGCAATTCTATAATTAATTGCTAATCCAATATATTCCTATATGAATTCAAGTAATTAATCATGCATTAAGATTTATAGAACTCATTAAGACTACACAACTCATATGAATATATTCCTATTTCATTTGTAAGTTATAGTTTTAATTATAGGAGAAACACACATGCATCTCCTTCCGGTTTCAACATACATATTGAAATCATTCAAAAGATGGCCAATCAATTGACAGCATTAAGAAAAATATTTAAAACTCAATCATGAAGAAAAAATTAAAACTAAATTTAATAAGTTAAGATTCAATTCGTCATTAGTAAGCTACATCATCACCCTAAGAAAATAAAATTTAGCCCATAATGAAATTAAAAACAAAACCAAAATAAATTGAAAACTTAATAAACATTGCATAAAACTAGATTATTAAATTTTAAAACATAAAAATACAACCACTAGATGCATAAAAATGGAGAAATCTAGCCGTTCTTATAGGAGGTAAACTTTCCATATAGGTGGCCACCTATACCGTTCATAAAGGGGGTCTACCTAAGCCTTCCAAGATGGAGGCATGTAAAAAGTAATACAATGCATGAAATTAAATCTAAGAAATAATACAACATTTTCAGAACTGTCAAAGAAGGACCTCCCACACTCTCCTTTCTTTGCGACGATGCACATATTTATAGGTAGACGAGTGCACAATGCCATGCCATTTTTTTTCTATGAATGAATAGTACCGCTACAGTGAATGTCTCCCAACAGTACTACTACAGTGAATGCCATTTTTTTTCTATGCTATAGTGCTTTATCCCTTTTTTTTAGCTGCGCCTCCTTGTCTTGTTTCAATCCCATGGGTCCATTTTTATGTCTCCTTTCTTCTCTTTTCTCCTTAACATGGTGTTGTACTTAGCTATCAAAAGAAAAGTAAGAAAATATTATATAATAATAATAATAATAATAATATTTATTCCAAAATTATTATTTATTTATCAATTACACCCAAATTCATTATATTAAGCTCAAATATCATGAACAAAATTATCAAATAAGGGAAAATAAATATGCAAATATTTTACTTATCAACAAGCTAGGAAAGATTTGAAAGCCATGGAATTTGTGAAGATGCATGGCTAGATAAGAATGACAAGTTCTAGCTAGCTAAATTTGCTTTGATCAAATCATCAAATAAGTATATCTTTATTACAACTTTGAAGAAGATTGAAGTTCCTGATGGTTATTCAAGTAACATTTCCAGATGTATCGATTTGCAAGCTTGAAAGGTTACTAGGTTAAAGAGTCATGATTTACATGTTTTGCTACAACAGTTTCTACCATTAGCAATAAAAAATACATTGCCTCTTAATGTGTCTATGGTTTTTGTAATATCCCAAAAAGTGATTAAGGGCTAATGACTTTAAAAGTGGATATAATTATTGTTGAATAAACACTTTTGGAGAATGTGTGATGGGAATTTGGATATTTTAATGATTCCAATGGCTTCCTTGTGAAAATTTATGTGGGAATGATGTTTGGTATGAAAATGGAACCAATGGAAGCAAAGATGCAAAATCTAAAATTCTGTCCAGTGAAATTCTATTCTGGGCAGTCCGTTTGTGTGAACGTTTTGAATGACCAAATGGTGTCTAAAAATTATGAAACTTTCCAGTATTAAAGTTCACATCCCAAGCTTCAAAATGGACATATAATTTGTACCATTTCGTTTTGGGAACTTGGAGATATGTCTGTTCAAAGTTTGGGATCAAAACTGGACTCTGTTTTGGAGCAGTGTTGAAATTTGTATAATTCTGGAATTTTGTGGTGATTTCTGGTAATGGCTCATATTTTTCCTATAAAGAGGACTTAAATACCTTTCATTTGGCTTTGGGATCACCTCATTTCGATTTTTCTAGAATTAGTTATGATTTTTCAAAGTTTGGGCAGAAAATCTGCCAGAAAATCCGAAAATGGGAATTATGACATCATCTCACTAAAAGATGACATCAGCATGGAATTAGATATATTCTCATCTTCTTCAGCTCATTTCTGTCGTGATGAACCAGCTGCACTAGTGAGAGAAAGTTGAGAGCTCTTAGAGAGAGAAAGAGGAGAAATCTCGCAAGGTAAGCCGATTTCTCCGACGATTTAGCTCCTAACGCGTATAACTCCGATTCTAAACTACTCCTCTTTGTTCTTTAAGGTTTGGAAAGCTCAAATTGGGTGTTTTAAAAGTTAGGGTTTGCTGCCATTTTTGGGAAAAGCTTGTTGGAGCTTGAGGTAACTTCCAAACCTTCGTATATTAACTATTCTGGCTGTTGTGGGCAATTTAATCGGTGAAATTTCGCCGGATTGCCATTGGTTTTAAATTTTGGAAAAGTGTATATCTAAGGGTTATGCTGCCCAATTTTAGTTCAAATGGTTGTTATAACTCAATTAGATTGTTAATAAAGTGGTTAGGAGTAGAAAGGAACGTGTTTACGGAGCCGAAATCGTAAAACCCCGATTTTTCCTGGAAAACACAATTATTTCGGCCAGGGATGTTTGAGGGCCTTAGAGTTGGATTTTCAATGATTTGATGATTCCATTGGATTCAGTGGGCAAAAATAGGTGGGGTTACAGTTGGGCACTTTTTCAGAAAAGGCTGAGAAAGCATAATTACGGAAACGCCCCTAAAACCCTAAAAGTAGGGCTGCCAAGGGCAATTTCGTAATTTGACATTGAATTTGATAATTCCGAGTCCGGAAATGGATTCCTTGGGCGGAAATATGTTAGGATAGCCCAGATTAGAATTTCGGGAAAAGTGCAACCGGACCGGGTACGGCGGGCCTGGGCCGGGTCCCCGGGGGTAGTTTTGTAAATTTTCATTATAGACTCATATAACCCCAGGTAACACTATGGAAGTGTCTAAATGGTGCATTTGGAATTGTAGGATTCGATATTTGCCGCCCTCGGGAGCCCGCAGTGCCAAGAAACGTCGGGAAAGGATCAGGTAGTGACTTTCTCTCTCTTATACTATGTATAATGCTCTGTATGTGTGTGTTATCATTGTTATGTGATGATTCTTTGATGCTGCTGCGATTACAGCTGGTGATAGCTGTCGTTTACAGCGCAAGCTGTCGTTTACAGCGCAAGCTGTCGTTATTGTGATTACAGCGTAAGCTGTCGTGATTATTATTACAGCGAGAGCTGTCGTATTGTGCATACAGCCGTGAGTGCTGTCGTTTGTGGTGAAAACCATGTATCTTTGAGATTGCTGCTGCTGTTGCTGGTTGTGATTTATATACATGCTTTGTGTTATGCATTGTATGAGTGGTTTGTTACTACTGGGATTCGCTCGAATCTCATTCTTTCCTATGACTAACCTTTCAGACAGGGCATGTGGCTCAAAGGAGAAGCGGCCAACCCGAAGCACTTAGGATCTTTAGTGAAACTAAGGATTTTTTGAGATGTTGGTTATCTACTTTAAACTCGGGATTACTGGATATTTTGAATTAGGAATTTTATATTCGATTTTGGTTGTGTAATCCCCTAGTGGATACTTGTAACCTCTAGATTATATATATGTATAGAACCCGGGAGTTGCCGGGGATTTGGTTATACACTCTGTTATACATGAATGTAGATAAACTGTACAGGTAATTATATTCGAATTTTGAAATGGAGACCAGGAACAGGAAGAGATTTTGAATGTTTTGTGAAAACCCTACTACAAAGTAGGAGATTGAAATGAGTTTAAGTTATCCGATGGTCTCTAATCCGAATTAAATGTGCATTATTGAATTATAATTACGTGATTAAAGGCAGGGTGTTACAGTTTTAGTGGAGTTATGTTCATTTCCAGGAAGTTATGCATTAAAGTTTTGATCATTGATGAGTTGGACAGTTGTAGAATAAATTAGTTCTTATGATTTGTCATCTATAGATGATATTCCCTCTGTCCTTTTTCACTGTCATGGTTCATCTTACTGTACATGTTGTTTTGGAAGCAAAGTTTGGGTGCCAAATCTAATATCGGTATATGCATCTTATTAAGAGGTGCATAGTTGTATCACTATTTATTTCATTACATATCACACACACAAACACACACACACACATGCACACACATCTAATTACCATTTTCCCACAATTAACTTATAGATCTCTAGGAAAATTGAAAATGTGTGTAAGGAATAGAGCATTCCCAAAGGGTTCAATAGCAAAAGGTTATTTAGGAGATGAGGTCCTAACTTTTTGTTCGAGGTACTTTGATGACATGGAAACAACTTTCAACCACCCTCTCGTGTTGATAATTGTCCTGATACTGGTTCTTCAACTTCAAACACTTTATTGCCTCAAAGGCACACCATGTTTATTATGTCAAAGACAAGAAACATAAATATTGTAACATAGTAGTTCATTTCAAGCCTCAAGACCTTTAGACATGGGTGATGACGACGACATCACTTACGAGATTGTGTCATTCCAGTTGAATATTTTTAAAATGTTCTTCCTTGAAGGAGATGACAATTTAGCCCTTGTTCAGTTAGTCTTGTTTAATTTCTTCATTTGCTGGTTAACCATTATATATATATATTATGTATACTTGTATGTGCTTTTTCTAATTATGCCTTCATTTTCATTAATCTTCAGGCAAGGTGATGATGATAAATGAAATTCTTCACCTATGACACCACAAATGTACTACTTACAATATGTAACAAAGTATATTTTGAAATAAATTCATAATTTTTCTTAAAAAACAAATCATTCACAACTTTTGTAGCAGTTGCAATTAGCTACAAATGCAACAATTACACAAATCGTCATTTCAACCGCTACTAAAGTCATGCTGGACAAATTTAAGTACCCCCCTCTGCCTTCATTTTTGACTCCTTCTTCCTCTCCCTTTTTCCTTCTACACATTATTTGTTCTTTGTACTACTACAGACAAGGCTTTTAACGTCCAAAAATAGGGAGACGTTTATGTGAGTGACATAGTTTATTTTAGAAATAACATCCCTAAATAAAAGGGACATCTAAAGTCCTCGGGGACTTTAGACATCCCTTCCCTCCATTTGGGACGTCTAAAGTCCTCACTTTAGACGTCCCTAATTAGAAAAGGGACGTCTAAAGTCCCTAGGACTTTAGACGTCCCTTTTCTAATTAGGGACGTCTAAAGTGAGGACTTTAGACGTCCCTATTGAGAATAAGGCTCAATAAGGACATCTAAAGTCCCCTACACAGAAACTTTAGACGTCCCTTTTCTCCATTTGGGACATCTAAAATCTCCCATACCCAGGGACTTTAGACATCCCTTTTTTGAAATAGGGACGTATAACGTGTGGTTAGCACCCTTTAAATGTCCGTTTTTCTTCATAGACGTTAAGAGGTTTTATTTTTTAAAAAATTATTATTTTTATTCTTCATTACCCAGAAAATTAAAACTGCAGAAATAGAATCAAAGATGGATTCATAAACCACAATGTCCCTTACAAAATGGTAAGGACATCCAGTACTACAATCTTTACTATATATATGTATGTACAATAACAACTCATACAACCCAATACTATATATGTACAATAACAACCAGAAAGTGTCAAAATGTTGTCATCACACAACTACTAACTAATACAAATAAAAAGTTTGCTGATCTATATGTTAAAGAAGATGTCCAGCCAAAAGGTCTCTGATCAAATTAATATCTTCATGTAGGTAGGCGTCTTCATTATCAAAAATCTGTAAATTAGAAAATAAGCTTTGATGAAATGAATCAAGTAAATGAATTAATTAGCAATTCAATTACAACACCAAAAATATTATCATTTAAGAATGAAGAAGCAATTACCTGTTCAAAATCGCTAATAATTTCACTTTGAATGATGTTATACATATAAAGTATAACATAATATCTGCATTCAGTATTGCCAGGTTGTCGAGGGCACTTTAAATCAAAGTCAATTGGTTGTTAAAATCAATAAAGGTATATCTAAAATGATCGTCAATGAAAGAATTAGAATCAAAACTACTTACTTTTGGAAAATACCACTTTGGGTATTTCATTTCATCAAAATCAATCAAAATATAACATAAATTGTTGTTCATTTCATTAAAATCAATCAAAAGGTCTGTTTATTTATAATATACATATGTACTTCCCTCGATTTCCAAGCTCCAAACATATAAAACAAAACCATTAGTATTGCATAACTACAAACAATGAGTTTATGATTCTAATCAAAAGGGAAAATAACTAGAATCATATAAAATAAATTAAAATAATTAATAATTTCACATTGCAATTTTAAAATAATTCTTCATGTAAATTTATATATTTTTTTAAAAAAACCTGATGAGAGGAGGAGGGAGAAGGCCAGCCGACGGTGTCTATGTGCCCAACCAAGTGGAGAGAAGACGTTGGAGAGGTGTATACACGGTGGAGGAGGTACATCGGAGTGTGGAGGAAATTAAAGCAAGAAGACGGTATGGAGGGGGTGTGCATCGACAATGGAAGGAGGTGGAGGAAAAAGCAAGACAGTGTGGAGGAAGGGGTGTGTGCCGACAACAATAGAAGGAGGAGGAAGAGTAAAGTGGGAATAATAAAGAGAGAAGAAGATGAAGTAATGAAGTGACGGGAGTTGTTAGTAGAAGAGTAAAGAAGGAACAGGGGAGGACACATGTCAGACAAATATTTGACATGCAAGGCATCCCAAATTGCCTAAAGGTTGGGTTTAGGTGTCCCAAAATTTATTTGGGATGACTAAACCTAACTTTAGGCTTCCCATATGGCTTTGGGACGCCTAAAATAAGTCAAATTTTTTTAATTTCAATTTTTGGCAATGAGGGGATCTTTTAGGTGTCCCAATTGAAATTTGTGACGTCTAAATTCGACTTTAGGCATCCCAATTCAAATTTGGGACGCCTAATGTTTCAATTTCACCTCTTTATTTACAAAAATGTGACTGCCTCTATGTTTTTATTTCCCTTTTTGAAAAAGGGACGTCTATAGGGGTAGTAATATCTTCAACTTGGAATAGTATTGGTCTTCTACATGGTGTCATATTGATTTTTAACTCAAAGGCTATAAATTTCTCTATATTCTTTTCTCTCATCTTTTCTATATTTATTTATTTCATATTTTTTTATTTTTTTACTAATCGTTTTTCATCTCTTCAATTGCAAGTGCTTTGACCATGGGGACATACTAGAATCACTACAAATTAAATTAGAATTTCATAACTTCCTTTCTACCTCTTAAATGATTATGAATGACACATATTAATTCTTTAATAAATTAACATCATTTTACAATCTAACAAATAAAATTCTTCTTTTTCATATGTATCTAAAAACCTCATATACCTCTTCTATAACTAATTACTTACTTAACTTGGTACCAAAATTTCATATATTTTTTACTGTACTACAAGTAATTGCAGGAAAGAAATAGTTCTTGGCTTTTTTTTTTAAAAAAAAACTCCCAAAATATTATTAGCGATTTTCCAACCACTACTATATTTTGGAGGTAAATTCAAATTCCCATTAAAAATTTGTAGTGGTTATGTAGCCGCTACTAAATAAAAGGCACCAAATTTCAAATTTTTTTGACAAGTTTGTAACGGTTATACACCCACTACTAATTTCGGTTCAAAATTGAAAAAGTAACTTCTGGAGTTAATGAAAGTTTTTTCATGCCACAATTTAGTAATGGTTGACAACCATTACAAATGTTTCACTTAGATAAAAGAAAAAATGTTTATGCGGAAACATTTGTAGCAGTTGATCAACCGCGACAAATGACACCTCGGATTCTTTCCCCCTTAGTAGTTAATACTAACCGTTACATATTCAAGCCATGAACCGACACTTAGATTTGGATATTGTAGCAATTAGATTCGAACCGCTACAAATGTTGTAGTGGGTTTGACCAAGTTATTTGATGTTTGGTTGAACCGCTACAAAACCACTTGCCACACCATTTTTTGTAGTGGTTCATTGTTGTCATGGTCAAAACCACTACAAACTCAGTATTTTGTAGTAACACTTCATGTCAGTCTCACATACTCTTCCATTTTTTCCTTAGACTTTTGGACAAAGCTCCATCTATGAAGCTTTGTTCACCTCTATTTTGATGCAAAAAAAGAGATAAACTCGAGAAAATAGAGAAAATTTGAAAAAGAGAAAATTTGAAAAAGAAAAAAAAGATAAAAAAAGAGGGAGGGCATTGAATAATATGAGCCAGATGCTTGGGGTGACTGTGATCAATTGGCTAGTGAATATGAGGAAGGGATTAGGTCCCTTCTTGAACCTTGACAACCATGGTTATAAGAACCGGATCGGCTCGACCGGTCTAGACGGAGCCTTAATCCATCTGGTTAAGGCAATGAACCCGGGTCACGTGACTGGCCCTGACTTGGCCAACTCACTGTGACCCGGTCATAACTCGATCGACTCACCCAGGTCAACAAGTCGACCTAGTTAAAAAAATTTGCCCCCCAATCAACAGAAAAGACGTCATTTCATTGATTTAGAAAAAATTAAAAAAACATCTAAAACTCAAAATCTCAGATGCTTAAATGATCACTCTGAACTTTAGCTCACTCCTCAAGCTCGCTGTTCCCTTTGACCTCTCCCTTTCCCATTGCCAGCGACAGTGCTTGCAAGCCAGAGCTTGTTAGCTTTAACTTCTCTACCTTCAGTAGTTCAGTCTTTCTCCCTTGCTGTCGCCTTCTTCGTTCTTCCTCTTCAATGTCGTCATTCCCTTTGACCTATCCTTATACCCTTATCGACAATAGCACTTACAAACTGGACCTTTGGAGTTAGTTGATTTAGAGTCTACTAGTTCAACAGTGAGACGGTGCCCCTCTGTTGTTTAGATTGAAGCACTGTAGCTGATTTGGAGCTCACCTGTTCTTCATTCTTCCTCATCATTTTAGGCCCTCTAAGCCCTAATGTGGTTGATTCCTCAACGACTTGCTTGAAAGGTGGGAGCTTTGGGTTTGATTGTTGTTGTCCTGGTGGTTTTACGGCAATCGAATGATTGTTGCTGGTATGGGTTAGCCGTCGGTGATCTTAGTGGTTAAGGTCGGTGTTCCTGGCTCTATTCTTCACACTTTCAGTTTGATATCTATATTCTTATGCCTATATTTTTTATTGGATGGTTGCATCATATTCCTATGCCTGTATTTTTTTCTAATTTTTAGTTTGATTTCTTCAAATCTTGGTGATTTCTATATTAAGGCTAGTGATCTTGGTGATTAAGGTCAGTGTTCCTGGCTTGTTGCTGCTCTGGTTTTGTATTAATTTGCTTAAACAAATGTGAATGGAAATGGTTGATGCTCTGTTTGTTTTTTCTTGCTGGTTTGGTTGGCTTTTTGTTTCATTGTAGTTCCGAATCCTCTAATAGTGATTATCAATCAACTGGGTGCTTTTAGTTTGGGAATTAAAAGGGTTTATTTGCTGTTTGCTTTGGTTTTGGTTTCTTAATGGAGGGAATTAATGAAGCACTTGAGAATGTTACTGCCAGCCCAAATCTTGACACTACCAATCCTCCTAACCGTAGTTTACCCCCTCCACAGACATTAGGGACTTTAAAAAAATGGACCCAACTTGGCAATATGTTTCTGTTAAGAAAGAGGGAAAAATAAATGTTTTTACTTGCCTTTTATGTGCTTCAAGTTATAGGGGAGGTGGGATAAATAGGTTGAAACAACATTTAGCTGAAGTGAGTGGTCAAGTGAGTTCATGCAGAAAGGTTTCACATGATGTACTTGCTAAAATGAAAGAATCTTTGATAGAAGGTTCAAAGAAAAACCTTGTTGTTAAGGAGGACAATGAAGCCAGAGAGGTTGAGGAACCACTTGCTTCTTCAAAGAAGCTCCTACAGTTGGGAAGGTTGATAGTTATTTTGTATCTAGGACAACTCCTGATAGCCAACCATTCATCAAGAGTACATAGGCAAGTGAAGAAGCACAATATAATGCAAAAATGGCATTTGCTCATTAGGCTTATGTTAATTATGTTCCATTTAATGCAATGACTTGTCCATTATTTTACAAAGTTGTTGATGCTGCTATTGCAATTAGACTTGGGTTTAAGGTCCCAAGTTTTCATAAGTATAGAGTTACCATGATGAAAGATTGCAAAAAGGAACTTCAACTACTAATTGATAGCCATCGAGCTAAATAGAAAGAAAATGGTTGCACATTCTTGGCTGATGGTTGGACAGATATTAGATAGCAAACTTTGATTAATTGCTTAGTTTATTCATTACATGGTATGGTATTTGTGAAATCAGTTGATGTTTTGGATATAGTTAAGCATGCCAACACTTTATTCTCATTGTTCATAAAAGTTATTGAGTGGGTTGGTCCTCAAAATGTAGTCCATGTGGTGACTGACAATATAGCTAATTATGTAGCATGTGGTAGATTGATTAAAAAAAATACCAAACTATTTATTGGTCACCATGTACATCTCACTATTTGAATCTTATTTTGAAAGACATTGCAGTCATGCCTCATGTGTCAGAACTTGCAACGAACGCGTTTAAAATCACTGTATTTGCATATAATCATATGGTCTTCTTGTCATGGTTAAGGAATAGACCAGGTTGGAAGGAAATTGTATGTACTGGTGCAACGAGATTCGCCACCACACTCATCACCCTTCATAGCATATATTTGCACAAACATGATTTACAAGCTTTGGTTGTTGATCATCATTTATGAAGCATAAATTAGCAAGCACTGAACCTGGGATAATTTTTGGTGCATTCGTTCTAAATAATCAGTTTTGGGATTATTACTTTGAAGTTGTGAGACTTGTGTCTCCGTTGATAAGGTTGTTGAGGATTGTAGCTGCGGATGAGAAACCTCCAATGCCTTATCTCTACAAAGGTATACAGAGAGCTAAAAATGTAATCAAGGACATGTTTCAAATGAAGAAGGAACTATACAAGCCATATACGAATATTATTCAAAGTCGCTGGGATAAGCATTTGAAAAATGACCTACATGCAGCAGCATATCTCTTGAATCCTGTATTCTTGTAGAGTCCTAACTTTGTTCGAAAGCATAGACTAATGGATGTTGTGATCAATTGGTTTGAGGCACTCTCTCCTGACAATGATGATCATTTTGTTACAATGATGCAACAAATCAGTGTTTATCGTGACCATAAAGATTTATGCCAAAAAACAGCCCAAAATCTATTTCCTCGTAAGTATATTAAGTTTCAATTTGAAAGCACATATTATGATTATTATTTAATATTTATTAATACATACTAAATGTTTTTAATTTTATTTTGAAGATGAGTGGTGGTTGTATTATGAGCGTTCAGTACCTGAATTGTAACAAATTACTATACATGTTCTTAGTCAAACTTCTTCTGGTTGTGAAAGAAATTGGATCTTTTTTGAATGTATCCATACTAAAAGAAGAAATAGATCGGAGCACCAAAGGCTTAATGATTTGGTTATCCCAAACTACAATATAAAGTTAAAGTTTAGGTAATCTAAAAAGTCATGACTGAGGAATGATTGTTATATGGTTTTATTAAATAATGATTTTCTATTGTGTTAGCATTATAGGAATCAATTGAGAAGAAGAAAGATAATTACGATCCCATTGATTATGAATCAATTGATAGACTAGCCTTTTGGGTTCTTGACGAAGATCCAAATCCTGAATTTGAAAATGTAGGAGCGACCGATCTTCAATTTCAACAAATGACGAAGGATTATGGAGGTTTCTAACCATCTTTTTAATTATCTAAGATTATATTCTTATTTCTTACTCAAAAGAATATAACCATATTTTGAGCATAATTAGTACTAATATTATTCATTTGATATATAGGTGAAGACGATGTTGTTGGGGCTCCATCATTAAATGTTGACTTTGTTGCTCCTAGGGCCTTTACTTTTCCTCCTACAACTCCACTTCCTAATGTCTCAGTACCTAGAGAGCTGAATGATATAGTTGATGCTTATTTTAATGATGATAATTAATTAATTATTAGTTTAGTATTTTTGTTATCATAAACATGTTTTGATATTGTGTTATGAACATATGATAAATATTTTGGGATTACAAGTTATAATAGCTGCCATTAGGTGATATATATATATATATGATAAAATCATGTTACTTTGTTAGCATTTTGATTCTGGATATATACTATTCATAATTTGGATGGTGTGATGAGAAATTACAATATTTTTCAATTTTTTACTCCTCACCGATCTAGGTCTAGGTTGACTCTTATTGACCTACTGACCTTTGACCCAGTATCCCAGCCGATTTAGTGACCAGTCCGGGTTTATTAACCTTGTTGACACTAACCTCTGTTGTCTATGCACATGATCTATTATTAACATTATAGGTAATAAATATTTTTCATTCTGAAGATATACAATCAATTTCAAGAAGAAAGCATTATTTACTTCATTACATTTGGTTATATTTTATATTTCTATGTTTTTTGTCATTGCCTAGTTGGTAAAATTGCCAAGTTATCTTGCCCAGTCAGCCACCTACATAGCAAATTTAACGTCATTAATGCCACATCGTCAAACTTAACATCGCTAATATCCTTTTTACAATAGGAACTAACAGTTTGAAACAGAGTAAACTTGAGGGATCAAAACCACTTGTTTGAAATTTCAGGAACTAAAGCCAAACTGTCTATAACCTATAAGGACCAAAGATAATATTAACTCTTGAAAATTTATTTGTGAAATGGGACCTAGAATCTTTTAAAGGTGTGGGGTCCTTAAGTGTAAATAATTGTGATAGTAGAAAGACAAAATTACCCTTAATGAAAACATTTCCGTTGCGCAATCTATCTTTCTTTTATCCGCAATACCTCTTCCTTTGTCAATAGTGGAAAATCACTTTTAAGACCGGTTAAAAACGACATTTTAGACCGGTTATGGATGAGGTTTTAATACAACCGATCTAAAACGTCTGCTACTTCGACTAGTTAAGGAAAAAATTTTAAAAAAAAGTTTTAAGACCGGTTATTTATGCAACCGATCTAAAAAAAATTATTTTTAGACTAGTTATCAAAGAAACCAGTCTAAAAATTGCAACATTTTAGACTGGTTTTATAAAAAATGAGTCTAAAAATTTTGAATTTTTAGATCGGTTGTCTAAAAAACCAGTCTAAAGGTAATACTTTTTAGATCGGTTTTTAGACAACCAGTCCAAAATGTACTTTTTAGACCGGTTGTGGAAATAACCGGTCTAAAAAGTTGCATTTTTTTAAGAAAATTGTTCCGTTTAAAACATTTACCCAGTAAGCCATTTCCCCTGTTAAAATATTTCGCTCAGCAAGTAGCCATTTTAGCGATATGCAAATAAATTATTCTTTTACACATTATAACAAACATCTTATACAGAAGTTTTTTATTAAGCATTTCAATTAGATGGTGTAATACTTACATCATTCTTCCTATACCCCACATTCCACAGAAGCAATAACAATAATCATTCGTCCTACACCCCAAATAAATTATTCTCTCTTACACATTCCCATTTTGTCAAGCATTTTAAAACATAATTTCAAATCATGTAACTTACATTATCATTTTTCCTACACCCCATATTCCACAGAAGCAACAACAATAAATCATTGAAAATCAACACATGATCACACACAATATGAAAATTAAGGTATGCTGCTAAACATTTTTATTCCCTTGTTTTAATATTACAGTTGGACAAAAGAAATGAAAACTTTAGCTAAGATCAGAATATAATCAAACACTTTAATTGATGATGGAGGAATCTATCGAGAAAGAACACAGTAGACAGTAATCCATCACTGATGATCACTAGCTGGCTTCGGAGCATCTACATTAAGACACCTCATATCCTTCATTTTCCTATGGCGACAACAAAAAAAGTAGTTTTATATATACCAATAACAATATACATAATTCAAATATAGTTCATGATAATTATTTTAGCTAACTAACCTTTAAAGTAGTTTTATAAAGGGATTGTTAGATCTCATGTTTTGATGATAACAAAGAATGGTATGAAAAAGATTTGATAAACAAATAAGTTTGAACAAAGTAATAATAGGAAAAATCATCACTTGAAGTAAGCATTGGAGCAATGAAGAAAGGCCAAGAGAAAAAGCTGAGAAACTTGATCAGTGGCAAGTTTTCTAAAGGGTTACTCGAGTAGGTACTTGAGTAAAGAGACAGAAACTTGAAGTGACTAGGTTAACCTTCAAGTAACCTACCAACGATACTCGAGTACGTACTCGAGTAATAAGGTAAATGTTTTCTAGTTGCTCTCGGCCTGCCAATATTACTCGAGTAGTTACTCGAGTAACCATGTCAAATACTTACATTTACTCTCAGCATTTTCAACCCTGCCAATGATACTCGAGTCTGTACTCGAGTTACTCTGTTTCAGGAAATGTGTTGCTCTTGGCATTCTCAACCCTGCCAATGTTACTCGAGGAGCTACTTAAGTAACTCACTGTGGTAAGCAAAACCTGAAGGTATTACTCGAATAACATGAAATGTTTTTCTCACCCTTCACTTCAAGTTACTACTCGAGTATGCAGAATTACTTAGAAGAAAAACTTCAAGTCACTACTCGAGTATGCAGAGTTAGTTGGAAGAAAACTTCAAGTCATTACCCGAGTAAGCTATGCAGAAAAATTTATGTTTACTCGAGTAAGGATTCGAGTAGCAAGGTAATCAAACTTGAAGTGCTCTCGGCCTTGAAATCCTACCAACATTACTGGAGTAAAGCATCGAGTAACTAATGAAGGAAAGTTTGCCATACCTGAGTAAGTACCCGAGTAAACAGGTATTTCCAAAGGTTTGAAATTTTGTTTACTTCATGCACTACCCAAGTAATGTTATGTTTGCTTATTGACTTGCAGTTTATTAAAGTTTTCCCGATGATACTTGAGTATATACTCGAGTAAACTTTAATGAATACTCGAGTAGCTACTCGAGTATGCAAGTTCAGAATTTGAGAAATCATTCCAACGTTCTTTTAATTATTTCCTATGTGATTAACCTTTCATTGTTTTAGTATTTTTAGCATATCCACAGATAAATAATAAAGAGATCTTACCAAATAAGGAAAGTCAAATGCAACGTTCAAATGTTACCTACCGCCACCTACCGCAAACGGATATTTTTCAAATACTAGAAAAGTCAACAGTGGCTGCGTTCTCTCTAACAGACGAGTAGAAAATGTTCCAACGGTCATTACCAACACACCTATATATATGGGAACATCCAAACAGAGAAAGAACAAGAACACACACACGAACGTATCATCAAGTTCATTACTCTGTTTTACAATATATTTGTAATTCTATGCTTCAGTGATTCTTATTCACTCTGTGAGAGAGATATTTCATTCAAACTCAATATTTGTTATTGAGATAACTTAAGGTTGTGGAACCTTGAGTTAGGATTGGATTACAACTTGTAAGGGGGAGCGAGTGTCCAGGCGAAGGAACTTGCTTGTACTGAGGTGCCAAGAACCCACTGAATCTTGGAAGTTATAGTGAAACTCTCAGAGAAGCTTTAAGGACTGGACGTAGGTCAAAGAGGTTGTGGCCGAACCAGTATAACTCTCGGTGTACACTTCGGTGATATTTCTCCTTACTCTTTATTGCTTTATATTCACCATCAAGTTTTTATATTTGTAACGAAATTTTAGTATCACCCAATTCACCCCCTCTTGGGTAAAACGCTTGCTCTAACAGGGATATCCTCCCATATCCCTTTATGATGATTGTTTCTTATGCCGTGTTCATTGTCTGCTTCATCTTCTTCGTTCAATTCTGGTAGACCCCTACAAAAAGGAGTCTCAAGAAGATCATTCATTGAACGAATTTCCTGATTAATGTCAATTACCCTTTTTCCATAGAGAGCTACAGACCACATTTTATTTGCCTGATCGGTAATATAGAATACTTGTTTTACTTGATATGCCATAATAAAAGGTTCATCTTCATAACTTCTACTAATCAGATCAACCAATGTAAATCCCAACTAATCAATCATTACACCATTGTTGACATCAATCCACTTGCATTTGAAAATGGGAAATTTAATTTTAACATAATCAACCACCAAAATCTCTTCAATAACCACATAATAAGGTATTGCTGCCAATCTAGGGTTCTTATCTTTCAAACTAGAGAAGTGCATAGATTCAGCCACTAACATAACCCCACTGTTATGGACGGTGCTCCTATTATCAAGGAACTTCATGTAAAATGTATAACCATTGATCACAAATAAAGTCCAAGTTATGACATCAACCTCAGAACCACATGCTAACCATTTAATTGTATCAGAAACACATTCTTCTCTGTCATCCTTTTGTTTGAACCAATGTCCAAAAGTTTTGTTATGCTCCCTAATTAACCTTTGTTCAGTCATTCGACTATTTTCTTTTGGGAAAATTTCTTTATGAGCATTAATGTAATCTTGAACTTCATCAGCATTATTCAAGATGTACAATTGGACTTGTTGCGATTCATCGGGATCAACACTCTTTACTGTAGCCCTGCATCTACCCCCTTCTTCATCATGACATTCAGGAAGACCTATACGTCTTACATTTGACAGGTAATCTTGACAAAACTCCCTGGCTTCTTCAGAAATATATTTATGAATAATAGATACTTTAGGTTGATTTGCATTCTTCACATACCCTTTTAGGATTTTCATAGTTCTTTTAATTAGGTACATCCATCATAAATAGATAGAGCCATACAACTTTATCTCCCTCACTAGATGAACAATTAGATGTTCCATGATGTCAAAAAAAAGAAGGAAAAAAAGCTTCTCAAGCTGGCACAAGATCAAATATTCTTCATTTTCTAGTTCATCCAATCTTTCTGCCTTACTAACTTCAAGTTTGTAGTTGTTACTTTAACCCTACTAACTTCAAGTCTTTCATCGACACAAGCTTCCTAAAATTTGAAGAATACCCTGAAGGAACTTTGATGCCATGTAAACACTCACAAAAGCTTCTTTTCTCATCCTTAGATAAAGTATGAGCAGCTGGAGGACAAAAAGTTCTCTTACCAGATGGCTTTGGATGCAAGTCTTCTTGTAACCCCATTTCTTGCAAATCCAATCTTGCCTTCATGCCATCTTTAGAACTACCTTGTATGTTAAGCAATGTCTTAACAATATTATCACATACATTTTTCTTTACATGCATGAAATTATTACAGTGTCTTACATCAAGATTGGGCCAATATGGAAGATTGAAGAAGACAGACCTCTTTTTCATTTATTTTTTTTCATTACTATTCTTTATAGTCTTCCCAAAGATAACATTGATATTTTTCACCTTTTCATAAACTTGCTCCCCAGTCAATGCCTTCGGAGCATCTTCAAACTCTTGTCCAATAAAAAAAGCTTTCTTTAATCTACGATATGGGTGGCCTCATCTAAGAAATCTCCTATGGCCAAGATAAACTGTCTTTCTTCCATGTTGAAGTTGATGGTAGCATGTTCCTTCTTCACAAACCAGACATGCTTTATGGCCTTTAACACTATATCCTGAGAAGTTTTCATATGCAAGGAAGTCATTTATAGTATAAAAGATCATGGCTAGCATTTTAAAAACCTCCTTCTTGTTCACATAAAAAACATCAACACCTATGTCCCACAACTCTTTCAAGTTTTCAATTAAGGGTTCTAGGTAAAAATCTATATCATTTCTAGGTTGTTTTGGTCCCGAAATCAATATAGACAACATGATGTGCTTCCTTTCACGCATAACAGAGGAGATAAGTTGTAAATTATCAACATAATAAGTCATGAACTATGTATACTGCTCAGGTTACCAAAATGATTCATGTCATCCATGCTAAGCCCAAGCCTATGGTTCCTAGGTTCTTCACCGAAGGTAGGAAATAATTGATCGATTTTCTTTCATTGAGAATAATAAGCCAGATGTCGAAGCTTTCAATCGGATATCCTCTCATCCACATGCCATCTCAAATTGTTTGCATAGTTTTCATTAGCAAACAAGTGCTTAAACCTTAGTATGATTGGAAGATACCACAACACTTTTGCAGGGGCGTTTTTTGATTTGTACTTCGAGGTTTCACATATCGAACACTGTTGTTCCTCTTCATGCTCTTTTCTATACAATATAGAATCATTAGGTCATGCATGGATCTTTTTATACTTCATCCCTAGTGGACACAGTATTTTCTTAGCATTATAGTATTGAGAAGGCAACACATTATCATTTAGAAGCATGCCCTTAAAAGCCTTAAGCATTTCTGAAAAACTCTTGTTGCTCCATTCATGTCGTGCTTTCAAGCTTACCAATTTCAATACTACTTTCAACAATTGGTATCTTTTACACCCCGGGTACAGCAGCATCTCAGCATCACTGCATATATTACAATATGTATGTTCATGCTCAAAAGCCTCTTCTCCTACATCACGAATATTATCCTCTATCTGATCATCCATATCCGTGTCATTATCATCAAAGGCCACTCCCCCTATTGAGATAAACTTGGCATTTCTAATTCTTCACCATGCCATACCCATATTGTATAACTCTTACAAAATCCTTCACAAATTAAATGTGTATATATATTTGCAGCACTTAGTCACTTCTCATTCAAACATACTACACAAGGGCAATAAAACTTCCCACTACCATCATCTGTATTTCTTCTAGCAAAGTCTAAAAAATCCCTCACCCTATTATCATATTCAACACTTGTTCATTTAGCTTTTATCCAACATGATCCGTATATATCTCAACACTTGTAGAACCCTATATCCCACAGCAAAAGGATAGATAAAAAAACAACAACCATAGAGTTTTAGAGATTTCAACGAAATTAAGAAGCATGCATACCAGGAGACAATAACTACTCTTGTAACAATATACCAATAAATTATGGCATGATAAGAACCAAGCAACATTTCATATATAATGAAGGTATATAGATGCGTACAAGTTTTAAAACCAGTATTGTTTCAACAAACCAATAACATTGACAATCAAACTATCACACTAAATTAAAATAGAACTTAGAATGGTATTACTCCAAGCCAAATATCATAGGGATGTACAAGTCAGAGCATCTAACCTAGCTGTGTAGATTTTTTTCCAGATTACGTTATCACAAAATAGTTGGATTTCCAACAAACTATAACAAGAACTTGTGGGAATTAAGTGTTCAAAACAAGACCAAGAGCCATTTTCACAGGACATTATTAATTATAACAACAAATAAATAACAGAACACTAATTTGATTGAAGACTAAGAAGTGAGCTTCTACCCAAAGTCACGGTGGTGTTGACTGAGGTCAAAATGAAGTCCTCAAATTCACGGCACTGACAAAGGGAAGTCACAGTAGAGGAGAATGGTCACTATGAAGAATAGAGGTAGCGGCAGAAGAGAGTGACGATGATCAATGAACAGCAACGATGAACACAGCAACCACAGCGGTAATGACGGAGGAGAGTTGAGCAAATGAGGAATGAGGCGCTATGGAGGATTTCATAACAAGCAGGGATAGAGCTCACAGAGAAATGGTGACAAGAGGAAAAATGGTTCATAGAGTGCGGGAGTAAAAATATGAGCGAAAACGATAACCTTTTAGATTGGTTTTCAATAAAAACCGGTCTTAAAAGGGTGAAAAAAATAATTTTTTAACTTTTTATATTTAAGACCGATTTTTATTAAAACCGGTTTTGAATGTTTGATATCGGTCTTAAAAGTTTCAAATTTTTAATTTTTTTAAATATTTTGATATTTTTACACCAATTTTATTTATAACCGATCTAACTAATTTTTTTAAGACCGGTTTTTTGGAGAACCGGTCTTAGAAGTTCTATATAATTACAAAACTGCCACCGATCAAATTTTTTAGACCTTATATGCTATAACCGGTCTAAATGTGGCGGTCTAAAAAGGGAATTTTGTACTAGTGTGTGTGTTGTCCATCTTCCCTTGTGTTGCAAAATTAGTCTTCAATGTGCAAATTACATTATGTTGAAGTCATCTTCCTTTAATACTAAATGATATTTCCTTATATGTAAGTGATCTTCCCTTATGTGCAATCCATCTTCCTATGAGCAAACTATCTTCCCAAATATGCACCATCTTCCTTTTGTACACTCATTAATCTTCCATATGTGCCAAATTATTCTCTGGTGTGCAAAGTACATTTTGTGCGAACCATCTTCCTTTTATGCAATCCATCTTCCTATGTGTAAACCGTTTTCCTTTTGTGCAATCTATCTTGCATAACATGAAATCTATATTTCCTTTGTGACATTTATTTTCCTGTATGTGCACTTCATCCTCTATAAAAAAAATCAAAGATTTTCAATTCCATGATCCACAATTCATTTTTGCCCCTCCCCTTCTTTAAGTTTGTGGTCCTTCTACTTTCATGACCCACAACAAATGTGACCACCATCAACCACCCAATTCATCAACGTCATTGCCTCGACAACCTCCCCAATCATTAGCATTGCTACCAACATTGACAGCCACCTCCATCTACTTCACTGAGTAACCTTCGCCTCTTCCATCTTCTCCACCTCCTCCTCGATATCAAGCTCCATCACCTCACAAACCTGGGTCCTCTTTATTCTTCTTTGTCTTCTTCCAACTCCCCATCATCATCTTTACAGCCAAAACAATACGATGGCATTTCTCGATGGTGGCTTGTTTTGTAGATCTTCTTTCAAATTTAAAGAATTATTTGATGATGAATGTTTTTTTTTGAATGAGAAACTGGATATCATTAATCCACTAAGGACCAATTACAAGAAAAACAGCAAACCTAATCAATCTTCATCAACGACCGCCTCACTAAAGAAAGGTGGTTGGTGATCAAGGAGTACAAAAGTATCATTAATAGTATGAGACAACTTGGCCAAATGATCAGCTAATAAATTACGTTCTCTAGGAATATGACACAGAAGAACTTGCCAAGTCCTAAATATCCAGAGTCTTGCATCATCAACGACATCCTTGTATGGGTAGGAGCTTTCGCAACCCCGAGTGAGAAGATTTATGGCTTTAAGGCAGTCAGTACGGACCAAGACCCTAGTGAAACTGTGATTCCAGCATAGTTGAAGACCTTGTATGATTGCAATGATCTCCGCCACAACAGGAGGAACTCGAGTAAGCTTGCTAATGTAACCATGGATCCAATTTCCATTTTCATCCTTGATGACACCGGCGCATCCACTCTGGCCTATTTGAAGGACTGAGCCATCAGTTTCCAAGGTGATGAAACCTGGTTGACTTTGATTACCTCCCTCTCCTGCGATCGAGTGATTGGAATAAAACTGACAATTGGAGGATAATTCCATATCCCAGCAGGCGCGAAAGAAACTAGCTTGGGCATTGAGGCAGACGGTTTCAGAGTCCTCTCCAAATAGCTTCCTGCAACGAGCCACCCAAATGTCCCAGCACACATATCCGAAAAGAGTAGCCCAATTTAATTTCTTGGTGAAGTTCCTGCCACCTTCATGATTCAGATTCCAATTGATCCACTCCCTTCCCTGCAAAGTTGAAAAGGTATTCCACAGGTCTGGGTTGACTATCGAAATCCAACGCTCCCGAGCATTCGAACAATCTCTTAGTAGATGCATGATATCTTCCTCCTGAGGGCACCCAAACGGACAGCTGCCTTGTTCAATTAAGCCTCTTCGAGCTCTAAGTTGCGCCGTATGGACTCTACCATGAGCGACGAGCCACATAAAAGACTTTATCTTCTCTGGAACCGGCCACCGCCACAGCTTCCTCCAAAACACATCATCTAAAATATTGGAACCTGCAAAAAGAAAGTGATAGGCAGAGCTAACAGAAAAAGAACCATCAGAAGAGGGTTTCCAGAAAAACTTATCTTCTCCTCTGTCTGAGCTGGGAGGCTGCGCACAGCGGATCCGATCAATAATATGTTGTTGGAACCATATTCCCAGCTTAGCGGAATCCCAAACACCCCCAGGTATCACATAATCCTGAACCTTTTCCGCACCATTAACAGCACCCTCAAACCCAGGAATTAACTCGATCAGAGGTCTATTTGTTTCAGACCAATTATCATACCAGAAAGAAGTGGTAGCCCCATTCTTGACCTGAACTCCCACACCTTGCTTAAATTTGTCCCAAACACTACAAACACCCTTCCAGGTAAAGGAAGAATTCCTATGATATATTGGCCCAATTGCCTGATCCCAGCGGTATTTAGCTTTGAGAACCCTGACCCATAAAGTATCCTTGTTATTGAGCAACATCCAGCAAAGTTTCATAATAAAGGCCTCATTTTGCTTGCGCATGTCATGGATCCCAAGACCGCCCTTATCCTTATCCTTAGTAATATTATCCCAGGAAATGAGGTGGAGCTTCTTCCGGTCCTCATTGTCACCCCATAAAAAATCTCTACTTTTTTTCTCGAGATCTCGAAGAACACCTTTTGGAAGCAGCATTGTCTGTATATGATAAGAAGGTAATGAAGATAACATGGCTTTGATAAGAGTGACCCTCCCCGCAAGATTTAAGCAGCCCCGCTTCCAACCAGAAAGCCTTTTATGAGTTTTTTCTAAGAGGGGGGCAAACGTAAGCTTGGTAACCCTTTTGTGAAGTAATGGAATCCCAAGATATTTACCAAGGTCCCCAGTCAAACGAACCCCCATACTTCTGCTAAGGCTAATTGCTCTTGAACCATGCACATTCTTTGAGAAACACACTCTGGTCTTGTCTTTGTTCATTTTCTGACCGGAAGCATCACAGAAATCTTGAATGCACCGAAGCATTTCCTCTGCCTGGTTTTCAGAGGCCTCACCAAAGAGGAGGAGATCATTAGCAAAGAACAGGTGAGAGATATTTGGTCCATTTCTGTTGAGACGAATTGGTTTCCAAGAACCATCATTAACAGCATCCCTGATTAGGTGATTGAGCCTTTCCATACATAAGGTGAAGATGTAGGGGGAGAGGGGATCTCCCTGTCTAATACCCCTAGAAGCCCTAAAAGTAGGGGAGACGTTACCATTCCAAAGAACCTGGAAGGAGGGACTTGAGATATATGTCATAATTAGATCACGAATTTGGCCGTCAATACCAACAGCTCTCAGAGTGTCTTCTATGAAGGGCCATTCAAGCCGGTCAAAGGCCTTTTCAAGATCTACCTTAACTGCCATCCACCCCTTTCTACCAGTCTTAGACCTCATGGAATGAATGACCTCCTGAGTAACAATTATGTTATCACTGCTCTGCCGGCCAGCAATAAAACTGCATTGGTGGTCACCCACAAGTTTACCCATAATGTCCCGAAGACGGCTACTAAGAATCTTGGTAATGATTTTGTAGCTGACATTGCAAAGGGAGATAGATCTGAAATCCGTAATCAACTCCGGGTTGTCCTTTTTGGGAATAAGGACAATGTTGGTATTATTAATAGCTTTCACCCCGTGCAGATTTCTAAATGCTTCAGAAACTAATTCGACGATATGATCTCCAAGAATCGACCAGTATTCCTGATAAAAAATTGCTTGGATCCCATCAAGACCTGGAGCCTTAAAAGCACCCAGGGCAAAAGTAGCAGACTTGATTTCTGTATCAGTCACCGTCACATGAATTTTATCATAATCAGAGGCATTCAAAATAGGGAAGTGAGTCTGAGTAACTATCGGATTGGAAAGAGAATTCTCACTGCAGAAGAGGTAGGTGTAGTAATTGGTAGCAATCTGCTTCAATTCATGTTGGTCAAAAGACCAAGAGCCATCATTTCTTCTAAGGCCGTCAATCCTATTTTTTCGTCTGTGAGTTACAGCAGCAGTGTGAAAGAACTTGCTATTTTTATCACCCCATTTCAGCCAATTGCAACGAGATTTCTGGTACCATAAGAGCTCCTCTTGAGCTATAACTTTCGAGTATTCCTTCCATAACTCATTTTCAGATTGGATGAGATGTTGACTATCACGCCTTGATCTTGCTCTCCCAATACCTTCAATTCTATTCAATATAGCTCTTTTTTTATTATTCAAGTTACCCACCTTCTTTTTATTCCACTCACATGCTTCTTTAGAGAACGTGGAGACTTTATCATTCCAAGTACCTCGACCCCAAGAATCCTTCACCAAGTCACTAAAACCCTCTTCAATAAACCAGGCAGCTTGGCAACGAAAGGGAGGTCTTGTTCTAGAGTCAACCGAAGGATCAGATTTGATCAAGATTGGCCTGTGGTCCGAGCCAAATTTATTTAAGTGATAAACCTTAGTAAGTGGGTGAGACGAATTCCAGTCCGAATTCGTGAAGGCCCAGTCGATTCTTTCTTTAAGGGAACCTCGTTCCCAAGTGAATCTGTCACCAACAATTTCCGTTTCTAAGAGTTGAGAGTGGGCAATACATTCCTGGAATTGTCTCATTGAGCGAACATTAGGCCGTGAACCACCTTTTTTATCATCACTATAGAGATAGGCATTGAAATCACCAATCACAATCCAAGGGAGATTTATGATGATGAATGTTTAGTTCCTAAGGAGTGATTGCACAACGAGAATTTTTTTATTAAGGGAAATTTTGTCTTTTCTCTATCACAATTATTCACACTTAATGACCTCACACCTTTACATGGTCTTAGGTCCCATTTCATAGATAAATTTTTAAATAGGGATTTATGAGTAATTTTCCTGTTAAAATTTAACCTGAAAAGTTTAGAAGTGTCGGAGATCACAAGTAAAAAAGTTATAAAATATTTTAATATTTTATAAAAATTTATAGAGTTCAATTATTTAGAGATAATTTTAATTTTCTATAAAAAAGGATATAATTTTAATAGTTTAAATTTATTTTTTAATTTAATATTTTACTAGTATTCTTATAAAATGTTAAATATCAACCATTGGAAGTTAATCTAATGATGTGGAAAGTATATGGAGAGGAAATGGAGAGAAAAGTCAATGGAAACACTCTTCTCCTAGAACTACTCTCCTATTGAAGTTGAAAAATAGGCAATTCTTAAAGGATTGACAACTAATTGGGTCTTGATTTGAAGAATATTATTTTTAATCTGATTGCAAACTACTCATCAACAAATTAACAATGAGTTGGCATCTATAAGTATGTGTCCTCCACAGTTAGAATGTGCATTAAAGAGATTATGTGATGTGATATGGTTTGTTTGAACACAATATATATGCTCCTAAAAGATTTTAATATAGTTGCTGCTATTATTACTAAGCAAAATCTTTATAGGAGAAATATCTACTACTTTATTATATAACTTCTAAATATATTTTTATCGCTACCTTTTGAATAACATATATTTTATATTAGACTTATTGTTATTGTCAAAAAAACCACACTAACCACATTTATGTCCACAATAAAAGTTTAAGAAACCTATAAAATAGAATAAATAAAGAGAGAAAAATTAAATATAAAAAGAAAAGAAGAAGAAAAAATATTTTTAATGTTTTTTTGTTATTATGTTCTGTTTAAATGGGTTACTAAGTTAATTTTTGTGTTTCAAATTTATTTATGTTTCTTGAAAAATCTTGAAAATGTCGCTAAGGGCTTGTTTGGTATGAGGGGAGGAAAGCGGACGGGAGGGAAAGTAAGCGAAGGGAAAATATTTTTGAGTTGGATTTAAAAAAAAAAAGAGAAGTGGGGTTAAAAGTTGTTAACTAATTTTTCTTACTCTTTTATCTTATATCTTCTTTTTATTAAAATTTTATAACCCCACTTATCCAACTTTCTGACATTCAACTCATAAAAATTTTCCTTCCCCTCCCCTCCCCTCCAAATCCCTCATACCAAACAAACCCTAATAGCATTTGATCATTAACACGATAGCTCCACACACATATATCTATATATACATATATACACACACACATATAACATACATACATACATACATACATACATACATACATACATACATACATACATACATACATACATACATACATACATACATACATACATACATACATACATACATACATACATATAGGGATGAGCATGGACTGGACTGGACTGGGTTTGACATCAACCCGAAGTCTGGTCTTGAGAAGATCTCGGGTTGCACAAAGCAGTCCGTGGTCTAGTCTGGTCCAGCACTAACCCGAGGTCGGGCTAGACTAGACCGGGTCTGGTGGACTACCTGGACTAGTCCATGACCTAAATTTAATATTTTTTTATTTTTATTTTTTCCTCTTTGGAAGGCAAAATTTGAACCTATTAAATAGAATTAGGACTACAAAAATACCTATAATAATATAAAATATGTCTCCAAAAATTAAAACATCATAAATCTATAAGAATATCCAACAACATTCAAGAACAATAAAAAAAATATGTTGAGAAAAAAAGATTTAAACATGATAAATATAATAAAAATACCTATAATCATATAAAAATCATCATAAAAAATAAAACTTGATTATAAATCCTTGAAAAAACTTTAACAACATTAAATAAAAAATAAAAAATAACATCTAAGTTATAAAAATATTTTTTAAGAAATTGACCTGGACCAGACCGGACTAGTCTAGGTGGTTTGGTCCCCTGGTCTGGAACCCGGTCCAACCTGACTAGTTAGTCTGGTCTGGTCTAGTCCGATTTCATTATGTTGCTTATTTGGACTGGACTGGATCAGACCGGACTAGCTTGGATCAGACCGGACCGGACCGGACCACCGGGTTTTTGCTCATCCCTACATACATACATATATTACTATGTATTTAACATTATTCTTTTTGTGGATTGTAAGAATTTTGGGCATACCTGGAATCCGATTGACTTGCTGAAGTACCCACACGAAACGGAGAATTGACACAAACCCCGACCACTTTACACAGAAAATATGCCAAAGAGTGAAAGAGAAGAAAACACTCTTATGAGAGAATCCTTTTAAAGGGAGGATTATATGTGTTACTATTCATATTCATTACTCCCTCAATCTCACATCCTATATATAGCCTACATATTGTCACATAGAAATAGATGCAGCTCTTAAGCATATGTTTGCATAATAATAGACATAACTATTAAATCATAAAGGATTTTTCTCTATATGAATCTGTATGTCTGTTCATGATCGCCCCTCTTGAATTAGGCTTGGGTTCTAATCCACCAAGAGTGGACTAATATATTTCAACATGGACCTTGCAAGACCTAGAAAGATTTAATTTGTTGGTAAAAGAGAGTTATCTTATTTTTTTTCAATTCAGCAGTAGTTCAATGTATTTATACACTTAGTTCAGATCTAATGAATCGATCAGAACCATATATATTTGTTTCAACACTCTAAATGTACATGTAACTGTTTTTCTTTGGGTAAAAGTACATATAACTTTTAATTTACACTTCATGAAAATATAAATATACCTATGATAATACTTTTTTTTTTTTTTGCTGATGGTTCAAATTCACAGGCCACTCAAATAGTTTGTTTAAGTTGAATTAAAATTGATATAATTCTTCACGCAAACCTATATCAACCTCCAAAAAGACTAAGCTAAACTCATTGCATGTTATTTTTCTATAGTCACTATACATAACCATATGCATAACAAGATAACTTACAAGAAAGCCACGCATTTTGATAACTAGTTAAAGGAAAATTATCATCTTCACCATTTGTATATACTGGATGAAGCGGATCATTCCTAAAATATAAGAAAATAGAGAAGTTAAGTGGTATCTTCTGCTGATCACACTACTAATAATTTAACTAGCTACAAATTATAAATAACATATGTTAAAGGAAAATTATCATCTCCAAGTTATCCAGCTAGCTAGCATCAAAGTCTTGAGATTATCTAGAAGAATACCTTCTTGACCAAAATAGATAGTTGAGGAACCTCAAAGCAGCAAGCAGCCAATAGAACAAATCCAACCTATCTTTGTTCAGATCATTTTCATGGAGCCATCCACCACTATTATTACCAGAACATGCACTAGCGATCTTGTTCACCAAAGAGACCAAAACTGAGCTCAAGAAGAAGCCAAGAGAGTATGAGACGTAAGCAAAAGAAGTCATAAATGCCTCCTTTCCTTTCATGTTAGGTTGCCTGTAAAGGAACTCATTGAGTCCCACAACTGTAAACATCCCAGACAAGCCAAAGATTACATATTGTGGTGTAATCCAAAGAATATGAAGCTTTTGGTTGAAGTTAAGAGCTTGGTCTCTTCTCATCTTCTCCATGAAAGCTGCTGAAATCATGGAGAAAGTAGCTACAAAGAGGCCCAACCCTATTCTATTTACGGGGGAGATACCTGATTCATGGCCAGTGGGTTTTCTGGCAAAAAGGGACAAAGAAAGTGTCATAGAGGGGGACCAAGATAATGAGGAGCATGTAAGGGATGCTTCGGAGGGAAGCTGGAGGGATCTGTAAGGTTCTAGAACGATGGATATCCATTAAAGATCCTTGTTGAACTGAGAATGTTTAAAGTTGAGCTAGGGTTGTGTTGAAGATGATTGTGCAAGCAAATATAGGGATGCTTGAGAGTAATGTCTTGGTTTGCTCAACTTGTGTGACACGGCATAATCTCCATGGAGTTTCCTCTAGGCTAAACTCACCTTGGACTTTGATGAATGCCTTATCTAAAAACCTGAAATAAGAGTAATTTCTATATGGCTTAACATATTATAATTTGTAATTAAGTGTTAATAGAATCATCCAAAAAATTTTAGTACAGTGAAGAGAGAAAATTAGATTAAGATGGGGCCTACTTTTATTTTTATGGGGCTTAATGGTATGGGGGAATGGATTGGAAGGGAGGGAGGGAAACTCTTGATGAGTTTTAATAAAAAGAATATGATTAAATAAAAAGAAAAATCAATTCACAATTTTTAACCTCATCACTTCTCTAATTTTTTTAAATCAAACTCATTAAAATTTTCTCCCCTCTATTTTCCTCATACCAAACAGACCCTTAAAGTCAATGAAAGGACTTGGATCCCTTAAGTATTTGAGAGATTAAATTAGAGAGAATTAGGATGAAAGGAGTCAGTCCCCATTTCTTTAACTACACATAAACCCTACAAACATAGGACCCATGTCTTTCTCCAAAACTCTATCAATTCGCCCTAATATTTCATAACAATTTTAATTTCAATGTTCATTATTTTACTTTCCATGTCTTTAATTAAATATTATTTTTTTATTTAATATAATCTACTTAAAATATTATAAAATAGATAAAGAGAAAGAGAAAAAAAAAAGCCAATAAAAGTACCTGAACTTCTTCCTGTGACTCAAACGACCTTCACGAAATAATTTAACATACAGGCCAACATAATAGATTTGCACTCTATGAACCTTTCTCTTTAATATTGCAGCCACAAAAACCTGACAAGATGGAATTACTTCTATAGTTACAAACTCAGATTGTTAGAATGTAATCTATATGGCTTTAAACTGCAAACTATAATTGTAGCTTTCACTTATTAAATTGTCCACCAAATCTGTCCCATACCTCAATCAAATTTTATGTTTTTTTAATCTAAAGAGCATATGACAGATCAAATACCCATAAATCATGACCAAACTATCATTCCTAGATTAAATATATATGTCTAATATAACATACTCCCTTTAGTTCTAAATATATGGGCTAGTTGAGTGCTTTGTTTTAATCTGGACCTAAACATAAGACTTCAATCCATTTTGTATCTCAAAGTTATAGTTTTTTTTCTCCAAACTATCCCTATTGGTTCCACATATTACCATCAATGGGGTAGTTTTCAATACAAATGTTAAAAGGGGTTACTTTAGAAAAAATAGTACACTCTTGTTTTACAAATAATTAACTTAACTAATTTTTTTTATATATCTGTAAATTAGTTATCCAACTCCTAAATTTAAGACCAGAGGGAGAAATTAATTAAATGACTATTCTTAATTTAGTAAAATGAACAAAACTTTTAAGAGTCACATATAGGATTGTTCATACTTGAGCCATGGGAATTATGTAACATCCCAAATTTTGGTCACTAAAATTCCTTATATTTAAGAGAATAAAATGGTGAATTAAAGAGCAAATGAAATGGCAAAACCAAGCAATTAGTGATTGCAGACAACATTATTATGTAGGAACATAAATTGTACAAGTTGAGGTTTGCTGCCAGTGAGTTTCCTTGTGTAGCCGTCTTGTTGTGTGACATATTTAAATAGGCAAATAATGTTCAATGCCTATGATATTTTTCGTTATGAGAGTAGACTTATCAAAATTTAATTTGATAAGTCATATAGGTCATTTGGGGCTGTACATGAAAAGCTATTAATTTTTGAAGTTAGCCCTTTGAAACTGGCCAATTTTTGTGGCAACATCTAAACACAATAATTCTGGGAATTGTGAGCTTCCAGTTGGCTAAAGGCTATATTTTTTTCCTGAAACTAGACTCAATAAGGGTTTCATAGCCTTTTCAAATTGATTTCTACAAATAAAGAAATAAATTTTCAAAATTGGGTGAAAGTTTTGCCAGTTTTGGGAGAAAATCACAAAATGTATGGGAAAAATGATAATTTGCCATATTAATCAAAAGAAAATTATTTTCTCTAGAAAATACCTTTAATTTCGTCCAAAGACAGATAGGAGGAGGGAAAAATAATTAATTGGGCATTTATATTTATTTGGAGCAATTTTTGGGAGAGAAGGTCAAAGGAAAAAAAACAGATATGATGACATAGGTCAACAATTGCAACTCTAATTAAAAAATATGTGTGGAGGAGGAATAGTCAACATGCAGCATTTTTCCTTACCTTCATTCATCAAGAGAAGACGACCAAAGAGAAGAGATCGAGGGAGAGAGCATTTAATTAATATGCTTCTTCACTTTTCCATTTGGGAAAAGTTGGTCAAAGAAAAGCATGAAGGAAGAGAGAAGAGAAATTAGTCACCACACACACAAACCGACCAAAGCTCCCGCATGAATGCTTGGATATTTAATTAAAACACTCTCTCATCCCATTCATTATCCAAAGTCGGCCAAAGAGGAAAGGAGAAAGAGAAAGTGACGAAAGTGAAGAGCAAGAGAACAAGACTTGAAAGTAAGTGTTCTTTAGCTATTTTCTCTAGCAAGATCCCATTTTTGGCCCTAAATGTCTTCATAAACCTTGTTCTCCTCTTCAAAAGCTTTATTTCTATGGTTTTAGATTTTCAAGGGGAGGTGTTTTGAGTTATCTTCCAAGAGCCAAAGTTAAGGAAATCAAAGGTAAAGCCACAAAACCTTGTTATCTTGTTAGATTCCAGGTTGTTGTTGTTGTTGAATTTATGGCTTTTGTTGGTTGAATTTGTGATTTGGGAGGCTCAAACCCTAAGGGAGGTACTGCCCAAATCTTGATTAATCATGTGTAAAAGGTGTTTGAGTCATTAAACAAGTGATTAGAGGTGCAAAGAAGGTGTTTTATGGATTGAAATCATAAAACTCAATTTTCTCCAATTTTTATGGAATTTCGTCCAGACCTGTTTTAGGCTGTGTTTGGACTTAATTTTGGTGTTTTTGATGATTCCATTGTGTTTAGAATGGAAAAGTGTGTAGGGTACATGTAAAGTGTGAAGTTTAAAGGTTTTAGGGTGTGAAATGACAATTTTACTCTTAAAAGCCTAACATAGTTGCGGCCAAGGGTATAATGGTAATTTGGATATGAATTTGACAAAACTAAGGGCAAAAATGGATTCTTTGGGTGAAATTATGTAGGAATAGCCTGAGTCATAATTTTTGGAAACGTATAGTTGGACCAGGTACAAAGGGGCTTGGACCGGGTTCCTAAGGGTAAAATGGTCAAAATGTGATTTTGAGTCAAGATAACCAACACCTTGAATTTAGAGTGATTTATAAATGAGTAATAACTCATTTATCCTAAACTTGGAATTTTAGGATATACCGATAGCCTGAGCCAGACAGACAATTGAGGACAAATAGATAGGCATGGAAAGGACACACTTGTGAGTGTTTATATGTTTTGTGAATTTAGAGTGTTTATATTCTATGATATGAATAGTGAACACACACAATACCTAGTCGTGGTCTAAAACCCAACTATGGTACACCGACACGTAGGGTGCAGACAGAGTGTCATGGTTTTGTTACATGATTTGGTGCACGGCATATTTATTTATGACATTTTATATGATCGATAGTATGTTACTACTAAGATTCTCTCAAATATCACACTTTCCTTACAAATATATAGTTTTGTGCATCAAGCAGTGGCTCAAAGGTCAGTATCGAAATTTATGGCAACTGAGGTTCCGAACAAAGTCAGCAAAGACTATTGGTTATCTGAAAACCTTTTATTATTTGTAAGGTCTATAATTTATTGTATGAGACCCTATTTGAAAATTCCTGTATATTGTATCAATAATATCAATATATTTATGTTATGCCTGTTATACCTATCAAACCACGTATTAATATTCTGCTGTAAGTTAAAATAAAGAGAGGTCTTACAAGTTAGAATGCTGCCTTGGGGAATCTTGTTCCTGTAAAACATAGAGCCACAAATAAAGCAAATCAGAGCCTGAAGCATGGCAGCAGAAACAGCAAAACCCATGTCCATTCCATAGTGGGTTTGGACCCAAACAAGAACAGTGAGGGCAACAAGTTCACCCATTGAGAATGTAAAATAGGCAAAGCTGAAGTAAGTTGAGATTCCTTAGTTGTTGAGAGTTGTTTTGGTTGAATTGTTGAGCTATCATGTTAGGCTTTTCACACCCACTTCCTAATGCCACCATGTATAGTGCCAAGAAGAATATTGCAGCCTCTAACCCTTTTGCTTCTTGGCGTCCACCATTTAGTATGTTGGTGCATTTGGGTGGCTTTAGTTCCGGAAAACGTGCTTGTGTTGATAAAATTATGAAACCCTGTCATAAAGACTAAACCATATATTACATTATACTCTCTCTAATCCCAAATATAGGAGCTGGTTATGGGGTTTAATTTGGTCCTAATTAAATGGGTTAAGGGGTAATTTGGTTTGAACTATAAAATCCCAATCCACTTTGTACATATAAAGAGAGTTTCCATCAGGGTGTAGTACTTCCAATGCAAATTATTGAAGGGAGTATTTTATGGAAACCTGCATACATTTTTTTTTTTTTTTTGCTTCGTACAAATAACTTAACTAACTGTCTTTATATATATAAATTAGTTATTAATTAGTTTCCACATTAAAGACATACCGGAGAGAGTATACAGAGTAAATTTATAAAAATATTTCTCTTCAATTTTAGCAATAAAAAGAGAACCATATGTTAGATACAAATTTGTTCTATACTCTTAGAAACTCATTGTCATTTATAAGAATAATCATGAGCAAATAAACAAATAACACTTGGGCTAATTCTAGTTCTAATTGAGATGTTACAGATAATATGGTATCCTAATAGTACATGCAACAATTTTCTATTCCAAGTATAAATGAACTTTAAGTGATGTATGAAAGAGGAAAATTAAAGAGAAGGAATATTAGTAGACCTCAACCTTGATTTTTATTTTTATTTTTTTTTCCATTTGGGATTGAAATGAAAATTTTGATTAATATGCCAAATGGAAAATTCTGAAGAAAGGGATAGAATATAGTTTCTTTTGTGTTTCATGAAAAAAGTATATTTTATTTTATTTTGATCTCTTTCTATGCATCCTTAATTATTATTTATAAGCCATGGGTAGTAGAGAGCAATCCACCTTAAGTTTCATGAGTTAATGCATCCAACGATATATCTATTTAATCAATCATTTATAGAATTCAAATATATCTATGTATAATATATTAATCTATAGAAAGTCGTAATTAATATACATAAGTAATGCATGAAATTAACATGTGACTTACAAAGAGCTCAAGAAAGGCGAATAGAATGATAGTCCAAAAGCTGCCGAGAAAAGAGTCAGCAAGATAGCCACCAAGGAGAGCCATGATATGAAGAGTTCCAATGAATGAAGTTAGTTACAATATTGGCTGATTTTGGAGGACTGAAGTGCATGTCGTTTACCAAATATGTTATCAAATTGCTTGCCACCGCTGCTGGTCTCATTATTTCAAATGCTTGAAACCCTGTGTCATTTTTATCATTCTTAAATATTAATAATCAGAACCAATCAAAATCAATGTGTTGGTATAAAGTAAAAACTAATTCAAAATTGATAGAAATAATACTATGATTGGGACAAAAAATTTTTGAACCAGTATATTTCAATTGATTAATTGCATAATCCATCCAATTTTCTTTTTTTTGATTGAAATACTGGAATACATAATCTAACAGAAGATTAATACAGAAGACAACTCCAAAGAGTCAAATCCAAAGATCCTTCATCAACCACCGCCTTCCAAAAGAGGAGGTGGTGGTTGATCAAGGATGACAAAAAGCTCAGTGCTACTATGAGCCGACTTTGCTAAATAGTATGCTTGAGCATTATGCTCTCTAGATATATGGTTTATAAGAACACACCAGTCTCTAGACAACCATAATCTAGCCTCCTCAATGACCTCCTTAAAAGGATGACTATCATCACAGCCCCTATTAAGTAAATGAATCGCTTCAATACAATCAGTAAACAAAATAATATTCATTAAATTCCTATGCCAGCATATTTGAAGACCCTGGATGATTGCGATAATCTCTGCTATGACCGGTGGCACCTGCGTAAGTTTGCTCATGTAACCACACAGCCAACCACCATCTTCTCCTCTAATAATCCCTGCACTTCCACTCTGGCCCGAGTCAAGGACTGAACCATCTGCCTGAAGAGTACAAAATCCCCGCCTCCTAATTGGTTGATCTTCAACTCCATTTGTGGATTGACTGTAGAAACTGCAGCGAGCTTTTAAATCCATATCCCAACTTGCCCTAAAGAAGCTGGCATGTGCATTGTGATAGTGAGACTCGACTTCTTCTCCGAAAAGCTTCCATCCATCCAATTTTCAAAATACGGCTAACTAACAATCTAAAGTAAAAAATGCATTTTGTTCGACTAACTTTATATGGGATTTCAGTTTAGTTAGTTCGTTTTATGAAGTACTATATTTTTAGTCCTCTAATTAGCCTTAACAATGTTGTCAAATGATGATTTTATAAGTAGGAAATAGTGGTTTTGATTCTACCCGTAACATTTTTGTTAGTGTCTACTCCTTTAAATAAAAATGAATTAAATAATAGAGATCGATGGATAGAATAGTGATACCAAGAACGAAAAAAAGCAGCTCTCATTCCACCATGCTTTTTAGGATAAAAAAATCCTCCTCTACAATCAACATAAAACTCTCACTACTACAAAAAACGCTTTTAACGTCCCTTTTTTGGGTCTTTTAACATCTGAAAACATGGGAATTTCTATCTAAGCGACATAGAAAAAATTGTCAACAACGTCCGCAAAACAAGGAATGTCCATAGTCTGAACTTTAGATGTCCCTACTTTAAACTGGGGACGTCTAAAGTTTTAGGGACACTTTAGACATCCCCAGTTTGAAGTGGGGATGTCTAAAGTCAGGCTTTAGACGTCCCCACTTCAAACTGGGGACGTCTAAAGTGAATCTTACCTACTTTAGACGTCCCTAGTTTGATGTGGGGACGTCTAAACTAACGTCTAAAGTGTTATTACGTCTCTTTTTATTTAAGGATGCTAAAAAATTTTTTAAATGACCTTATATATATATATTTCACTGTCTGGCAAATTTAAACTGCAAAAATGGGATAAAAGAAAATATTGCATAAACTAGGATGGAAAAAACAGCAGTTCAACACTTTCTAATAAAAATGTTATCCAACAATCTAATACTATGTACAACAACAACTCTAATTATATGTACAATATATAGAACCACCACAAAGTGTGTCCTACACAAACTACTAATTAATTAACTAAGATAAATAAAAACTTTACTATGGTATACGTTGAAGAAGATGTTCAGCTAAAAAGTCTCTGATCAAATTAATATCTTCATATAAGTAGGCATCTTCATTGTCAAAAATCTGCAAATTAAAAAATAAGCTTAGATGAAATAATGAATCAAGTAATTAATTAATTTATAATTGAATTACAACACCAAAAATATTATCCTTTGAGAATGAAGAAGCGATTACTTGTTCAAAATCTGTCGTAATACCACTTTGAATGATGTTATATATATATATATAAAGTAAGACATAGTATCCACATTCCCAGCCGCCAGGTTGTCGAGGGCACTATAAATCAAAGGAAAATGGTTAAAATTAATAAAGGCATATCTAAAACAACCGTCAATCAAAAGAACTTGATTTGAAACTATGTACCTTTGGGTACAACCATTTCGGGGCTCTGCCACCTTTACAATCTTGTGGCCCACTAAGGATTCGATATGTCTGGGTTGCCCTATCATTGAAATGAAAATCAACAGAAATTAGAACAATTCATTTAAGTCAAGAATCAAGAATCAATGAAATACAAACAAAATAACTTACGTGTTGAAAACGTTTTTTATTTCTTTGTCTAGCCTTTTGCACAAGAAATCAAACCACTAAATTATATTGAGCCAAGGACAGAGAACACACAAATTCCAGTGGTAACTATAACAACATATACAGATTAAAATGAAGTTAGATGGCAAGACAATTATTTATTAAAAATCTTAAATAACCAAAATTAAAATGCATACCCTTGAACAATCAGTGCTAGATAACAACAATAGTTGCACTATATTTGTAGGACACAAGAATCCATATAAATCATGTCTTTTCATGTCAATGTATATACGACGGAAGGAGCTACAATAGAATTAAATTGATGAATGTATTAGCTAGTGAATATATAAAACCTAAAAACCACTTCACTAAATAAAGGAAAAAATGGGAAATAAAAAACTTACAGGATTGCAAATTTGACCCATCCTACATCTATCTCCTCCACCTTAATACATTGTTTAAGGTTTTCTTTATCAATTGTGAAGGGATACTCTAATTTCAAGCCCACAATCCGTAGAGGCATATGCAAATCAATCTGACGAATGCCTTTATAGATTTGCTGCAGTCATGCTAAGAATGGCCATTTTCCTGCTTCCTGCTCATTCTTTTAGAACATAAAAAACATATTGTTAGTAGGATGCCAACAGATCTCAAGTAAAAGTGAGGTAGTTCCTACCATTGGAGGTGTTACCATTTAGCCAATAAGATTTATTGGCCAAAGGATGAAAGATCCTCTCGCCTGACCTATCGTGGCAACCTCGTCATCAGGAATAGTGATGGTTGTACCTTCTTCACCTTATGAACACACGTCACAGTCACCTTAAGTAAATGCTGTGGAATTTGCTGATGATGGTGGGTCGTAGCTTGTGTGTGAACAAGAGCATCTGCAACTACACGCAGTAGTGGGGCATCCAAATAGAGGATGGAAGGTTCTCCCGGTGCTAGAGTGGGAGAAGGGTTGCCAAGTAGTTCCTCCAATAGGTTGTAACTTCCTTTGGTGCTGTACAAGGCCGGGGATGAATAGGTTCTACTCTCAAAAGTTGCCATCTGTGATTCAAACATCTTTGTCATTTCAGCTCGTAGCTCAGGCAATAGCTCAAGATGTAGCTCTGGCAATAGTTCTTTTTAGAGCTTGTCGAAAAGGTTGGCCTCGAGCTCTTGTTAGACTTCTTGGTGAATCTTGGCCACAAGCTAACAAGCTCCCTACTCAGTTTAGCTTGTGACGAATAAGAATGTGAGCTCGGCCAAAATACTTCATGAGAAGAACTCCCCCTACCTCCCCTTAAACATGACCAGGTTGATCTGCCTTTTGACATGATGTCCATCCGTCCACTTGAAGTGAATGAACCTTGGCTACTATGATCTTCCAGTTCATCCTACAGCATAAAAGTTATCATAAATGAAAATTAAGCACTCCCAATATGAAAAAAACTTTGTACTTATGCTCTAACTACTTACAATCCTCAAGGCAACCTTAGCAACAGTCGGATTTATGTACTTTCCACCCTTAATCCTCCTTGCTTTCCATTTTTATGACGTGG
Source organism: Inga laurina (assembly GCA_963855925.1). NCBI lineage: Eukaryota > Viridiplantae > Streptophyta > Magnoliopsida > Fabales > Fabaceae > Inga > Inga laurina. Next base: position 31,194,594 of record OY979708.1, read on the forward strand.
AGGAGGTTGCGGGGCCTGGACCACAACGCTAGGATCTGATGTGGCTGCTTCCTTCATTTTCTCCAACTTGTTTGCCATCATCCTTCGCTTAAGCTTCTGATAACCACCACAGGACATGTAATGTTGATACTTATTAGCTGCTTGCCTTTCTGTATTTACTGCACTTAATTACTGTGAAAGGGAAATAATGAACACCGAATTAATAATGTCAACTATATTCAAATAAAATACTATGATGAAAGAAATTTGACCAAAATGTTAGGATCTTCTCATGATGCAATAAACAACCTCCAATTCTCTGGAAACAAATACGAATAATGCTGACATGGATCCTTACCCCTCATGTAACCCCCTCACCGTAATTACATCCAGATTATGAAATTAAAGTGAAATAGAGACCAATAATTACAAAACAACATTTTCAATTTCCTATCTTCTAGATAGGGTATCTACAAAACAGTTCAAAATACTAGTAATTTGGTCTCACATTCAGTTTCGAATATAATTACCTGCACAGGTTAGTCGCATTTATAAATATCAGAGCACACAACTAAAATCCCGGCAAGTCCCCGGGTTACATATATATGTTGGGTGTATCATTTTTCCCAAAAATAGGGATTACATAACCAAAGTAGTATTTACAACCCCAAATATATACAATAATCCTGTTCTCAAAATAGATAACCAACAGTTTCAAGTCAAATATCTCTAAGAAGTCCTATCCGCTCTTGGTTATCCGCTTTTCCCCGGAGCCACTTGCCCTGTCTGAAAGGTTAGTCATAGGAAAGAGTGAGATTCAAAAGAATCCCAGTAGTAACAAATCATTCATACCACACCTAAAAACATAGTATGTAAGCAAATCATCATATAGCAGCATAACGAATCACACTCCACCCTCATCCCCTTTTACCGCCGGGAAGGCACACCGTCCTAACCCGAACCGTTGTTAGCGACACAGGGACTGTTAGTGTGGCAGTGTATATACATAGCCTTATAGCTCATATTGCCATCCGGCTTTCACAATTGGCCCGTCGACCTTCACAAATAGCCTTTCGGCTTCTCACATAATCACACATATCACACCCCATCCTCATCCCCTTTTACCGCCGGGAAGGCACACCATCCTAACCCGAACCGTTATTAGCGACTCAGGGACTATTGGCAAGGCAGTGCTTACACATATCCACAAATGTCGCAGCATACAAATTCATCACAAATCAATGATATAACACACATACAATGCATCACATATGGTATAAAAGAAAAATTCACTACCTTGTTCTTTCCGATTGTGCTTTGGCGTAGGTGGATCACGAGCAGGGAAATTACCGAATCCTATAAACCAAAATTAAGGACGACGAATTATTACCTATTCTAATTCTTTAATAACTCATAATACTTAAGTTGATTATCACTATGGTCATTTAATCAAGTCAACTAAGGAGCTAAAGTGCTCAATTAACCTAAAAGGCTAATTTCTAACCTCAAAGTTCCACAATATTACATTATGCCATAAAATCTTCAATTTTCGCATAGGTGACCAATCTGCCAGAATTTTCCAACATCTTTGAAAAATCAAAACTAATTCTAGAAAAATCAAAATGAGGTGATCCCAAAGCCTATTGAGAGCTCTTGAAGTCCTCTTCATAGGAAAAATATGAATCATTACCAGAAATCACCACACAATTCCAGAATTACACAACATTCCACACTGCTCCAGAATTAGGTCCAGTTTCGACATCAAACTTTGGGCAACTAGAACTCCCAGCTCAAAAACCGAAATGACACAAATTATATGTCCATTTTGAAGCTTGGAAGACTGGAAAGTTTCAGAATTTTTAGACACCAATTGCCTATTCAAAATGTCCCTACAAACTGACTGCCCTGCACAGAGTTACACTTGACAGTTTTTCCAATTTTCAACCAATGTGTCCAATGGCTTCAAAATCAACAACCAAACCTATTCCCACATAAATTTTCGTGTAGAAAACAATGGTAACATCAAAATGAACAAATTCCCACTCATTCCCCATGTCCTGTTTTGGCAGAATTTTAGGGTATTTCACAACAAACAACCACTTCACTATCTAATCACTAAGCTTAGCTCATTTGCCTCCAAACCAACATATAAGCACATATATAGGATGAAATCTTCATGATCCCTAATATACCCTAAAAAAACGAAATTAGGGCTGTCACAATAGCCCACCACAACTCAGCCAATTAAAGTATCATATACATCAACATAATGCTCTTACTCACCTCTTGCTTCTTCTTGTGTTCTTTTCTTGATTCCTCAACTTTTGTTCTTGCAAGGTGGCTGAAAACTCCTCTTCTTCAAAAAACAAAAACCATAAAAATGAAGCTAAGAAAGAGAGGAACAAGTTTCATGAAGGTCACTTGAGCCATAGATGAGGTTAAGGAGGTGAAAATCCATGTAGAAGATCTTACCTCAACTTTGTTCTTCACTTTCTCTTATCTTGCTGAACTTGGCCGACCTTGAGAAGAGGTGAGAGAGTGATTTATGATCAGTTTTTCTCTTCCCTTATCCTCTTAATATCTGACCGAAAATGTGGCCCAAAGAGAAAGAAAAGTTGTGGTGGATAATAATTCTCTTTACACAAGCTTATGCCATGTTGACTTTGTTCATTTGATTAAGTTTTCTCTTGCCTCTTCTCTTCTTGTTTTTGGACGTGATATGGGCTGCCCAAATGGAGAATTATTATTGACCAACATGTTCTTCAAAAGGAGGAAGAAGGGTTGACCAATTTCATGAACTTGCATAGCCATTGGTTACACAAATGTTCTAGTTGCAATTTTTGACTTTTCAATGACAAAAGTGAAGAAGTGTATGAAGTTAATTTTCTTTCTTTCCTCTCTTTAAAATCTGACCGAAATGGATGCTTGAAAGAGGTTAAAGCCTTATAAAATGTCTCTTGGCATCTCTTCAATTTATCATATTTAATTGCCTTTTGTTGCAATTGTTGACCAAGTCATCATCCTTTTATAACTTGGTCAAATTATCTCCTCTTGCTTTCATTTTGAGTCAAGCATCATTCCCTTTTGCTTTGTGTCATGCCCTACTCGAGATTATAGGTCTTTGAAGAGGAAAAATGATCTTTATAATATCTCCTTGAATAATGTACTTTAATGTTGAATTAGCATATGCTAATTAGACTTGTTGACTTCTCCTTTTTGTGTTTGGCCAAAAATGCTTCCATGTGTCTCATATTATGGAAAAATAAATAAATATTCTCCTCACATTTCTCTTCCATAAGCCATTTTCCCCCTCTTCTCATGTTCAAATTAGTCCTTTAGTCATTTTTTGACTTTAGGCGAAAAGACTATATAGTTATCTCAAGTTAATTAGAACTAAAGTCATAACAAAAATTCCAGAAGTAATTTTGTCATTAATCCCACCATCTATTCTGTACATTTAGCTCTTGAATACATTTTGGGATATTACACCTCAGGTCCCCTCTAATGTACTTTCATGTAAGCTTGTTCTTGAAATCTTTCCATCGTAGATGAACCTCCCTCATCCACTCCTTGTACATCACCGCAGTGTTAGGGACATCGAAGGTTTGCTACAAGGTAAAAACATAAGATAATTATATTTGAAGCAATAGGAATAAAGATATAAACGCAGATGTATCGAAACTTATATACCAAAAGTTGTTCCCAAATCATGTCTTTCGTTTTTGGTAAAACCAACTTCCAATTGTTAATGAAGGCCCCTAAGCTAGCCACTCTATTGTCTTAGACACAGCGGCCTCATACGAAACCTTTTCCTCAAACCACTCTAAGAATGTCTTGTTTTGCTTAATAGCAATCTATATATCATTCTTCCTTGGATTCATGTTCTTCAATCTCTTTCTGTGTTCATCTATGTACGGTTCAACTTCTTCCATATTATTCAGGATATACAAGTGTGCTTGGAACACCTCTTCACGAGGCACATTCTTCACTTTCAGTCCTTGTGTTTCCTTGCTTCTCCCCTATTCATGCGAGATTGTTCCTTCTTCCTTGATAGATAATTGCTACAAAAGTCCATAGCATCTTCAACTACATATCTTTCAACTATTGAGGCTCCTGGTCGATAGGGATTTTTAGAATACCCTTTTGAGATCTTCATGTATCGCTTGAAAGAGTACATCTACCTCAGGTAAACTAGACTGCAGAGCCTTACCTTCCTTACCAAATGAACAATCAAATGCACCATTATATCAAAAAATAAAGGAAGAAAGTGCATCTCTAATTGGGACAATATAATATAACTCTCAGCTTCCAGTTTATCCAACTTTTCGGTGTCAATGAATTTTTTACATATAGCATTAAAGAAAACACACAATCTTGTTATAGTGTTTCGAACTTCATCTTTCATAATGCCTCTAATAGCTACTAGTAATAGTTGTTGCATCAACACATGATAATCATGGGACTTCATTCCCACTAACTTTAAATCATCCATTGACACACACCTTCTCACATTCAAAGAATACCCTTATGGAACCTTAATTTCATGCAAACACTCACACAAACTTCTTTTCTCCGTTTTTGATAGTGTATGTGCTGCTGACTCCATGTATGCCCTCCTACCATCATCTCTTAGTTGTGGAAGTAACAATTCTCTTATTCCCATATTAACAAGGTCTAGTCTCACACTAATCCCATCCTTAGTCTTCCCTGGTATGTGCAAAAGTGTACTAACAAGGCTATCACAAACATTTTTCTCCACATATATCACATCAATGTTGTATCTCATGTCAAGACTACACCAATATAGAAGATCAAAGAAACTTGATCTCTTCTTCCATATATTCTCACCCACATTTTTCTATTTTTTACCAAATAAGACATTGATACGTTCGACCCAATTGCACACTTCCTCTCCAGTTAATGCCATTGGAGCCTTTCTATGCTCCGGCAAGTTGTTAAAACGCTTTCTTAACCTACGATACGGGTGGAACCTATGAAGGAACCTCCTATGACCAAGTTAGACCATTTTCCTTCCATGCTTAAGTTGATAGAAGTGAGTGTCTACTTCATAAATCGAACATGCTTTATGCCCCTCCACACTGTACCCTAACAATTTTTTGTATATAGGGAAGTCATTTATCATGGTGAAAATCATTTCACGTAGCTTGAAGGACACCTTCTTATATGCATCAAACACATCTACATCTTCCTCCCACAACTTCTACAAGTCCTCAGTCAAAGGCGTCAAGTAGACATCGATATCATTCCCTGGCTGTTTTGGTCTAGAAATCATCATAGAAAGCATTACATACTTGCGTTTCATACAAAGTCAGGGAGGCAAGTTGTATATTACAAGGGGTACCGCCCACACACTGTGTGTGCTATTAAGAGTTCTATACAAATTGATGCCATCTTTATAAAGCCCAAGTTGAAGGTTTCTCAACTCGCTGCCAAATTCAGGGAATATTTCATCTATTTTCTTCCACCGTGGGGAGTCAGCAGGTGATAAACCGATTTTATTACTATATTTTTCATGGGATTTCATGGTGTTTTTGGTATTTTATGGATGGAAATTACATATCATTGACACATTTGAGGAGTTTCAATACTTCCGAGTGTTGTGTTATATACAGGGGAAAAATGAGAATTAGCAAAATGTTGAAATATAAAAAGAAGACCAAATAATTCCAATTAGAAAGGATCCAGCTGGTTGCACTTAATTCTTTAGGAACTTGGATGCTTGACACGTGGACGTGGCAATAGGGGAGACTTGACTTTTCAATGATTAATCTAAAAGCTAAGGAATATACTAACGAATGGAGAAGGACTTTGTGGATGCTTGCGAAAGAAAGCGAGGAGCGTGAATAAGACGAGGAGAGGAGAACTATCTTCTGGCCAGCTTGGTTATCTCTGTCACGTGAGTAGAACTGGATATACGAGCTCCTGAAAAACACTTGGGGGGAGCCCGCCAAGATTCCTCTCAGAGACATTGGCCTTCTATTTTCTCTCCATCTAAGATCACTCACCTTCAACTTCTCCATCTCCTGATTCTTCTCAGTAATTTTCTTCAAGATCCAGCGATGGCCGAAGAACATTTCTAGATCGTTGAAGCTTTCTGCAACACCATGAGCAGCTAAATTCTTCCTCTTCCCTAAGAGAGGAGCGGATGCTAGAGCCGCTATGCCTAAGGGAGTTATTCAATTCACTCTTCTTAGATTCAAATTAATCTCATAGTGCAGTACGTGCAATGTTGAGTCAGAAAATTGATAAACTGTCTAGGGTGATTTCCTATGCTTCAAAGACTCTTGATAATGCTCAATTGAATTATACTACTACTGAAAAAGAGCTCTTTGCTATTATTTTTTCCTTGGACAAGTTTAGGCCTTATCTTGTTAACTCTAATGTGGTTGTATACACTGATCATGCTGCTGTGAAATTTCTGTTTAAGAAATAGCAATCAAAACCAAGGTTAATCAGGTGGATGCTCTTGCTACAAGAGTTTAAAGTTGACATCAAAGATAGGAGTGGAGTTTAGAATATGGTGGCTGATCATTTGAGCCTTTTACCACCTGGAACAAGGGGACTTTCTGATTCAGACCTGATCTGTGATGATTTTCCAGATTATGTGTTGCTTGCTTTAGTTGAAAAAGAACTATGGTATGCTTCTATAGTTAATTTTCTAGTTACAGATCTGATTCCATCCTCTCTTTCTCATTTTCAGGTGTAGAAAATTAAAAGTGAAGCCAAATATTATGTGTGGGACCCTCCTATTTTATGGAGGTTATGTAGTGATCAAATTATTCAGAGGTGTGTTCCAGAGTCAGAAATTCAGTCAATTATTTTAGGCTATCATTCTCTCTGTTGTGGAGGACATTTTAGTAGGAAAAAGACAGCAAGGAAAGTGCTGGAGGCTGGTTTCTACTGGCCCACTATATTCAAGGATTGTTTTGATTATTGCAAGAAGTGTGACATATGTCAAAGGTTTGGTGGTTTGAGCAAAAGACATGAAATGCCCCTTCATCCTATGCTTTTTTGTGAAGTTTTTGAAGTTTGGGGCATTAACTTCATGGGACCATTCCCTCCATCTATGGGCTTTAATTACATACTTCTAGCAATGGACTACCCTTCAAGATGGGTGGAGGCTATTCCAATAAAGAAGGATGATGTAGCCACGGTTTCAAAGTTCCTTAAATCCCACATTTTTGCTAGATTCGGTGTGCTTAGAGCTTTAGTAAGTGATAAAGGGTCTCATTTCTGCAACAAGGTCATTGATGGGTTGTTAGCAAAGTATGGGGTGGTTCAAAAGATTTCTACTCCCTATCACCCTTAAACTAATGGACAAACCGAGGTGTTTAATAGGGAGGTGAAGCATATCTTAGACAAAATCGTGAAACCATCAAGGAAGGATTGGAGCACCAAGCTCAATGATGCATTATGGGCCTATAGGACAGCTTATAAGACTCCCATAGGAATGTCCCCTTATAGGATAATTTATGGAAAATCTTGTCATTTACAGGTTGAAATTGAACATAAAGCTTATTGGGCTGTCAAGAGTTGTAACAGGGATTTTGGAGTTGCTGCTGAAGAGAGAATTTTACAGCTGCAAGAGTTGGAAGAAATTAGACTTGAAGCTTATGAAAATTCTAGAATTTACAAAGACAAGACAAAGCTCATTCATGACAAGGGAGTCCTTAGGAAAGAGTTCAATATTGGTGATAAAGTGCTACTCTTTAGGACTAGATTCAAATTTGGTAGAGGGAAGTTGAAGACCAAATGGTATGGCCCTTATACAGTGACTAAAGTTCACACTTTTGGCATGATTGAGCTTCTAGATGATGAGAGTGGCAAAACCATGAAGGTTAATGGACACTTGCTCAAATTATACCATGAGAATTCTGAGCCTCCTTGAATTCAGGTTGCCTCTTTCCCTTATTTACTTCTCATTACTACTATGAGTGTCAAATTGTCTTCTTTATTATGTTTTGAGAATAAGTGTGGGGGAGGAGCCATTTCAGTAGAATAAGAGTTCAATTTTTTCTTTTTAGCTAGTGTTACATTGCTCCTGGTTTGCACTTTGTTTCTGTTCATTGTTGCTGTTTGGTACTCTGTGAGCTCATTTTGAGGCTGTTTGCATTAGGGACAATACAAAATTCATGTGTGGGGGAGGTTTAGTTGTCATTTGTTACTGTTTCTATGAATATTTCATTGTTGTTATTAAGTTTATGCACACTTGAGTTTCTTTACACCTGGGTAGAAAAATTGAATATTGAAAATCCAGTTTTCATTGGTCATTGTAGAAGTAAGCTTAATTGAGATATGAGAACTTTGATTTTGCTATCTGATTCTGCATGATTAGTATAGGAATGAGCACTTATTTATGGCATTAGGATCAATTTAGTGTATAATTTTGTCTCTGTTAATGGGCTAGAGGAATTAACCCATGATGGAAGGTTTTTGAGCCTTATTTCATTCCTAAACATTGAGAGCATACTCCCTAAAGTTAGTTCTCTCTAAAACTTGTCCTAGCTCTTTGTCGAGGCTACATATATGCATGGGAAGAGGTGTACATGATAGAGGCATTTGTTCTAAACCTTATATAGACCTAAACACAAACTTTAAACAATTGACCCTTTGCAAACCACTTTGAGACCTTCCTTTTCTTTTCTTTACATCATTGACCATTTGAGTGGAATGCATGACCATAGCTGCAAACTATAGATTAACTGCTTAAGTGGTAATAGAGTCTAGTGACATACTTGATAGAAATTATTTAGTGGTGTTGAATTCAATGTTAATGAAAGTATGTAGAAGTAATCAGCTGTGAAGTTCTGTGCTTGCAGATTTGATCTCTGAAAAAAAAAGAGGCAAGTTGAAAAAAAACAAAAAAAGAAGAAGAAAAGAAAAAAAAAGCAAATGATGATGAAAAAAGAAAGAAAAAAAGAAAGCATGAAGAAAAAAAACGAAAAAAAAAGTTGAAAAAAAAAACAAAAGAGAGATCAATCAAGCATGTATAGTGATTTTTGTGCAGCAGTTGATAAACTATTTGTATAGATGATTAAGATTGACTTCATGTGAGTTTCAACTTTGATTGATGTATTATACACATGTACAAAAAAAATGAGGAAGTTGGTTGTAGTTTTGCATGCTTCTTGAATATGCATTTTTGCTTAAGTGGTCAATGCTTAATCTTTCCATATCCATCACAGCCTTTCCAACATTATAGCCTAGAGAAAGACTTCTTGATACATTAATTCCCATGATTTTAAGTGGTGGAGATATTAGAGCTTTGACAAGCTTATGGTAGAGGCTAGCCTAGGAGAGAGGAGAGAAAGAACCCTATATGATAGAGAGGAGAGAAACACTAATTCCTGTGAATCCTTGATGCCTATTATTAGTTACAAGATTGTGTATTAAAATGGTTATTTTGTCTGAATAATTGCAAGTTTCTGTATTGATTGTAAAGATGGAAGTGGTCATATTAAGAAGCTAATATTTTAGTTAGATTTTGCTACTAAAATGATTATTGAGAATTGGATTATGGATTGAGATTTATTTGCCCAGGAGTGCAAATGTTCTAGTATGAGGGAATTTGATAAACCCATTTTATTACTACATTTTTCATGGGATTTCATGGTGTTTTTGGTATTTTATGGATGGAAATTACGGATCATTGACACATTTGAGGAGTTTCAATACTTCCGAGTGTTGTGTTATATGCAGGGGAAAAATGAGAATTAGCAAAATGCTGAAATATAAAAAGAAGACCAAATAATTCCAATTAGAAAGGATCCAGCTGGTTGCACTTAATTCTTTAGGAACTTGGATGCTTGACACGTGGACGTGGCAAGAGGGAAGACTTCACTATTCAACAATTAATCTAAAAGCTAAGGAATATATTAATGGATGGAGAAGGACTTTGTGGGTGCTTACGAAAGAAAGCGAGGAGCGTGAATAAGACGAGAAGAGGAGAACTATCTTCTGGGAAGCTTGGTTATCTCCGTCACGTGAGTAGAACTGGATATACGAGCTCCTGAAAAACACTTGGGGGGAGCCCGCCAAGATTCCTCTCAGAGACATTAGCCTTCTATTTTCTCTCCATTTGAGATCACTCACCTTCAACTTCTCCATCTCCTAATTCTTCTCAGTGATTTTCTTCAAGATCCAGCGATGGCCAAAGAACATTTCCAGATCGCTAAAGCTTTCTACAACACCATGAACAGCTAAATTCTTCCTCTTCCCTAAGAGTAGAGCAGATGCCAGAGCCGCTATGCCTAAGGGAGTTATTCAATTCACTCTTCTTAGATTCAGATTAATCTTGTATCCGTTCAGATCTGTGAATCTGAATTTAATACTTCTTATTCTCATGCTTCTTCATGGTTGTTGAATCAGGATTAATAGATTGTGATATACTTAGGTGTTTAATGCTCTTGATTTAGAGTAAATTTAGTTGTAATCTTTGATTCATTGGAATTGAATATTATAGCTGAGTTTAATGATTTGCAATGAATACTGTTCATTGTTCATCTAAGAGTTCTAAGTATCCTGCAATTTATTCATCGCTGAAGCATGATATGATATTTGCCTTTGGAATAGCTCAAATTAATTGATAGGCAATGAAGGCTAGGTGAAGTTCTTAGGGAAGACCATTTTCCATTCGATTCTTTCCACAATCATACTTTTCTGTTTGCTGTCATTTTCGGTTTTTTTAACTCTGAAAAATCAATAAGTAGAAGGAAATAGGGTATATGTCCTCCAATGATTCAGCAAGATAAACTCATTCTTTTAATTTGTTCAAGTGCTTTTACAACTGAGATTTAAGGATTTTTAGCTCCTCAAGAGAATCGACCTAGGTTGCACTACTATATTGCATATTTAGTGTCCTAGTAATTTGATAAACTCACACGACAGAGTTAACCAACAGGGTGCCAAAGATATTTTCTGTCGGATATTCTCTCATCCGAATGCCATCTCAACTTTTTCATTTTTTTTTGCAGTCCCAAACAAATGCTTAAAATGCAGTATTATTAGAAGATACCACAAAACCTTTTAAGGTTGCTTTTAGTTGTCACATCGCTCGCCACAACCACCATCTTTCTTTACTTTGTATCGTGTAGTTTGACACATAGGGCACTCACTCAGACCTTCATACTCCTTTTTGTATAGTACGTAGTCATTAGGTCAAGCGTGTATCTTTTTATACTCCATACCCATCATAGATAGGATTGTCTTGGCCTCATACATATGATTTGGAAGTACATTATCATTTGGAAACATATCACGCCACAATTCAAGTGGTAATGTGAAACTACTATCGGTCCACCCACAAGTTGCTTTTAAGTTAACCAAATGTAATGTTCCTGTCAGTCATGTGTACTTACTCCCAGGGTACAATGGTGTCTCTGCATTACTCCGTAGGCTGTCATATTCATACGACTGCGTAAAGGATTCTACCTCAATATCATGAATCATTCTCTTCATTCTATCTTCATCTATGACATCCACAGCTTCCTTCTTGTGCGACAAACAATCAGTTACTTCCTCACCATGCCATATCCATCTTGTGTATCAAAGATTTATTCCATCACAAAGTAGATGATCCCTTATAACTTCAACATCTTGTCTTCTCTCATTTAAACAATTAATACAATGACAAAAATACATCCCATTTTTTGCTAGAGCGTTCCTTCTAGCAAATTCAATAAACTCTTCAACCCCATTCTTATATTCTTCACTTGTTCTCAAAGTATTCATCCAACTATGATCCATTTTATTATCACCTACGCCATTCCCGTTAACACTCAAGTTAAGAATAATTGTCAACACTAGGATTGCCTTTTACTATTTTATTTTTCAAAATTTTGGCAGCATTTCCCCTTAAAATTTAGACATCCCAAAATCAAAATAACAAGCCATCTCAGCTTAATTTAAACAAAACAAAACTAATTAAGGTAATTCATATTCAGGACAATGTCAGCACCTCAAATCCAACAAATTCATTATACCAATGAAACTTTGATATCCAATTTAACTATGGAAAATTATAAATAGCAAAGTTTTCCTTCAATTTAGAGGCTTTAGTTTTCATATATTAGCTATCTTCCCATAATTGGATGATTAATCCACATTTATGGACCCCAAAAAAGAAACTATAACAAGTTAACCATCATAATTATGTTTACAAAAAATATTGAAAAATTCCTAAAAATTTTCCACTGCAAGATTTATTGTCCAAAGTACATAATAAAATTTGTTTAAAAACAGTTGCATGATATCTTCAATGAGTGAAATAATTCTATAGTTGTATACATGTATTTAATTATATGTAAAATATAAAACATTTAAAGATAGTTAAAGATATGTACAATGCAAATGAAAATGAGTTACACCTGCTGAATAGCCTAGATCTTTGATACTTTTGGGGTAATAAATTTTGCAGTGGAAGAGTTTTTCAGCAATTTTCCCAAAAAACATTTTAAAACTAACCAACAATTATCAGTAATGGTAGCATATAGTGACAAAAACTCAATTTTCTCTAAGTTATACTTTTACCCCACGTGTATCACGAAAGCAGAACATAAAGAATTCATTCAAGATAGCTTGGTGGTCTTAAGAATGGTTCGGGGGGAGCCTTCTCTTAACAATAAATAAAGAAGACGAATAGAAGATAATTCATGTTCATGCTAACAGAAGAGAAGAAAACTAAAATGTCAGACCAATATTTGCTTGCACGGGATACAGAATAAAGATGATGAAGGCAAGGTTGGAAAGCAAACATGTAGAGGACGCTTTAGAGGGAGACAACCCATGGTGGTAAGAGGGAGCACAACAGTGGCGATAATGAGAGCAAACCGACGGTCAAGCTCTGTAGCAGCGATGGTGATGAGTTGAGGCAGAATGAAGTTGGTGAAGTGAAGGATGGAAGACCAAGAAGAGAGAATGGAGGAGCAAGAAGAGTGGAAGTATCGGCCTTTTGGAGAAATAAGAAAATGAAGATGGAGAAAGGAGAAATTTGAGGCACAGTGAGGTAGAGACGGAGAAAGGGAAAGTTGAGCTAGATGCAGAGTTTTACGCTGAGCTGAGCTAGATGCACAGGAGTTTAGGCGTCCCAGTCAAACTAGGGACGCCTAAACAGAATTTAGGCATCCCCAAATTGGCTGGGGATGCCTAAATGTCTGACAGAATTCACATGCACTGGTCATGTTAACCAATGCATGTGAACGTTGGTTGGGGACGCCTAAACCAACTTTTTTAAAAAAATAATAATAATTTTAGGCATCCCCACTGGTATTGGGAACGCCTTAGGCGAGCTTTAGGCGTCCCCAGTCTAAACACCCACGCTAGTGGCTTTAGGCGTCCCCAATCAAACTGGGAATGTCTAAAGCTTTCTTATGGCGCGAAATCAAATGTTTTAAAGCAAAATTTAAAGTCTTAGGGTTTTTTGCGTCCCTTTTTAAAAAAGAGACATCCTTTAGGGTAGTAATATGTATATTTTGTAGTAGTGTCTGATTCTTCATCTCTTTATTTGGATTCTCTCACCTAAGTTCCTCCATTTTCTCTCTCTAAAGCTAACTATTTTCTTTGTTTCTTTCTTCTTTTCTCTTAATATTATTTCCTCTGTTTCTATTGTGCCGATTTTGAGTCACTATGTGCTACTTTTATATACAAATTAAACGCGTATTGGTTTATTTGTGTATTTCATAATAGGAAAATAATCAAAATCTGCCAACAATCTCACGACATAAAACCGGGCAAGAGAAAATCAAATGTTGAATGGGATTCACTCTTATCTTACAAAATCCACAGTAAATACACAAGATAAGAGCTTGTCAAATAATTAGATAATAAATTGAATTTACGGAAGATTACTGAAAAATCCTTCTTCTACAATGAGGAACTTTCCAGCAATTTTCATTAAATTTATGTTTAAAAAAATTTTTGCACAAAAATAACCATTTTTTATTTTTTTTAATAGAGTACAGAATGAAGGTTCATTAGTTATTCTACTTAACTATGATTTTAAATTTGTGTTCTATATATCAGAGCCGATTAACTGTACTTACACCAAATAACTCCTCAAGTCTTGACTCAAATAAGAGGTTATGAGATTTACCCTACTAAGTATGATTGGTGCATGAGTTCTTTTGATGGGTGAAGAATGACAAGAAAAAATTATGAGTTATATAGGGAGAAAATCGTCACTAGCTATATGAGCTTTACGCTGTAGTATGACCCAATTTGATCGAAATAGAGTAGTTGAAGCCTAATATACCTTTCAGAAACTAATTAATTGGTATGTTGAAAAAAAAAATACATATTCAAATTAAAAATATTGAACAATGTCATTTTTTTCATTTATTTTTCATACTTTGTGTATACATGACTCCATGAGATCCACATTTGACTAAAAATTACATAAACATTACTTTGTTTTACCTAAATTACATAAAAAAAAGCATTCCCTCTATTTTGAAAATTCATATAAACAAGGGAGAAACATCTTCTTTTCCCTTTCCATCATCTTCTATCCTCTTCCCTTTTATAAACACAAGATTAATTGTTTTAGGCCAAATGACCATAAGATCAATATTTGACCGGTCCAATTTGTTTTCATATAAAATATTTTATTTTATTTTATTTATCATAGTATTAAATTATTTATATAAAAATTTAGTAATTTGAATGTAATTGATTATTTTTAGTTTTATTATTTAACATTTTGATAATATATTTTATAAAATATCATATCTGAATCATTCAAATGTCGACCTAATAGTTATAAGAGTTAAAATGCAAAAATACACATGAGATTTTACCAAAAGTGCGTACAACACCAAATACTTTTTTAAAGGGCAAAAGTAACTATGAACTTACAAAATAGATGCAAAAATATATATTGACCGTTAGTTGACCGTTTGTTCGAATTCTTTAAGGGTTAAGGAGCAAAAATACATATGAAATTTACTCAAAAGTGAGCCCAACACAAGCTTTTTTTAGGAACAAAAGTAACTAAGAACTTCCAAAAAATCGTGACATGGAGGATGATGTGGATAATTAAGAAACAACTTGAAATAATAATTAGCTGATTGGGTAAGGAAAATTAATTTCCACCTAATTCTTTATCCCCACCTCATTGGCTCATCACTTTATCTCCACCTAACCTTTCCTCTCTCATCTGAAAGAAGTGATGAGACGGAGATAAAGGGTCATGTGGAAATTAATTTTCTTGTCCAATCAGTAGATTGTTATTTCAAGTTGGATAAACTCTTATATACTCTAAAAGTACCACGTCATCTGAACTCTATCTAGTGAAAATATATCAACTCATATCATTTTAATTCTAGGTGGCTAATGACTCATCTGAAAAAGAATTCAAATTTTATCTTGTTTTTAAGGGAACAAATCTTGATTAAAAAAACCTAAAAAATATAACAACTCATATCATTTTAATTCTAGGTGGCTAATGACTCATCTGAAAAAAAAATTCAAATTCTATCTTGTTTTTAAGGGAACAAATCTTGATTAAAAAAACTAAAAAATGATCAACCAATATTTTTCTTAAAAACAAGATAAAATTTAATTTTTTTGTATGAGTCATCTGCCAACTAGGATTAAAATGATATGAGTTGCAATGTTTTCATTAGACAGAGTTTAGATGACATGGTACTCGTAGAATATATAAGTATTTATCTCCAACACTACTACACAATAGAGATACTACTACATCAAAGGACGTCCCTTTTTCTTAAAAAAAGGAAGTAAAAAATAAAGGTGGTGGCATTTTTGTAAATATAGACAAGCAGTTAAAACTTTAGGCGTTCCCAATTTAAATTGAGGACGCCTAAAATGAGCTTTAGGCATCCCAATTTAAATTTGGGATGCCTAAAGTTCCGACCGTAATTGTTTGGGCTCCAAAATTCTTGCATAAACATGACTTTAGGCATCCCCAAAAATTTTGGGGATCCCTAAAGAGACTTTGGGCGTCCCTAAAAATTTTGGGGACGCATAAACCGTTCCTCTTCATACTCTCGTTTCCTTCTTTTCAACCAACAAGATGCATGAGATCCTTCACTCCTAAAGATACATGTTGCTTTTGCCTTTGCCTTTGCCTTTGGCTTTTGCCTTTTGTGTTTTGTGATAATAATAATTACCGATGCTTCCGCACAATACCTATTCTTTATTTCTTTGTTATTATTCTTTAATTGTGTTCCCCTTTTTTTCATTGCAAACGGGCTTTTGGGTTTTGAGGGTCTTTGGCTTTCTCAAAGTCCTTCCTCTTCTATCACTTTCTTTTTCTACCTTACCATTAAAGAGATGCACACATACATTCAACTATACTCGGAAATCCAAGTATAGTTGCTGTTACAAGGATCTTGCTGTTACAGCTGGCGTGAGTGAATGTGAAATCCAAGAAATTGTTTAATCCCTACAAATATTCCAGAGAATTACGTGGCAACTTGATCCATGACTTATCCATAGCTACTAGTGAGAGAGAGGAAAGTATAGTGAAGAAGATGAGTAAATAGAGAATTACAAATGCTTGGAAGCTTATATTCTGATTTTCTAATGTTTAATATTTTGTAGTGGCTCAGAAACCGCTACATTAACTGCTACTGTGTTCCAAATTTGTAGTGGTTATATGAGTAAAAGCGCTACCAATTTTTGACCCGTTGGAATAAATTAGAAGAATTTATTTTAACCCTGTAGTGGTTCTAAAACGTAACCGCTACTAATATATATTTGTAGCGGTTATAAATTCTTAACCGCTACAAATTTCAGGCAGAAGAAGAATTTCAAATTTCAAATATTTTAACTTTGTAGTGGTTATAAGAAAAAAACCGCTACAAATATTCGTGATCGTTGGACAATTTTTTTAAAAAAATAGGTTTTTACTTTGTAGCGGTTATTGGTGTAAACGGCTACAAATTTAGAACACAATAGAGGGAAATTCAAAATTCAAAAGTTGATTATTTGTAGCAGTTATTATTGTAACCGCTACAAAAAAACAACATTTGATTTGTGAAACTCCCTCCCTCGGTGCTTTACATTTGTAGCGGTTTATTCTCATAACCGCTACAAATTGAAAATCGAATTTGTGGCAGCTTTTTACACTAACTGCTAAAGATATGGAACAAAATATTTTTTTAAATATTTGTAGTGGCTGTACAATAAAACCACTACAAATATATGTGATTATTATTTTTTTTGTGGTTAGTTTTAGAAATATAAATAAAACTATCATAAATGCAACACAAATTTAACAAGACTCTAAAAATATAAATATAACTATTGTAAATGCAATAAGAATTTAAGTTCTGAAAATAAAATATCCAGGTTTATTTACAAATGTTTCAAAAAGGAAAAAATATAAATGTCCTAAACTAACTAGCAAGAGGCTGATCATCTAGTCCTCCCTCAGGTGGGGCTCCCTCAGGTGTAGCTGGATTGGGGAGCTGGGCAGAGTTAATAGCAGTATTATCATTAGCAGGAGGAGGAGGAGGAGGCTGGACGACGAACCAAGGGATAGGGGAACTTATGGATGCTGCTCGTCTAGGAACAGGCGACTCCACGACCGCTTGAGCATGAAGTTCATGAAATCGTGCCACTGTCCATGCTGAGCGTAGTAGAAATCGGCCTGTTGCTGTATCTGCTGCATCTGCTGTTGCTGCTGAACCACTGCAGCCTGTGTCCTGGCCAAATTTGAGCACAGCTCCTCAACATACTCGTCCCGTGAATATTTGACCCCAAACGTCTGTGCTCTAAAGCTGCTAGCCTTAGAGGCGACACTCCTGCTGTATACCATGCTAGGTTTGCCACCTATCCCCATCCCCCGCAAGCATCTGGGGTGCTCAACTTGACCTAAACCCGCCTTCAAAGGAGTCGTAGGGTCTACAGACCCTTGTGACTCCTCGGTCTGGGTCTCTCGCAGCTCAGCCTGCAACTGCTGTATCTGCTCCTGCCATTTTCTGAAACAATACTTATTATTATTTTTCATAATAAAGTTGATTTTATAAACAATATAATAATGAAATCACTTACAATGGACGCTTCTGCCTACTGAGAGGTCAGAGTCCCGTCACGATGTCTATGTATGATAGCGAACAACTCCCCGTAGTCTGTCTGACGGTTCTCTTGCTGTGCCTTCCTCCCCTAAAATAATTACAAAATTAAATTAGTATTATCAAAACAAAATACTAGATTTATAATATGAAATAACCAGCTAAAAGTAATTGATATTGTGAAAAGTTACCAGCTCGATGTAAGTGACAACAAAGGTCTTCGATCCTGCTATGTGGTAGATGGTCTACTGCCCATGGCATCTCGTGTTCCTCTGAGAAAGCGCCTGGAAAAAAAACAATATTAAAAGTATTAAAACAATATAAAACATTTATAATTAAGAAAATGAAAAAATTAATGAAATTTAATGAAATTATAATTTAATAATTATAAATTAAAAAATAAAATAGAATTAATTAATATTTTATAATTCATATTAATATTAATATAATCTAATCTAAATCTAATTTTTTATATAATTAATTTTTATATAAAAAATTAAATATAAATATTTCATTTTTTTATATAATCTAATCTAAATCTAATAATCGAAATATTCTAATAAATACATTACATGCCCCTCAGCGCTCTTCCTGAACTGGACGATGCTCGCCTAGTCGTTTAATGGAACATAGTCCGAGATGTTCTCGATCAGCTGTTGCAGAGGAATAGTCCCATCCTTATCCATACTGTGAAAGAGACGATTCCTCTTGTTCCTCCAGCCGTCGCCCATCTTCATCAGCGTGTACCTCTTCCAGTTGGTCTTGACGGCAAACCTAAGCTGTAACACCATTGAAAAAAGAAATTTAAATATAACTAATTACAAATAAAACAATTAAAAAATATTAATTAAATATAATTAATTACAAAAAATATAATATAATTAAATACTATTAATTACCTGCACCACCTCATCCCATGCTAGGTCCTTCGGCCCCTTTGGAATGTTCCTACACGTCCTGAAGTGAAGGGGGAACTGCATTCAATTTGAGCCCATCTCGTTCAGGGAGTGGTTGAACAGGTGACCCCCATTGTCAATGGGCTGGTTTGTGGCCTCATTCCAGGGAACTACAACTCGTAGTGTCTGGTCCAACCTGTTTAGACCAGCCACGTCCAGCCTCCTCGTAGACACGTTCCCCTGCTTATCTACACAATTTACCGCACGTTAGATAAATTGTAATTCAAATTTAACATTTCAAATTTAAATATATAATTTATTAAATAAAAAAATATATTTACCTTGGACCTGCACCTCAAACCTAGTAGACCGAGAATACGACCCTTGTGGGTTGTTCTACTCCCGCGCCTCCTCCTCATTGAGGAACCACTCCATGTCTCTGATCAGGATTAGGATGTCAAAGTCCTCGTTCGTGTCATAGTCACTGACACTGATATCTCCCTCTCCCAGATCAGGCACCTTTAGTGTGGTCATCTCCTGTGGGACCGTTTGCGGTGGCTGTGGTAGGGCCCACTCCTATGATTGCTGTGGGGAGATGGGTTGAAATGGCGAGGTCGCTCTCCCTCCGCGCTGCCCCCTCCTCTACTGCCACCAACCTGCAGAATCGGTCTTGGGACCTTAGGCTCCTTCCCCTTATCCATCCCTGAAGCCATATCAACTGCAAAAATTCAAAACAAACAAACAAACCAATTAGTCAAATTTATATGTAAAATTATAATGAAAATAAAAATAAAATATGTATTTTCTGTACCTCAATTGAGAATAATGCGAAATGCTGTAGCAAAAACTCTTCGATAGACATTAGAACGCTCAGATCTAAAGGAAAACTCTCAAAGAAACGTCAGAAAACAAGATGGCCAAACGTGAAAAAGGAAGAGGCGGCGTGCTTTTATAGGTTTGGAATTTGTAGCGGTTCTTGAAAAAACCACTACATCAACCACTACAAACAAGCTAGGGCGGCAAAACTCTGCAGCAGTTATAAAATAATCGCTACAAATGTGCAAACCTTTGAAGTTCTGAAGCGGTTATGAAAATATAACCGCTACAAATGTGACAACCTTTGAAGATTTGTAGTGGTTATGAATACCCAACTCTACAAATAGGTGACCTTTGGCATTTTATAGCAGTTCAGGTCATTATAACTGCTACAAAGAACCACTACACTATTGGAGTGGCTTGGTGGTGCCAAGTGGCATGAACTTTGTAGCGGTTCATTTGTTGTAACCGCTATAAATTAACCGCGACAAATTTTGGTGGGAATCTCACACCATATTTGTAGTGGTTTTACGTTTTTAACCGCTACAAAAAAGTTTCCAATCACTCGTATCACTTGGCGCGTAGCTTACCGCTACAAATTTGTAGCGGTTTATGTTATAATCGCGTTACAAATGTCACAATTTGTAGCGGTTAAAATTAACCGCTACAAATGCACTGCTATGAAGTCCCTTTTTTTGTAGTGCATGATTAATGTATGAAACTTGCACATAGTGTATGATAATGCTAAAGAGTAGAAGAAATGACAATACAATCAATTAGGAGAGAAGATAATAACTTATCTATACCAAAATAAAATACAAATTGCAGAGTTTTTGCATGCCTTTCAATAATGAAACATTTGGGAACCAAGAAAAACTGTACATATATGTAAGGCAACATAATAATACTCAAGAGAATAAAAGAGATGGAAGACAGAGCTAAAATGAAAAGTAGGACTAATAATGAAAGAAAGTACTTTGATGTTGAGTTATATAAGTTGAGTGTTTATTGGGAAATTTATAGTGCAACAGAGTCATCTTTCTCCATAACTTATTACTTTAAGCATCATAACTACTTTTGGTATTTTTCACAATATCTCATGGTCTTTTTGGTTTCACAACTATTTTGATCATATTTTTAATAAATTAATACATATTAGTCTATATAACTTCTAGTCATATTATATCTTTTTTTTTGTACATATGACTTCTAGTCATAGTATAACATTTGCTCATAATTTTAATGACCTTAGAAATGGTATTATTTCTATGACTATGGTTCAATAGCCAAGACAAAATATTCTTGGCTTTCAACTATCAATTACATCAATGCAATGTGATCATGTTCATTTTCACTCTTATAGACATGTTCTTTGCTTTCAATAGCACATCATTAATTTCTCCAAATATTGATATTTAGGACCATAGCAAAAATCTTGCAAAGCTTTTTTTTTTTTTTTTTAGTTTGATATTTGAATATTCAACCTTTGAACTTTAATATCTGTAACAATTAAATCATCAAAGTGCCAAAGTTTATTTTGTCAATTTTGTCATTTAATGAAACCAATCACGTTCTTTTATATAAGAACTATTATAAAAGTGTGTGACTTTTGGTAATCTGATTACGAAATTAAGAATATTATGGCTTCTGGCCTTTCGATAAAAGTAAAATACTGTAAAATAAATTAAGTAAATTCCAATTCATAATCAAATATAAACAATAGATAAGCCCATGATCATATAGATCACATTATATGATCATATATAATACTATTACATATTAATGTAATGTTAAACAAATGAAAATAAAAGATTGGCATAATAACATAACAACAATATAACAATAGAAATAAATGAAATGTAAATATTGTTCATAAAATAACGAAATATAAAAAATATAATATCACATAAAATGTTAATAAAATAAATAAATATAAATGTTAAATGAGTAAATAAAAAAATGAAATGTAAATAAAATGAAATAGTATAATATAACAACATAAAATGTAAAGAATATCATAATATAAAATAAAGAAATATAAATATTGCTTAAATAAGAGATTCCGAGAAATGATAAATAAAAGTGGAAAAAACTTGGGAAGGAGAACAAAACGACAATAATCTCCAATTTTACCCATAGAACCTGATGTATAAAACAATCGGTGAAAATGTCTCTTTAATTCTATACAATGGCCTAGATTATCCTATATAAATCAAATAGATATATGGTAAAAGAAGGTGGGAGAAATCGTTAAACCAATAGTGAGAAAAATAAACCTTCGTTAGAGCTTTATGCTGATAACATGTTATAGAAATAAGGAAAATATAAGAGATTGAGATGAAATGAAAGAGATGAAGAGAGACAAGAGAGAATTGAAGAGAAAGATGGAGCAATATCTTGTTCATTTGGATGCCTCCAAAGTATAGTACATAGTGCTCTATTTATAGGCCCTCAACCTCAACCAATAATTATATAAAGTAAATATCAATTCAACCTAATGAGTGCACAAATTTAACCTTTTAGTTATGGGTATAAAGACTCCTAAATACTATTAACTAGAGAGGTTATGGAGAGTATAAAAAATGAAAGGCTAAAAGTTGAGATAATAGACATTTACGTCAGTTATTGTTACGACAAATTCAATTTATTACTATCTCTGGTCCTAAATATAGGACATAGTTTGTAGTGTAAATTGCACTACAAACTATGTCCTATATTTAGGACCGGAGGAAGTATCTTATTAATGAAAACTTTTATCTGACACACATTTAATGTTTGGATTTTGTGAAAGGAAGGTGAATACCCTTTTGCATACATTCTTTCGGTCAATGTATTTTACAAATTCAACGAAATTAAACTTTCTGCGATCATAATTATGTATTTAAAAAATATAATTGGAAATAGATATCTCCCTCTTCCCCGGTAATTAATTAATGTCACGAATAGTTTGCAAAGCTTTTCTAGTTTTTTACCCATATAAAAATAGCAATGAGCAAATCTCATCTATTTCCACTACAAAAAAATGTGATTTAGTAGCGCTTAAAAATGGATATTAGTAGCGGTTTTAACCGCTACAAATAACATTAGTAGCGGTAACCGCTACTAAATCGTATGTTGCAAGCGGTTTTGTAACGGTTATATAAAACCGCTACTCAAGGAACATAACCGCTACATCCTTTCTAGCGGTTACAAAAAACCGCTACAACATCCCCATGGATGAAATTTTTTTCCAGAGATATTTGTAGGGGTTATATAACCGCTACAAATATAAAAAATTGAAATTTTAAATGCGGGAAAAGAAAAATGACATTTTTTCAATTTTGTAGAGGTTAACAAAACCACTACTAATTTTGAATTTTTATGAAATTTGTAGCGGTTATAAAACCGCTACAAATTTCATGAAATTCAAATTTAGCGCCAAAAAATATAATTTGAGTTTAAAAAGGCGCGTTTGTTAGTAGCGGTTTAATAACCGCTACAAATACTTAAATTTTTTTTTAAAAATATACGATCATTTGTTTCTGTTCTTTTAATATTAAATTAATTAGTTTCTTTTTTTATTAGTTTATCTAATTTAATTAGCCTATTAATAAATTAAAAGGATAAATTTAATTTAATTGGATGTGTATAAAAATTATATTAATAATATTATTAAGGATACGTAGGCAATAAGGAATTATTATGTTGTCTAATATAATGTAATTGTGTATGAAAAATAGATGAAAATGAGATACAGCTCTAATATATCTGAAAAAAATGGTGAGAATAAATTTTATATAAAGGAAAGAAGTATTGTAAAAAAAATAAAAAAAACTTGTTACCATATGTGATCGTATTATTCAGCTTCTCTACTCATACAAAAGAAGTTGTAAATGAGAGAAAATGAAAGAAAGGTAAAGTGAAAAGAAATTGGAGAATGTTTGAAATGAGTTGTGGTAAGGGTATTTATAGAGATCCACGTACTATTTGTAGCGGTTAATGTGTCGATTTTGTAGCGGTTATTGTTACTTTTGTAGCGGTTTAGTAACCGCTACAAATATTATTTTAATTTTTTTAAAATTTTTTTAAAAAAATTTTTTTCCATTTTTTTTAAAGAGAAAAGCATAATTTGAATTTGATCACTCATCGTCGCCATCCCTACAGAAATTATGTAAAAAAATTATTGTTAGGGATTTTTTATTAAATTTAAAAAATTTAATTTAAATGACGTGGACTTGAAAAAACTCACCGCAGTAGAAGTAAATTGTCATTGCCTTCAGGGAAGTAGTTTTCAAAATTGGCTGGCTGAGATGGCTCACTCTCGTAGGCGATGTTATCGCCTTCACCCATGTCGTAAAGGTCTCGTGGCTTTAGATGAACGACCATGTGCCAATCCCTGTGCCTCTCGTCCTCGACATAATAAACCTGATGTGCCTCTGAAGCTAGAATATACGGCTCATCATCTTGAGAAATACCAGTATGAATCAACCGTGAGAAATTGACTGATGTGATCCCTAGGTCGTCAGTTGTCAGTCCCCAAGAAGTAGTGGTATTTTCCCACAAACACTTGAATAGCGTCACGATGAAACGGCCTTGATAATTAAATTCGACCACATCAAGAAGCTTGCCATAGTAAGGGACGGCTCCGAACTGCATGTTGGCGTCACTGCTGCTCGCATAACTCCTTGTCCCAAATGTGCCATAAACACCCGAATTCTGAGTTTACAATCCTTGATCCCGTGAAATCGTGTAAAACTTAAAAACCATTGACATTGTATGCTGTAAACCTTTTTTCATGATCAAAAGGGCCGATTGCGAGAGCTCTAAAATCTGGTGAGTGTGGGTTGTTGTCATTTAGTATTCTGCGCGCAAACTAGCTCGGGAATTCTCTGTGGACCCTCCTATCAACTTCCGAGGATGTCTGTGTACGGATCCTGAGTTGACGCTTGACATGACTTCTGAATTCCCTGCAATTAATAATAGAAAGGCGATAGTGAAATGAAAGTGAGAAATGTTACGAAAGATGTAGATCGAATAACATGTGAGTGTACAATTCTTACCGTATGAAAGGTTCAACTTGAGTGCAATTAATCAAGACATGTCTATGTGCTTGCAACTTCTCAGTTGTCGTTAGTTTGAAGTTCTCAGTTGCTCCAACTGGTTTACCAACACGAGGGATAAATTCTCCTAATGTCGGCGCAGGTTCAGGACAATCGTCAACACGAGGTGGGCGGTTGAAAGCCGTCTCAAGATCATCAAAGTACCTTGAGCAAAAATATAGCACCTCATCCCCTATATAGCCTTCAGCTATAGAACCTTCTAGCCACGCCTTCTTCTTTACGTAAGATTTTAATTTCCCAAGGAACCTACGAAGTACAGAAGAGAAAATTGATATAAAAAGATGAAAAGGATGACTAGCAAACATTAAATACGGAGAATAAATTAAAGCACATATTTAAAATGAGTACCTCTCAATCGGATATAAATCCAATGATATTGTACTGGTCCAGCGAGCTTTGTTTCATGAACGAGGTGGACTGTAAGGTGAACCATCACAGTAAAAAAGGACGGAGGAAAGATCATCTCCAAATGACAAAGCGTAAGAATGATTTTCGACTGCAGCTAATCGAGCTCCTCAACGATCAAAACCTTAGAACACAACTTCCGAAAGAAAGAACAAAGTTCCACCAAAATGATGGAAACATCGGGAGGAAGTGTATTCTTTATAGCCAGAGGGAGTAATTGCTGCATAAGAACATGTGAGTCATGACTCTTCAGGCCAGCAACCTTTCGAGCCTACAAGTCAACACATCGAGAAATGTTGCTTGAATACCTATCAGGAATTTTTAATTTCTCCAACGTTGCGAGGAAGACTTTCTTATTCGGTTTTGTGAGGGTAAACTTTGCCGGTTGAAATTTGTCATACTCATCTAGCCAAGCGTCTTCACGAACTCCCAGGTCGCGTAAATCTTTCCTCGCTTGAAGGTGATCTTTTGTCTTGCCGGGTTCGTTAAGCAGCGTATACAGCACATTGTCGCAAACATTCTTTTCAATGTGCATTACATCAAGACTGTGGTGAAGTAAATTAGATCTCCAATATGGAAGAGTGAATAAAATACTTATCTTCTTCCACTGCTGAGGCGCCGAAGTCCTGCGTGTCTTTTGGCGAGTTTGTGCTGAATCGTCACTTTTTCCAAACTCGAAGTCAACATGCTCAAGCTGCTGTAAGATATCTGTATCGGACAAAGTCTGAGGTGGTCCTCTTTTTCCTGGCTTCCCATTGAAGCGATTCTGTTGCAATATGAACTTATGCCTTCCATCGAGAAACCTCCGATGTCCCATAAAGCACCACTTTCGACTGTGGGGAAGGCACACTGCATTAGAGTCAAAATTGCAAGCTGGACACGCCGACCTAGTATGCACATTCCAACCAGATAACGTGCCAAGGCCAGGAAAGTCACTAATCGTCCACATCAACGCTGCACGCAAGTTGAGCAAAGTCTTGCCGTAAGCGTCGTACGTCTCCAAGCCGACATTCCACAGGTCAAGCAATTCCATAATAAGCGGTTGGAGATACACATCGATGTCATTGCCCGGTGCCTTTTTGCCTGGAATGATCATAGACATAATGAAAGAGCTTTGTTTCATACATATCTAGGGGGTAAGTTGTAGGGAACTAAGACTACCGGCCAAATACTGTAACTTGTGCTAAGATTCCCGAAAGGATTGAAACCGTCGGTCGCCAATGCAAGCCGAACATTTCTGGGGTCAGTCACGAAATCTGGAAAGTCATTGTCAAACATTTTCCAAGCAGCTGCATCCCGGGGATGTCTTAATTTACCGTCTTCATTGTTATCAACAGCATGCCACCTCATGTGCTCCGCAGTTTTAGACGACATAAATAATCTTTGTAGGCGAGGTTTCAAAGGAAAGTACCTGAGAATCTTTACAGGTTTCTTCTTTTGCCTTTTCCCCTTCCGAATTGTCTTGTACCTCGATGTGTGACATTTCTTACAAGTCTCCCTACTGGAATCGTTTCCCCAATACAGCATACAATCATTTGGGCATGCATCAATCTTTTGATAATTCAACCCCAACTTGTTGATAATCTTCTTGGCCTCGTAGAACGTTGTGAGAATCTTAGCGTCGGGGAATGCATCTTGTAATAAGTCAAGCAACATCGACATTCCCTTATCCGTGATCTCACACAAGCACTTGATATGATACAATTTGATCAAGAAAGATAATTTAGAATATTTGTGACAACCTTGATATAAAGGACGATCTGCTTTATCCTTCAAGCTGAAAAAATCCCGAGCTACTTCATTCCTCATAAAAACTGGCTCAGAACCGTGTACTTCTTCGTCGAAGTTGTTGCCTTGAAATCCAAACTCATCACGCATAGCATCATTCACAGGATCATTTTCATCTACTTGAACTCCTACTTGAGAACTTCGAGGAAGATCATCGTCATATCTAATGCCGGCCTTCTCACCATGAACTGCCCAGAACGTATAGTCCTCAGGGAAAGGCTTCACCTGTAAATGTTCCTTCACAACATTTCGTTCATGCCACTTCTTAAACTTGCATCTCCGACAAGGACAGACGATCTTGCCGTTACAGCTGGAGTGAGTGAATGTGAAATCCAAGAAACTGTTTAATCAGTACAAATATTCTGGAGAATTGCGCGGCAACCTGATCCATGATTTATCCATAGCTACTAGTGAGAGAGAAGAAAGTATAGAGAAGAAGATGAGAGAGTAGAGAATGACGAATGCTAAGAACCTTATATTCTGAAATTCCAACGTTTCAAATTTTGTAGCGGTTCTTAAACCGCTACACTAACCGCTACAGTTCTAAAATATTTGTAGCTGTTATATGTATAAAACCGCTACTAATTTTCAAGCCGTTGGAATTTTGCACACATTGGTGGGAAACTCAAAATTTAAACGTTGAGTATTTGTAGCGGTTATATGTATACAACCACTACTAATATTAAAGCTGTTGGACAGCAAATTAAAAAATTATTTTTAATTTGTAGCGGTTATACATAACATAACCGCTACAAATGTGCACAAAGGCGGCAAATTTCAAAATTCAAATGATGAGTATTTGTAGCGGTTTCTATTGTATAACCGCTACAAAAATATATATGGTTGTAGCGGTTTTATTGTAGAACCGCTACAACCATATATATTTATAGCGGTTTTTATTGTGGAACTGCTACAGTCATATATATGGTTGTAGCGGTTTTTATTGTTGAACCACTACAATCGTATACATTAGTAGCAGTTTTTATTATAAAACCGCTACAAATACATATATGCTTTATTTTTTTTATTTTAGAAATATAAATAATATTGTTGCAATTAATTCACAAATCCAACAATGCGGTTTAATAATATAAATATAATTATGGTAAACACAATAAGAATTTAAGTTATGAAATACAAACACTTATATATATATATATATAGATATATATTTACAAATGTTTCAATAACAAATAAAAAAAAAGATGTCCTAAACTAAGTAGCTGGGGGCTGATCATCTGGAGCTCCCTCAGCTGGGCTCCCTCAGGTGCTGCTGGATCGGGCCGCTGGGCAGAGTGAACCACACCATCATCATCAGCAGGAGGAGGAGGAGGAGGAGTAGTAGTCTGGATGACGTACCGAGGGACAGGGGGAACCTGTGGATGCTGCTCCTCTGGGAACAGGCGACTCTATGACCGCTTGAGCATGTTGTTCGCGATATCACGCCACTGCGTCTACTGAGCGTAGATCATATCAGCCTGCAGCTGCATCTGCTGCATATGCTGCAGATGCAGCCGGTGCATCTGCTGCTGTGCCATCTGCTGATCCAAATCTGACTGTAGCTGGTCAATAGACTCGTCCCTCAGACGTCTGACCCCTCTAGAGTTGCCAACCTCAGAGGCGGCGCTCCTGCCGTAGACCATGCTAGGTCTAGCGCCTATCCCCATCCCCCGCACACGTCCAGGGTGCTCAGCCTGAGCCAGACCCGCCTTCAAAGGAGCCGTCGGGTCCACTGACCCCTGTGACTCCTCAGCCTGGGTCTGTTGCAGCTCAGCCTGCGACTACTGCATCTGCTCCTGCTATTTTATGAAACAATTACTAATTAGCATTTTTCATTATTAAGTTGGTTTTATAAAAATTATAATAATAAAATTACTTACAATAGCCGCCTCTGCCTGCTGAGAGGTCGCAGTCCCGTCACGGTGTCTGTGTGTGATGGCGTACAACTTCCCATAGTCCGTCTGACGGTTCTCCTGCTGTGCCTTCGTCTCCTAAAACAATTACAAAATTCAATTAGTATTATGAAATAACTAGCTAAAAGTCAGTGATATTTTGAAAAGTTACCAGCTCGCTATAGGTGACAGCAAAGGTCTTCGATCCTGCTGTATGGTGGATCGTCTGCTGCGCACGGATCCTGGTGTTCCTCTGAGAAAGCTCCTGGAAAAAAACAATATTAAATATATTAAAACAATAAAAAATATTTAAAATTATTAAAGTTCAAATTAAATACAATTAAATTGAAATTATAATTTAATAATTAACAATTACAAAATTATATATAAAGAATCTAATAAATACATTACCTGCCCCTCAGGGCTCCTCCTGAACTGGACGAAACTCGCCCAGTCTTTCGGCGGCACGCCGTCCGGGACACTCTCGATCAGCTACTCCAGAGGCATCGTCCCATCCTTATCCACCCTGTGAAAGAGACGGTTCCTCCTGTTCCTCCAACCGTCACCCATTTTCACGAGGGTGTACCTCTTCCAGTTGGCCCGGACGGCAAACTGCAGCTGAAGAAAAATTATTTAAATATCAATAATTACAAAAAATATAATTTAAAAAATATTAATTAAATATAATTAATTACAAAAAATATTAATTAAATAATTTTAATTACCTGAACCACCTCCTCCCAAGCCTGGTCCTTCGGCCTCCTCAGAACGTGCCTCTACGTCTTGAAGTGAAGGGGGAACCGCATCCAATTCGCGCCCAGGTCATTCAGGAAGCGGTTGAATAGGTGACCCCCATTGTCGATGGGCTGGTCAGTGCCCTCATAACTTGCAAGTCCGGTCTATGCTGTTCAGACCGGCCACGTCCAGCCTCCTCGCCGACACGTTCCCCTGCTCATCTGCACAGTTTACCGCACATTAGATAAATTGTAATTCAAATTTAATATTTCGAATTTAAATAAATAATTTATTAAATTAAAAAATTTATTTACCTTGGACCTGCACCTCAAACCCAGTGGACCGCGAAGACGACCCTCGTGGGTTTTTCTACTCCCGAGCCTCATCCTCATCGAGGAACTGCTCCATCTCCCTAAGCCCAATCGGGATCTCGAAGTCCTCCTCATCGTAATCCTCAACGTTGATATCTGGCCCCCCAAACTCAGGCAACTCTGGTGCGGTCGTCTCCTGTGCGATCTTCTGCGGTGCCTGTGGTAGGGCCGACTCCTGTGGGGGGATGGGCTGAAATGCCGCGGTCTTCCTGCCTCCACACTGCCCCCTTCCTCTGCCCCCTGCTCGGCTGCTGCCACCCCGCAAAATTGGTCTGGGGACCTCAAGGGCCTTCCCCTTATCCTCTCTTGAAGCCATATCAACTGTAAAAATATAAAAAAAAAACATTTTAGTCACATTATTATGCAAAAATCTAATAAAAATACAAATACAAATAAAATACGTGTTATATATGTACCTCAAGTGCAAATACTGAGAAATACTATAGCAAAAACTTCTTCACATACGTCTGAAAGCTCAAATCTAAAAGAAATCACTCAGAGAAACTCCAGGAAAGAAAATGAGCAAATGGAAAAATGAGGGAGGCGGCCTCCTTAAATAGGGCAGCAATTTGTATCGGTTATTCCAATAACCGTTACGTTAACCGCTACAAATCACCCAGGGTGCCTTAAATTTGTAGCGGTTTTATAATAACCGCTACAAATTACAAGAACCTTGAAATTCTGTAGCGGTTATAGCCAAAAACCGCTACAAACTTGGAGACTCCTGAAATTCTGTAGCGGTTATAGCCCTATAACCGCTACAAATAGCTGACATTTGGCATTTTGTAGCGGTTTTGTTGCTATAACCGCTACAAATAACCGCTACACTGTTGGTGGGTCTTGGTCGCGCCAAGTGGCAGAAATATTGTAGCGGTTTTTGTTTATTAACCGCTACAAGTTTTGGCGGGAAATTCGCGCCATTTTTGTAGCGATTTGTTCTACCTAACCGTTAGAAAAAACGCTGCTAATCTGTCGCGCCACTTGTCGCGTAGCTTGCCACTACAAATTTGTAGCGGTTTAGCTTAAAACTGCTACAAATACTATAATTTGTAGCGGTTTGATATAACCGCTACAATGCCACAGCTACAAAACACCATTTTTTTTGTAGTGTTCTTCTCACCGAAAGAAACGTAGAGGAAATAAGCTTAAGAGAAAGAAGAAAGAAACAAAGGGAAAATAATTAACTTTAGAGAGAGAAAATGGAGGAAATTAGGAGAGAGCATCGAGACGAATCAGAGAGCTATGTTGATTGGAGAGGAAGACCTTCGATTCCAAACGAGCATGGAGGAATGAGAGCTGCTTCTTTTGTGCTTGGTATCATCACTCTATTTTTCTTTCTGTTTTATTTTTGTTTGGATTTAGTTGGGATTTTTGAATCCATTACAATACATATAACCTTCTTCATATAGTTCTTTTATTTGACGAAAAATCTCCTTAAACTCATAAACCTCATTTTTTTGTGAGACTACTCCATACGAGACTTAATAACACGTATGTTAATTCTTATAAATTGAATATTTATATTGATTCATAATATGTTAAGGGATAAATATTAATTTAGGGATAAATATATGAGACTAGCTTCTAGATAATATGCATTACATATAATCTAAGAAATGGCCGGATTGCATCATTATTTTAGGAATTATTCATAAAATTTATCGATATTAATATTGATGAATTGATAATTTAAAAATCATCAATACACACAGTACACATATATGTAAAGTTGTTATTAGAAGCCTTACAATCATAAATTGAAAATGATGTGTGTTATGTGTAAATGTGAGTTTGGGTTCTCTTCTTTTTTTCTTTTTCTTTTTCTCCTCAAAATCTTAGGTCCACATTTAGATTTAAAAAGAATGAATTATTCAATTTAAAATTTTATAAAATTATTATTATAAGTATAAATAAATTTATTTAAATAGTTAAAAGCTTATCTACACAATTCGTAACTGTAATATAAACAAAATAAAAAAAATTAATTTATAAAATACCATAACAATAATTTTAAAAAATATTAAATCTGAACCATCTATTTATTTAAATCTAATATACAGTAGAGATGAAATATTAAATCTGAACCATCCATATTAAATCCATTTTTTTATAAAAAAAGAATGAATTATTCAATTTAAAACTTTATAAAATTATTATTATAAGTATAAATAAATTTATTTAAATAGCTAAAAGCTTATCTACATAATTCATAACTGTAATATAAACAAAATAAAAAAATTTAATTTATAAAATACCATAACAATAATTTTAAAAAATATTAAATCTGAACCATCGATTTTTTTAATCTAATATACAATAGAGATGAGATATTGAGAAGAAAATTGGGAAAGAGAAAAATGAGAGGATTTTTTCCCGTGTAAATCCATTTTAGTTGACATTGATTGGTGAAAACATTTTAGTGGTGAGAATTAGTTTGATTTATTCCTTTAATTGGATATA
Source organism: Inga laurina (assembly GCA_963855925.1). Taxonomy (NCBI): domain Eukaryota; kingdom Viridiplantae; phylum Streptophyta; class Magnoliopsida; order Fabales; family Fabaceae; genus Inga; species Inga laurina. The sequence continues at coordinate 31,227,091 of OY979708.1, forward strand.
TCTGCCATAAAAACCAGCCAGAAGTCAGCTTTTCCTAGTGAGGAAAAAGAAAGATTTATATCTGTGGAATCTGATACGTTCACGTTCGACCATTGTGTCACATTCGCATCATATGATAATATGCATTATTTGATCAAATTACGTGTCAATGTCTCGAAAATAAATAGTAACTCAAATAGAATATTTGAATTTAAAAATTAGTTTCTTCTACATTCTGTTTGGCCCGAGTATACCTACTATGCTTAGTAAAAGTGTCTTGATTTAAGTTATGACAAATGTACGCGTAAATCATTGGTAAAATCCATAGAACACTGGACAGTTATGAAGCTATCATTTTTTTAAATTGTATTTTCTTTTTGACAAAAACCAAATTATATAACATAACGATAAAATGATACATATAAAACCACAAACTAATATTGAGTCAAGACCAGATTGAGGGTCCAAAGTCCAAAGCTAAAAACACAATACAACAAACAAACATAAAAAAATGGTACAGCAACATCTGAAACAACTAAAACATAAAGTTGCAACTGGTAAGCCCAAAAGACGATAAGAATTTCAAAGATTAGTCAAAGCCTAAGTGTTGGATGACGCAACTCTGGACAAAAAGAAATGAATTTGGGCAACCAGAGGTTGTCTTTGCTTTTCCTATTTTATTGAACAATAAGTTGACATGTCTATACAAAATCAACTGATCAACTTAATGATCTTGCACCAAATATATATACACATATGCTACAGACCTAAACTTACTAACTTAGATGCAAGCCCAATGGGCCTCAGTCCACACAACCACAAGAATTCATGCATATATTCTCTAATACTCCCCCTCAAGTTATGTGCTAAAAACATCAACTGCACCCAACTTGTTGAGAATTTTATTTTGCACAAATTTCATAACAGGTTTGGTTAATATATCTGCTTCCTGTTCTGCAGAACTAACATGCTTTAAACTGATCAGTTTTGCTTGGACCTTCTCACAAACGAAATGACAATCGATCTCGATATGCTTCGTTCTTTCATGAGAAACTGGATTTGTAGCAATATGGATTGTTGCCTTACTATCACAAAAGACATCAATCGGCTTCAAATGTGGTAAATTTAGTTCTTTTAATAACCCTTCCAACCATACAACCTTAGATGTGGCTGAAGATAAGGCTTGATACTTTGCCTCTGCAGAAGACTTGGAAACATTGTGCTGTTTCTTCATTTTTCAGTGTACAAGTGAGCCTCCAAGTTTAAGAAGATACCCTGTGACAGCCCTTCTTGTTGTTTCACACGCCCCCCAATCCAAGTTACAATAGCAGCTCATAGTCATGTCTCCATCTGAACCAATTCATATTATTATTATCAATACAAGCACATCTTCCTGAACTAAAGCCACCTAAATGCACCAACATGCTACATGGTGAATGCCAAGAAGCAAAAGGGTTAGAGGCTGCAATATTCTTCTTGGCAATATACATGGTGGCACTAGAAAGTGGGTGTGTGAAGCCTCACATGATAGCTCATGGAGGAGACCAATTCAACCAAAAAAACTCTCAACAACTAAAGAGCCTCTCAACTTACTTTAACTTTGCCTATTTTGCATTCTCAATGGGTGAAATTGTTGCCCTCACTCTTCTTATTTGGGTCCAAATTCACTCTGGCATGGACATGGGTTTTGCTGTTTCTGCTACTGCCATGGCTCTGGGGCTAGCTTGATTGATATGTGGGACTTTGTTTTATAGGAATAAGACTCCACAAGGCAGCATTCTCACTTCCATTAATCAAGTATATATGAACCTATGACTATATTTTTGCTCATCTTAATTTACGAATTAAGAGTAGCCCCTTTTATTGATTATATATATCAGACACATTTAACCTGTAGGAGTGATAGCTTACTCATAGATTGTGGGTATAAAATCTGTCATGTGTTGTTTCGGTAAAAATGGTATTTCATTGAGGTATAATAAGACAGATTTGATGGAAAATTTAATGAGTGAAATAAAATATATATGTAGATAATATTCTAGCAGTTTGATCAATCTGAATGTTAAACCATATATATGACATGTAATGCTAAATCATTTCAAGTTTTTGTGGCTGCAATATTAAAGAGAAAGGTTCATAGTGACCAAGACAATAATGTACTCCAGTCTACTGAGTTACTTATTAGAGAGGGTGATCTTGGTCACGCGAATAAGTTCAGGCCTTCAGGGTATTTATACTGGCTTTCTTTCTTTCTTTCTTTGTTTATATTTTATCGATCATAATTTTCATTCATAATTAGTTTTAGTAGATATATTAAAGAAATATAATATTTAATGACATAGAAAAAATAATTAAAAACAAATATTAAAATTCTTATGAGGCATTCTGATCCAATAGAAATACAAGGAGTAAAGATAGGCCCAACCTCTCTCTATTACTCTCATCACTTCACTTGAATAAAATTTTATGGATTCTATTATTATCACTCACAAAGTGTGAGAGCGTTGGCACAATGATATGATTGCTGCTATATAATTTGAACTGGAGGTCACAGGTTTAAATCCTGAAAACAACTTTTTTATTTGTAAGAGTAAGACTACATACATCTATCTTTTTTTGGCCCCTACTTAGTGGGAGCCACCCTTTTCTTATCATTGACGAATCACAATGTGGTCAACTTTATAGAAATATATCTTATTATATATTTCAGGTTCTTGGGCAAGGCATGCATCAAAGTCCCAGGTGAGACTAGCCTAGAAGAAACTCCATGGAAATTATGCAGCATTACTCAAGTTGAGCAATTGAAGACGATATTCTCAACTATCCTGTGAACACCCTATTTTGTTCGGGCCCTACTCAAAAATTAAAAAATAATTGATGATAATTGGTGTCCAAATTGGCAATCATCATTGAAAGAAAAAAATAAAAAAAATAAAAAAAAATAAAATGAGAAAAAAAATAAGAAAATCCTCCTATTGATGATGATCGGTGTCCAAATTGGCAATCATCATCAAAAGGGAAAAAATAAAAAACAAAATAAGAAAATACTCCTATTGATGATGATCAATGTCCAAATTGGCAATCATCATTAAAAGGGAAAAAATAAAAAAAAACGAAAATTAAAATAAATCCCCTCATTGATGATGATTGGCATTGTCATTTATTAAGGGAAAATAATAAATAAAAAAACAATAAAATAAATAAATAAAATCTCATTTACGTTGATAGGTTTAAATTAGGAAACTACTTGTGGGGAGAATAATAAAAAAAATCTCCACTGATGATGATTAGGTTAAGCTAGGAAGTTTTATTAATAGAAAATACAAAACAAAAAATTAAAGAAAATCTCCATTGATGGTGATTGGGTCAAGTTAGGTAGTTCTTAACATAAAATAAAAAAAAATCAAAAATGAAAAATCAAAAAAAGAAGGAGCATTTATAAAGAAAACTCTACCTTGAGACTATAAATAGGAGTGCAAGGGTTGAAGCAAGAGATAAGAATTTTGAGAGAGCAAGGAGGCAAGGTAGATAGCTAATTTTATTTTCTCATTTCATTACTCGTACATAATTCTCATATTGAATGATAGTTGACATAAGAGGCAATTTTATTTCGCTTAATGCTCTATAGTCGCACACTAGTACATAAAATAGTTTTTAGACCGGAACATTTAAACCAGTTATATCGGATAAAGTCTTAAAAATATGACAGGTGTCTTTTTTATAATTATGATGAAATATTAAGATGGGTTATATTTATAACAGGTCTTAAAAATACTTTTAAGACCAGTTATATTTAAAACCGGTCTTTTAAGGCTGGTTATATTTAAAACCGATCTTAAAAATAATTTTAAGACCGGTTGTAATAAAAACTGGTCTTAAAATATATACAATTAAAAAAATAAATATATGTAATATATTTTCTAGATCGGTTCTAAATATAACCGATTTAGAAAATATTATCTGAATTAAAGACAATTAAAAAAATAAAATGATTATTATTTTTAAGACATTCTGTACATGAAAACCGGTCTTAAATATTAAAACTTTAAGATCGGTTATTATTTAATAACCGGTCTTAAAAATAGAAACTTTTAAAGAATGGTTATTTATTAATAACCGGTCTTAAATATTAATTTTAAGACCGGTTTCTAATTAAATTCGGTCTTAAATATTACCTTTAAGACCTGTTGTTAATTACAATCGGTTTTAAAACTGACCTGAATTTTAAAATGTGCCTAATTTTAACTCTGAAATTTGAGACTCAAGCATATCAGCAAAGCCCCTCCGTCGGTTCACGACAGCTCCTCCTTTCCCATTCTCTCCTCCGTCCTTAACTTCACCGCCGTCAATGGAGATTTACGGTTGAATACATTGCCATAAGGCTATCATTGTTTGTTTCCTCCGATTGGTTTCGTTCTCAACCTCGTTTTTATTGTCAGGTTTGTGTTTCAGTTTCCAGGCGTTCAATTTAATTAATGGTTTCGATTTTGGGTATTTCATTGAAATTGTGAGATGACTTGGCCTCCATTTTCTTTGTTCGATTATTGCAGCAAGTCGTCAACCCACTTTTCAAAACTGTCCATTGCGTCCTAAGAGAGACCTTACTCGAATCGTAAAGTGGCCAAAGACTGTTCAAATTCAGAGAAAGAAGAGGATCCTCAAGCAAAGGTTGAACGTACCGTTAATTATTCTGAAGAGTTTTACATAATGCATGTATGTATGAGGTTAATGTCCTTATGCTTATGTGGACCTAGGTTTATTTTGGTTGTGTATGATAAGGGTTCGATTTTGGTTATGTAGTTTTACATGTTCAATATAGTAAACTTTGGATAAGGTACTGCTGATATTGCTTGACATGAACTTTGGTGTTGCTTCTGAGTTTGCCTCCTAATGCATTTATGTTTGTTCAACTTGTTCAAACATGCCTCCTATTTTTGCTTCTGAGTCTACCTCTCCTAATGCATTTATGTTAAACTTTGTTCAACTTGTGCTGACATTGCCTCCTATTTTTGCATGTATGTTCAACTTGTGCATTGCAATTAATTATTTGTTTATGTTTGCATAACTTGAGAATTGCTTTTGAACGATGCCTTTGTAGATAGTGCCGTGTAGCAAAATTTCCTTAAACCATCACTAGCTATCCTTAAATAGTGTCCTTAAAGTGTTTTTAGACAATAAGTCGTCCTAGTGAGGGTAATCCCGATCCAACTAATCCAAATCAAAGCGAGCCTAGCAATGCTCATAGCCAAGAACACAGTGAGCCACTTAACTGGCCTAGACGAAGGGGTAGGAGAGCCACCTGATTGAAAGACATTCCTCTCAATCAGAATACCGGGGAAAAAATTCTGATTGAGTTTGATAGTTATTGGAAACCAATCGGGCCTAATGCAAGCCGGTATAGGAGTTTTGTCAGCCTCCTAACACTCAACAAGAATAGCATCTTAATAGAGCAGTGGAGAAATGTGGATAAAAGTGTGAAGCAACATATTTGGGAAACTATCCAGCTCACTTACGACATTCCTGAGAGTGAAGTCTTGTATGACAAGACAATGACGTATTGTGATGAACACTGGAGGAAGTTTGAGACAAGTCTAGCCAACAATTACACGCATATCAAGGTGGAAGAAGGTCAGCCTCATCCTAATCTATGCGATCAGTATTCTTTTATTGACGAATAGACTTGGCAAGAATTTAGACAGCTTCGGACTACTCCAGAAGCATTGATTAGTTGACTTATTTTGCATTTGATTTGCTTATGAATTATGAATTGTTTTTATTGATTTACAATGACTTAATTTTGATTTTTTATTTGCAGGAAAAAAGGAAAAAGGCCTAAGAGAGTGGTAGAAAAATGATTACCCCCATAAAATGTCTCATGGGGGTTATGCGAAGGCCGAAAAAGACTTGTTGGTGGCCAAACGGAAGAGATTGGAAGAAGTAGCTCAATCCAATCCTTCTGTTCTTCTTTCTCCACCATCTCCGATACATCGCGAAGAGAAGTAGTTGTTTGCTCACCAAAAGAGGAGTGGGTCTTATACGAGTGAACAATCTCGTATAGTAGGTGAGAAAATTGTAAGTATTGTTGTTGACTTGTTGTTATTAATTATTTAGTAAACAAATTTCATTACTAACATTTGTCATCTGTATCTTATAGGAGGAGCTTCAAAAAAAAACAAGCCGAGGGATAGTTTAGGTCAGATGGGAGGAATAACATCCTGACTGTAGCTACAGGAAAACCTGAGCATCCCAGCCGTGCCAGGTGGATTGGAGGAGGGGTAGGCATAAGGGATTACTTTGGAGTACCCCCATGCCGTTCCTCAAGTAGTATTGGCCACTGTGAGGGCGAAAGCTAAGGCCAAGGCAGAAGCATCATTTGATGCACGATTTGAAGAAAGGTTTAACAAGATGAAGGAGGAATGGATGATTATGACGAGCACAAGACAAGCAGATACCAGTGCTCCCCAGTCTCATTTTCTAAACCCTAAATAGATCACTAAAGGGAGTTACATTGGTCAGTCAACAGAGGGTCCTAGAAAAGAAATTGATGAGCCTTGTGACTTGTTTGTGGAGGATCCTCTGGGACGATTGGTTGTACTAGGGAGCGTGCATAACTTGGGATTAATTGTCCACCACCAAGAAATAAAGGATGATCAAGTTAGAGTGGCAGTTGAAGAGGTGATTGTTGCAGATGCACCTCTCCCTTTCCCTGTTGATGATGTAACACCCCGAATTTTGAGACTCGAGGATAGAGAATAAGCCTGAGATTAGTGGATTGCTAAGCCCTGGTTTAGCAAGATCCCAAATTGTGATTAGGGGTTAATGACTACAAAAGTGGACGTGGTTAGTGATTAATGAACCCTTTTAGAGAATATAAAGTGGATTGTAGTCGCTTGTGTTATGAGCAATGCCCAAACCCTGTATTTGAGTTCAATTGTGGATCAACATCCAAATTGACTTAGAATAGAGGGAATAATTGAATGGGGTATTGTGATGGAAATGGTGTCATGTTGTGGTATTTAATCATTGGAATTGATTTAAATTGGATTGGACACATTGGTTGCAAAACTAGAAATATTGTCCAGTGTGAATTCTGTCTGGGCAATCTTCTCGTGTGGATGTTTTGACTAGGCAAATAATGTCAGAAAATTATGATACTTTCCAGTCTTAAAGTTCACATCCCAAGCTTCAAAATGGACATATAATTTGTGCCATTTCGTTGTGGGAACTGGAAGATATGACTGTCCAAAGTTTGAGGTCGAAAATGGACTCTGTTTTGGGGCAGTGATGACATTTGTGTAATTCTGGAATTTTGTGGTGATTTCTGGTAACGGATCATATTTTTCCAATGAAGAGGACTTAAATACCTTTCATTTGGCTTTGGGATCACCTCATTTCGATTTTTCTAGAATTAGTTATGATTTTTCAAAGTTTGGGCAGAAAATCTGCCAGAAAATCCGAAAATGGGAATTATGACATCATCTCATTAAAAGATGATGTCAGCATGGATTATTAATCAAATTGCTCATCTTCTTCAGCCATTTCACGCCATTTCCAGCTGAAACTAGTGAGAGAAAGTTGAGAGCTCTTAGAGAGAGAAAGAGGAGAAATCTCGCAAGGTAAGCCGATTTCTCCGACGATCTAACTCCTAACGCGTATAACCTTGCTTCTAAGCTTCTCTTTCATGTTCTTTAAGGTGTTGGAAGCTCAATTTTCATGGTTTAAAAGGGGCTAGGGTTCAGCCATATTGAGTAAAAGCTATTGGGAGCTTGAGGTAACTTCCAAACTCTTGTATATTGACTATTCTGGCTGCTGTGGGCAATTTAATCGGTGAAATTTCGCCGGATTGCCATTGGTTGTAAAAATGGAAAATGGGTTTCCCTAGGGGTTATGCTGCCCAAATTGATACTAAATGGTAGTTGTAACCTAATGGAATAGTCAATAAAGTGGTTAGGAGTAGAAAGGAACGTGTTTACGGAGCCGAAACCGAAAAACCCTGATTTTCCCTAGAAAACCCATATATTTCGGTCTGGGCTATAAATGGGTCTTAGAGTTGGATTTTCAATGATTTGATGATTCCATTGAGTTCAGGAGGGAAAATTAGGTGGGGTTACAGTTGGGCACTTTTTCGGAAAAGGCCGAGAAAGCATAATTACGGAAACGCCCCTAAAACCCTAAAAGTAGGGCTGCCAAGGGCAATTTCGTAATATGACATTGAATTTGATAATTCCGAGTCCGGAAATGGATTCCTTGGGCGAAAATATGTCAGAATAGCCCATGTCAAAATTTCGGGAAAAGTACAGCCGGACCGGGTACGGCGGGGCCGGGCCGGGGTCCCGGGGGCATTTTGGTAAATTTTCAAGATAGAATCATATGACCCCCAGAAACACTATGGAAGTGTATAAATAGTACATTTGACATTGTAGGATCGAATATGGAGCCCTGAGCTGTTTGCACGTAGATCGAGGCACGCGTTTCGAGGCGGGAAAGGGTTAAGGTAGGGAACATATCTCTTCTGCTTGTATTTGATATATGTGTTAGTGTGTTGGTGCATGTCTTAGCTTTGCATAATTATGTGTAATTTGAAGCTATGTTTCAATTTATGCTATGGCCATAAGTATATTGTTCGAAGCATTGAGCTTGCAAATTGTCATTGTGTTATCATGAGTTGTGTGATGCAAGCATGTCATACATTAAACATCTATCATACATGCATTTTGATATTGTTATCCTACTGAGATTCTCTCGAATCTCACCCTCCCCTACCAACAATTTAGACAGGGTAGGTGGATCGAGGATGGAGTAATCAATCAAAGGCGACAGGACTCGTTCGGGTTGTAATCTTGTGATAGGTGGTTATCAATGCATGATTGGGATTAAGTATATTTGGATATATAATTGTGTAGGTTGGAATGTATATTCGAGTATGTATTTGATATGAGAATTTGTGTAATCCCCATATGAGGGCTTGTAGGGGCGAATATGCCCTATAAGGCTTTGAGTTAATGTATGGAACCCGGGATTGCCGGGATTATATTGTGTACTCTGATTTCCCATGAATGTGATATTCCGCGTAGTAATTGTATTCGGAATGTGACGGTGAGACCAAGTTATCAATGATTTTGAAAGGCATTTATGAAAACCCCGTCTGGTAGATGGGTTTGCAATTTGTTATTTGTTTATTATTGGTCTCTATTTCACTTTAATTGCGTATTCCGGATATAATTACGGCAGGGGGTTACATTTTGGTATCAGAGCTGCAGTTCCTGGCAAAGATGGATTTTGCTAGGATATTTCCCTTAGGCTAAGCTAGGGAATGAGTGATGAGTTATGATTGCCTAAGGAATAGGCAATGATTTGTGATTTTGGTTGTTTGTGGTATACACATTTATATCTCTGGTGTTGTGGATATATGAGATTTGTGGATTATGTGTATACATTATTTGGTTGTCCTGAATTTGTGTGTTTAAAGGTCTTAAGACCTAGGGGACCATGGTGCCTTAGGCTGGCAAAGATATTTGGATTTGTGTTGGGGTTGATAATGCTCCGTGGAATTGAGGGAAGTGATTTCCCAGTTCAACTAAGGTTGAGGTTTGGATAGATGAGCTGTGATCCAAGGATCAGACTCCATAGTTGGGCTGATTCATAGGAATTGCATTTGACCTGGATGGTCTGTGGTGCCAGAGTATGGTACTAGAATTGAATTGAAATATGTATCAGGTACCCGAGATTGCTAGTTGTAATCTAGCAGAGGGAAAAGTTACCTATGGAGGATTCGGATCGGAGAGTGCTACCTACAGGGAGTTTTGATGGAAGAGGGCTACCTACGGTGAGATCTGATCGGAGAGGGCTACCTACGGTGAGATCTGATTGGAAAGGGCTACCTACGGAGGATGCTGACCGAAGGGGCTGACCAGTCAAGTGACTGAGTGAAGCATCGGGTATAGTACCATAGTGTGGAGCCACCATGACGATGAACCCTAGAGTAGAGCCACTGTGACGATGAACCCTAGTGTGCAGCCGCCTTGATAACGAACCGTCGAGAGCAATCGCCGTGACGTTGAATCGTAGAAAAGAGCTCTGGGAACGTTGGGAGTATGGGATCTCAACGAAGTTCTGGTTGTGGCTTTGAATGATTCAAGTTGAATCGGGCCAAGGTCTGGCACAGATGAATATATGTTGTGGATGTTGTCAGTTGTAGTGGGAGATTCCTATGGGACTTCTGTTAAATCAACTTGACATTGTTAAAGCACAGATGAGGAGATTGACCTCAGAGTGTGCAGCGGAAGCGTGTGAATGTGATATGTTTGAGAATGGTGTTGAGCAGAAGCTCGAATTTGCAGAAAGTGCGATGTGTTAATCATGGCTTCGGGAGGTAAAACTTCGGGGTCAAGCTGTATTGTGAAAAGGGGGGGTCTTGAAGGATCCCAGTACGTGAAAAGAGTTCAAGATGTTGAAGGTGAAGTTGTTAATATGCCTGGTTCCAGCTTGTTGCAATTGTGCATTGTGAGTCTCTTACCTGCGGCTGCATGGGGTGATTCCTATGCGGAGGACCGTGCCTTTGGGGCGGTAGTTTACGGGGGACAGGCCATTTGTGTAGGTCGATGGGCCAGTTGTGGAAGCCGGATAGCTGTATGAGCTATAAGGCTAGGTGTATGCACTGCCACGCCAATAGTCCCTGAGTAGCTAACAACAGTTCGGGTAAAGACTGTGTGTCTTCCCGGCGGAGAAAGGGGATGAGGGTGGAGTGTAATGTGGAAGCCGAAAGGCTGTGTGTGAGCACCGCTACGCCAATAGTCCCTGAGTAGCTAGCAACGGTTCGGGTTAGACTGTGTGTCTTCCCGGCGGAGAAAGGGGATGAGGGTAGGGTGTGATTATGGATCTGCTATTGTGAGCCTGAATGGCTATATGGGTGCACTGCCACGTCAATAGTCCCTGAGTAGCTAACAACGGTTCGGGTAAAGACTGTGTGTCTTCCCGGCGGAGAAAGGGGATGAGAGTGGAGTGTGATTGTGTATTGTGACAATTGTGGATAAGCTAGGAAGGGGGTATAGTTGTGTAGCAGAGCAGAACTAATTCAGCTAATGGCTAATTCGACTACATGATCGGGGGTTCTCTATTCTGAGGGCACTACCCTGGCATGGCCAGCATGGCTAGCCACCACGTTGGTTGCACTGGTGTTGACCCGAGGCCGAAAGGCGGTGCGTAAAACTAGAATCTGCAATGTACGTTTGATAAGGAAATGGATTTTCTTGTGAGTCCTGGGTGAAATGTGAGTAACCCAGCCACTGTCGCGGGGCATCCCCAGCGGGGGGTAAAACCGGGGTGGGCACCACCGGCACGGGGCATCCCTAGAGGGGGTAAAACCGGGGTAGGTGTGACAATAATTGAGTAACCCAGCCACCGTCGCGGGGCATCCCCAGCGGGGGTAAAACCGGGGTGGGCACCACTGGCACGGGGCATCCCTAGAGGGGGTAAAACCGGGGTGGGTGTGACAATAAAAAGCTCCTGGATAGAAGAGACTGAGACTCTAGGTGGGCCATTATGGTAGGGTGCTTCTGATAGAAGAGATTGAGATTCCGGAGTGACTTGATGCGATTGTGGTTGATACCCAAAAGTCCCGGTTACCACTAGCGGAGTCACTGGTGGGTGTACGGGTGAGGGCGACACCATGAAAGTTGATACAGAAGTAACATTGTGTTGATACCCAAAAGTCCCGGTTACCACTAGCGGAGTCACTGGTGGGTGTACGGGTGAGGGCTACACCATGAAAGTTGATATAGATGTGATATTGTTGTGAATTCCCAAAAGTCCCGGTTACCACTAGTGGAGTTACTGGTGGGTGTACGGGTGAGGGTAAAGCTGTGAAAGTGGATATAGTGAAAGTTAGAATGTTTGTGTATACAGCTAAGGCTGTCGTTTGATGTATTGAGGTTGCGGTGTTTTGGGGTTACTCCCGGAAGGAGTAACTAGTTTGAGTTAAGCAGAGTGGTGGCCTATGCCGCCCAACTGCCAAGATCTTATGATATGTCTCATAAGTTAGAGCCTCCAGATATCGAGATGCACTAGCCACTCATGAATTAGGGGGCTTGTGATGATTGTGGTTATGTTATGATGGTTTTGTGGCAATCGTATGTGGAAGCGATTGCATCGATATGGTGATTTGGTTTGTGTGGCAATCGTGAAATGGGCCGATTGCAGTTTGGGGCAATTGAGTTGCAATCATTGTTTGAGATTCTTGCGAGAATCGGATTTGTGGAGTATCATTTGAGTGTGAGTGGTCTAGAGGAGACCATCCCAATATAAAATGAATTGTGAAACGGAAGCTGTCGTGAAGAAGCATCCGTAGTTTTTGGATTAAGTGGTATGACAAATTTCGAGGACGAAATTTATTGAACGGGGGGAGAAATGTAACACCCCGAATTTTGAGACTCGAGGATAGAGAATAAGCCTGAGATTAGTGGATTGCTAAGCCCTGGTTTAGCAAGATCCCAAATTGTGATTAGGGGTTAATGACTACAAAAGTGGACGTGGTTAGTGATTAATGAACCCTTTTAGAGAATATAAAGTGGATTGTAGTCGCTTGTGTTATGAGCAATGCCCAAACCCTGTATTTGAGTTCAATTGTGGATCAACATCCAAATTGACTTAGAATAGAGGGAATAATTGAATGGGGTATTGTGATGGAAATGGTGTCATGTTGTGGTATTTAATCATTGGAATTGATTTAAATTGGATTGGACACATTGGTTGCAAAACTAGAAATATTGTCCAGTGTGAATTCTGTCTGGGCAATCTTCTCGTGTGGATGTTTTGACTAGGCAAATAATGTCAGAAAATTATGATACTTTCCAGTCTTAAAGTTCACATCCCAAGCTTCAAAATGGACATATAATTTGTGCCATGTCGTTGTGGGAACTGGAAGATATGACTGTCCAAAGTTTGAGGTCGAAAATGGACTCTGTTTTGGGGCAGTGATGACATTTGTGTAATTCTGGAATTTTGTGGTGATTTCTGGTAACGGATCATATTTTTTCAATGAAGAGGACTTAAATACCTTTCATTTGGCTTTGGGATCACCTCATTTCGATTTTTCTAGAATTAGTTATGATTTTTCAAAGTTTGGGCAGAAAATCTGCCAGAAAATCCGAAAATGGGAATTATGACATCATCTCATTAAAAGATGATGTCAGCATGGATTATTAATCAAATTGCTCATCTTCTTCAGCCATTTCACGCCATTTCCAGCTGAAACTAGTGAGAGAAAGTTGAGAGCTCTTAGAGAGAGAAAGAGGAGAAATCTCGCAAGGTAAGCCGATTTCTCCGACGATCTAACTCCTAACGCGTATAACCTTGCTTCTAAGCTTCTCTTTCATGTTCTTTAAGGTGTTGGAAGCTCAATTTTCATGGTTTAAAAGGGGCTAGGGTTCAGCCATATTGAGTAAAAGCTATTGGGAGCTTGAGGTAACTTCCAAACTCTTGTATATTGACTATTCTGGCTGCTGTGGGCAATTTAATCGGTGAAATTTCGCCGGATTGCCATTGGTTGTAAAAATGGAAAATGGGTTTCCCTAGGGGTTATGCTGCCCAAATTGATACTAAATGGTAGTTGTAACCTAATGGAATAGTCAATAAAGTGGTTAGGAGTAGAAAGGAACGTGTTTACGGAGCCGAAACCGAAAAACCCTGATTTTCCCTAGAAAACCCATATATTTCGGTCTGGGCTATAAATGGGTCTTAGAGTTGGATTTTCAATGATTTGATGATTCCATTGAGTTCAGGAGGGAAAATTAGGTGGGGTTACAGTTGGGCACTTTTTCGGAAAAGGCCGAGAAAGCATAATTACGGAAACGCCCCTAAAACCCTAAAAGTAGGGCTGCCAAGGGCAATTTCGTAATATGACATTGAATTTGATAATTCCGAGTCCGGAAATGGATTCCTTGGGCGAAAATATGTCAGAATAGCCCATGTCAAAATTTCGGGAAAAGTACAGCCGGACCGGGTACGGCGGGGCCGGGCCGGGGTCCCGGGGGCATTTTGGTAAATTTTCAAGATAGAATCATATGACCCCCAGAAACACTATGGAAGTGTATAAATAGTACATTTGACATTGTAGGATCGAATATGGAGCCCTGAGCTGTTTGCACGTAGATCGAGGCACGCGTTTCGAGGCGGGAAAGGGTTAAGGTAGGGAACATATCTCTTCTGCTTGTATTTGATATATGTGTTAGTGTGTTGGTGCATGTCTTAGCTTTGCATAATTATGTGTAATTTGAAGCTATGTTTCAATTTATGCTATGGCCATAAGTATATTGTTCGAAGCATTGAGCTTGCAAATTGTCATTGTGTTATCATGAGTTGTGTGATGCAAGCATGTCATACATTAAACATCTATCATACATGCATTTTGATATTGTTATCCTACTGAGATTCTCTCGAATCTCACCCTCCCCTACCAACAATTTAGACAGGGTAGGTGGATCGAGGATGGAGTAATCAATCAAAGGCGACAGGACTCGTTCGGGTTGTAATCTTGTGATAGGTGGTTATCAATGCATGATTGGGATTAAGTATATTTGGATATATAATTGTGTAGGTTGGAATGTATATTCGAGTATGTATTTGATATGAGAATTTGTGTAATCCCCATATGAGGGCTTGTAGGGGCGAATATGCCCTATAAGGCTTTGAGTTAATGTATGGAACCCGGGATTGCCGGGATTATATTGTGTACTCTGATTTCCCATGAATGTGATATTCCGCGTAGTAATTGTATTCGGAATGTGACGGTGAGACCAAGTTATCAATGATTTTGAAAGGCATTTATGAAAACCCCGTCTGGTAGATGGGTTTGCAATTTGTTATTTGTTTATTATTGGTCTCTATTTCACTTTAATTGCGTATTCCGGATATAATTACGGCAGGGGGTTACAGATGACTTCAAGGTTGTGGGCGATGTCATCAACTCTTTCATCTTGTAGCCAAAGAACCTTGTTTTTGATCGAGCTGAGGAATCCCTGCCACCTCGCTCTCTACTCCACCTCCACCTCCCTCCACTCAAGATGTTTCACTGCTTCCATTGTATGTCATGCAGCAAGTGATTCTGATGGCTTATGTTACGTCTTTTGCAACAAGAGATTGGTCTACTGAGTCAGCTGTTGGCGAGTCAGGGGCGCAATACTATCTTGAGAGGGATGATTTAATGTCCCTGGTAGCTCCTCTACAGCAACTTATGATTTCGATTCTCTAGCTCTTTTTGATGTAAGTATCTTCTCAAATTGGAAGTTAATATTTTACAAATTATGCCGTTAAACTTTGATTTAATGTCCCTGCTTGAATTATTATAGGTGCATGCATCGTAGGTTGGTTGACTCTGACAAAACCAATAAATTTGGACTCCTATGCCCAATGCAACTCTACGACAAAGGGACCACTGCTTCTATTAGACTCATATACTTATCGCATAGGCTTAGTGAAACCTAAATTAAGTGTTTCTTGGCTCCATATTTGCATGGGTAAGAAACAAATTTATATTTCATAATATATATAATGTTTTATATTTGCTTAAAAGTTTTCCCTTTTTTCAGTGATCATTGGCAATTGGCTATTTTGTG
The DNA here is from genome assembly GCA_963855925.1 of Inga laurina. NCBI lineage: Eukaryota > Viridiplantae > Streptophyta > Magnoliopsida > Fabales > Fabaceae > Inga > Inga laurina. The sequence continues at coordinate 31,242,681 of OY979708.1, forward strand.
CAAGAAGAGTTATTTTGTCATCCTCTTATGCTTCCTCTATCTCAGCAAGCCAACTAGTGAATTGAAGAAGAGCCTGAACGCGTAAGTTTTCTTGCATTGTTAATTACCTTTCATGTGCAAAATTTATGGAATTTGTGTAAAATAAGTAACCTTTGTGATTTTGATGATATATGGCTATGGAGACATTCCAACACACTGCTTGTGGTAGGCCTATGCATGAGGTAAAAAGCCCTACATGGATCTTGCCAAAGGTTAGTTACATATTGGTTTGTTTTAAGAATGTATTCAATAATAAGCCATGCTTTAATTTTGTACTTTTTTTAACGATATCATATTATTTTTCAGACCCGTAGGCAACCACCGGGGTCTAACTTGTGTGGGTTGTATATTTTGAGGCACATGTATAATATTATTACCCTAGGCACGACAGAACTTACTGAAGAGGTAAATGTATATATATTTCAAAAATTTTGTATTACTTTTATTTTTTTAAGTGAAGTTAATGTTTTGCCTGACATTGATGTTTTAGATGTTTGAACTTACTGACCCCTTTCCAGAAGAAGATATTGAGCACATTCGCAATTGTTGTGTTGAATTCATTTATGAATTTTTACAACAGTGAGTTCTTGTAAAAATGAGGATTTTTTTGTATATATTGATGAATTGACATGTTGGTTAGTTGTAAATATTGTTGGTTTTAACATGATTTTTGTATATTTTGATGACTTGACTTGTTGGTTGCATGATATGAAATGGTTGAATTCATTTATGCATATATATATGTGATGGTTTTAAACAAAACATTATACATGAGGATATATGACATGTTAAATTTCCCAATTTAATGAGAAGGTTAAAGTGAAAGGAAATGGCAAGTGGAAGGTTAAAGCAAAAGGACATGGTAAGTGGAAGCAAACTGAACATCATATGGCACTTAATAAGTATGGCATTGGAGGTAGCAATTCTAGGATGCGTTCGGGTAACTAACCTAATCACACATAATTTAAAATATGTATATATATATATATAACACTTTTAAGACCGGTTACTCATATAATCGGTCTTAAAATTAAATTTTTAAGACCGGTTTCATATATAACCAATCTTAAAATTAAAATTTTAAAGATCGATTATATATGAAACCCGTCTTAAAATAACTTTTAAGACCAAACCGGTCTTAAAAATGTAATGTAATTTGCTTTACAAAAGAGGTCTTTTAAAACTGGTGCTCATGTCAACCGGTCTTAAAAGTGTTACTTTAAGACCGGTTATTAATACAACCGGTCTTAAAAGTTAGACTTTTAAGACTGGTTACCAAACTGGTCTTAAAAGTGACATACTTTTAAAACCGGCTGTATCAAGACCAGATCTAAAACCGGACTAAAAAATCAATTTTAAAAAGTCTAAAAAGTCATTTTTCCACTAGTGGCATGCTCTTCTTTTACTTGTGATAAGGTACAACCACGTGATGATCTCTTTGACAAACTCTCCCACCAGTATGATTTTATTCTTGTCTTTTAATTAGCTTATCCCAATATATGCTAACATTGTTGAACGTTGAATAATGGATCAAGAATTAAGTGGACTTGCTTTATGAATCATCATATATATAATTTCTGGATGTGTTATGTTTGGAATCAAGATGTATGTGTTGTCTTGTCTTCTAATGGTGTTAGATGTCATGCTTAATAGATATATGTAATGTGATTGTAATTGCCTTTTGTTTATTATGTGATTCTATCACCCTATCTCTTGTTGTAGTGGGATTCAAATCATAAAAGACACATTCTCTCACCATGTCTTTTTTGATTTTCTTGTCATCTTGAATTTTCTACTATGAATGATATGACCCTATCTTTCTAGATATCATTTGATTTTCTTGTCATCTTGATTTTGTTTATTATGTGATTCTATCACCCTATCTTGTTGAATTTTCTACACAACCCCATCTTTGCATGCACAATCATCTTCAACACAATCCTAGCTCAACTCCAGACATTCTCAGTTCAACAAGGATCTTCCAAGGACACCCATCTTTCTAGAACCTCCAGATCCCTCCAGCTTCCCTCCAAAGCATCGCTTACATGTTTCTCATTATCTTGGTCCCTCTCTATGACACTTTCTTTATCCTTTTTGCCAGAAAACTCACGGGCCATGAGTCTGGTGTCTCCCCCTTAACCAGAATAGGGATTGGCCTCTTTGTTGCTACATTTGCCATGATTTCAGCAGCTTTAATAGAAAAGAAGTGAAGAGATCAAGCTCTGAACTTCAACTAAAAGCTTCCCATTCTTTGGATTACACCACAGTTTTTGATCTTTGGGTGGTCTGAGATGTTCACAGCTGTGGGACTTATAGAGTTCTTTTGCAAACAATCCAACATGAAAGGAATGGAGGTATTCTTAACTTTAATCACTCATTGTTCTTACTCTTTTGGGTTCTACTTGAGCTCGGTTTTGGTCTCTTTGGTGAACAAGATCACTAGTAGAAGTCCTGATGGTGGCTAGCTTCATGAAAATGATCTAAACAAATATAGGTTGGATTTGTTCTACTGGCTCCTTGCTGCCTTGAGCTACCTCAACTTCCTTAACTATCTTTTTTGTTCAAGATGGTATTCTTCCAGATAATCTCAATATCCTGATGTTATTTATATTTTGTAGCTTTTTTTGGCAGCTATTTATACTTTGCAGCTTAATTTTGAGCCAAAATAATAATAATAATAAAATTATGTGTGATGATTATGGGAAGATAAAATCTAGTAGTTAACTAAATCATTTGTTTGGGTTAATGTATGGATTATATATATACGCATATAAAATCATATCAAATTAGACGCATGCCTCATCTATTGTGTAAAGTCTACAAAATGAGCCATGTTGTTTATAAATCCTAAATAGTGTGATTTTCTATAAATTCATGGGGTCAAGCTGCATATATCTATCCCTCCTCAAGTCTTATCTGGTAGGAGGTTTGTGCACTGGGCTACCCATTTTTTATGTGTAGACTATACAAAAGTTGAAGATCATAATTTTCTATTGGGTCCTTGCTGCATTGAGCTTCCTCAATTTCTGCAACTATCTTGTTTGGTCAAGATGGTATTCTTCTAGATAATCTCAAGATTTTGATAATAGATATCTTGGACATGATAATTTTCCTTAACATGTAGTTATTTATACAATGTAGCCTGATCTTGAGCAAAAATATAATTATACATGGCGATTATAGGAAGACAATCAGCATGTTTTTTAAAATTTTCGAGGTTAAATTAGATGCAATCCTCATATATTTTGTAAAATCTACCAAATGAGCAATGTTGTTTATAGTCTGTAAATAGTGTAACTTGCTGAATATTATTAATATAACATTGTTCAAATGTTGAAGATTATAATTCCCCTTTAACAAGTTATCAAAATGCGTGGCTTTCTTTCAAGTAATTAACTTTCAATGTATAGTAACTATTTATAGGAACTAGTATGCGAGTTAACCTTTTGGAGGTTTTTTTGAGCCAAATTAAAGTGTGTATTTAAGAACTTTTTGTAACATTCTAAAAATTTTCTTAGCACTTAGAGTTGTTATAGCATTAGGATTTAAATATTTAGGGTTTGTTTGGTATGAGGGGAGGAGAAGGAAAGTGGGCGGAGGGAAAATTTTTTTGAGTTGAATTTAAAAAAATTAAAGAAGTGGGGTTAAAAAATTTTCATTAATTTTTCTTACTCTTTTATTTTATATATTCTCTTTATTAAAATTTTATTACCACACTTCTTCAATCTTTTAAAATTTAACTCATAAAAATTTTCCCTCCCCTCCCTTCCCCTCTAAATCCCTCACGCCAAACAAACCCTTAAGAAAAATACAGTAAATTAATAATTTATAAGAAATATCACATTTTAAAAAAAAACTTAATCTACAAGAACTTTAATTAAATATATAAATTAAAATAACTCCCTCAAATAATTGTTTTGAAATTATGGGTTTGTGTGTCAAAATATTTTTTATTGGAATAAGTAATATAAAAACAAAAAAAATGCTTCTAGTAGTCTGAATATTACTATTGTTATTTTATTTGTTTATATATATATATATATATATATTATTTTAAGAAGATGAGTCAAACCCTAGATGTGCTCCTATATAAAAGCCTTCTTTCTCCTCACTCCACCCACATTTGTGGCACCACTCCACTCTCAGTCGCACAGATGCATTTCCATTTTTATCTTTTACCCAATATCTTGTCAACTCCATTTTTCATACCCTTTTCTCTTTAATTTCTTGAATATTGTTGCTTGTCTTGTCACTGCAGGTGGTTGTCCAATAACTAAGTCATCCTTACCCACCTCTTCTCTTGGTTACTGCTGAGGTGTGTGTGTTTTACTCATAACTCATTTCTCTACTATCAAACCGACAGTGTGTGTCTATATGTACATATATGTATATGTATATGTTGGACTTATGAGATAAAAGTGGGTGTGTCAAATGGAACAAAGTCCCACATTTTTTGAGAGAGAGAGAGAGAATGCAAGTGTCTAAATTACACATTGTGAATTTGGGCTAGTAAATGGGCGACTAAGAGGAAGAGTGGGCTTGGGCGCACAATAAGTAGTCACCAAGAGGCAAACGCAGTAGAAACCCGATGAATTCCCCCTGAGCGTGAGTTAAATATGGACTATGCACTATTATCAAAATATTTTTTAAAAAAATCCAAAATTTATTTTGTGAAAATGCTTACCAGAAAATCACCTGTTTTATAGTTTCAGCTTTCAAGTTTGAACGCTGGGGATTTTATCTACCTTTAACTTACCAGTAACGTTTTGTTAAATGCCATTATCTCCCAATTATGATTTTATTCCTCCAACGTTCATAAATTGCTCTAACAATATGTTTTCATTGCCATTGTAACCGGTAATTTAACGGTCTTTATGTGGTTTAAATATGACCAATGTATCTCAGATTTGCACCGATATAAGGAGAGCTTGGAAAGAGGTTCAGGCACCTCACTCAGAAATCTCAAGCACTCTCTTCCTCCTTTAGAGCTTCTAGCCTTTTGTTTTCATCTCATATTCTCTCTGCCTGCTGGTTGCTTTATATTTTGCTCTTCTGTTCACCTTGTATCTGCATGAAGAGTTCGCTTTATCCTGGAGAGTGCTGTTCCCATCAGCTATGGTTGCGAAATAGCTCTTAAGGACAACATCCTTGGATGTGACTTGGATTACATAGTGTATTTGCAGGAACTACGCTAAGAATCTTAAGAGCTATTGTGGCTTCTATTCCTTCTGCTGGTACTGGAGCTAACAACACTACTGGTTTCGAAGCTAACAATACTTGTGTTAGTGCTAACTTGATGGTAGGGCCTATGCCGAGATAATTTCCAGAAGTTTCCAAAATAGAGTAGTTTGAAGGGAAGAACTTAAGACGCTAGTAGGAATGTGTCTATACTATTCTCGACATGCATGGAGTTGTTGATGCACTTACATAGCCTACACCTTCCTCAGATGTTGACCAAGCCCAGAAGAATGTTTGGGCCATTGCTAACAAGGTTTGTAAACACACTCTCATAACTACTTTACCTAACAATTTGTTCGATGTGTTCCATGTCTACAAAGAAGCAAATGAGATATGGGGATGGCTTATCCTCAAGTATACTACTTAGGATGATAGGAAGCCTAAGTTCATGATAGGAAACTTTTACAAGTGGGAGATGACATATGATAAAAACACCAAACTCCAGATCAATGAGTACCACAAGCTGAATGAGGAGCTTCAAGCTGAGAAAATCAATTTACTAGATGAGTTCGTGGCTAGTATATTGACTGAGAAGCTGCCATATTCGTGGAATGACTACAAGCAACAGCTGAAGCACAAATAGAAGTAGTTGTCTTTGAATGACCTAATCACTCATATCATCATTGAAGATACCAACCAAAAGGTAATACAAGCTGCAAAGGGCAAAGAAATGGCTATTAAAGCAAACCTAGTTGAGAAGAAGCCGCACAACAACAAGTGCAACCCAATAAAAATAAAAATAAAAATAAAAATAAAAATAAAAAGCCTTACTACAAGTCCAAGGATACTAACCCCAAGAAGAAGACAGGTAGTTGTTTTGTCTGTGGAAAACCAAGTCATTATGCAGCACAATGTAAGAAAAGGGCTAAGGGAGATAACTCACAAAGGGGTGGAAATCCTCCTAAGCCAAATGTAAATTTAGTTGAAGGAGATGATAGTAGTGATAAAGAAATCATTGTTGTTGTGGTGTCACAAGCCCTTCTAGTCTTTGATGTGAAGAAATGGGTGGTAGACTCATGAGCTACTAGGCACATCTATTCAAACAAAGAGATGTTTACCTTCTTTAAAGAAGGAGAAGACCATGTTTATCTAGCTGACTGTTGAACCTCAGAGGTTCAGGGAAAAGGGAAAGTGGTACTAAAGCTCACATATGGAAAGACCTTAACACTGAACGTCATGCTGTATATACCTAAAGTTAGAGCTAACTTAGTCCCTATGGCGCTGCTTGGGAAAGCTAGGGTTAGGGTGTATTTTAGGGATTTTTTAGTGATTGAAATTTGATTGTTATAGGACTAAAATTGTGATGAAATCTTCATTTCTTATTGCAGGTTCACATGCAAGATGACATCGAATATTTGGTCAACGTCTTCTTTGAAGTCACTTATTCATTTTTTCTATGTTAGGGCTGGAGGAGTTTGTAACTAATGTTGAAGGTGAAGTTAAATGTCATAACCTTTTCTTATTTTCATCTATTTCAGAGTATTTGCGAAAAATGATATGCAATTCAGTAGGCAACACAGGAATAGGAAAATATACTGAAAATATATGAATGATTACAAAATTCCGCATAGAGCTTTGTACATGATAATTATAATCAATGTAGCAGCACAGGGCTATTAGGGTGTCCTAGTGAAATGGAGACATCTTTCTGTCTTTGTTCCTCTATTGCATTCCTCCTATGTAGTTCTCTTCTCTGCTGTCAGTACATTTCTTGTTTTCACCTGTTTAAATTGTTGGTAGATGAGGGTGAGATTCAAGAGAATCTCAGTAGAAAACAGTACCAATATGCATGCAGGATAAGTGCTTAATGCATGACATGCTTGCATTACACAGCTCATGCTAACACAATGACATATCTGGTTGCTCAATGTTTCAAATAACATACTTATGGCCATAGCATAAATAGAAACAGAGCTTTAATTACTCATATATGTTTCATATAATCAAGTAAAGCAATAACATGCATCAATACACTAGCACAAATATCAAATACACACAGGAGAGGTAAGTTCCCTACCTTAACCCTTTTTCGCCTTGAAACGTGTGCCTCATAAAGCGTGTCAACGACTGGGCTCTTAACTTGTTCCTACAATTCCAAATGTACCATTTAGACGCTTTCATAGTGTTTCTAGTGGTTATATGAGTCTATCGTGATAAATGACCAAAATGTCCCCGAGACCTCGGCCCGGCCCCGCTGAATCCGGTCCGCCTATACTTTTCCCGAAATTGTGACATGGGCTATTCTGCCATATTTTCACCCAAGAAATCCATTTTTGACCTCAGTTTTCTCAAATTCCAACCCCAATTACAAATTTACCCCTAGCAGCCCCTATATGAGGGTTTCAAGGATATTTTTGTCATTTCACTTTGTAGGGCTTTTTTCACTTTGCACCCAACAAGAACCCCTACACAATTTTTGCTTCTAAACACAATGGAATCATCAAAAACACCAAAATTCAGTCCAAACACATCCCAAAACAGATCTAGAAGAAATTCCATAAAAATTGGAGAAAATGGAGTTTTATGATTTCAATCCATAAAACACCTTCTTATCACCTTTTAATCACTTGTTTTACTACTTAATTACACTTCCCACATGATTAATCCAAATTTGGGTAGGAACTCTCCTTAGGGTTTCAACATCCCAAGTTTACAAAATCCACAATCAAACCACAGATCATGACAACAACAACAACAACAACAATACATCAAGAGAAGGAGATTATGCAAGTTACCTCTTGATTCCACTCTTCCTCTCACTAGGCGTCACCTCTCTCTTTCTTTTCTTGAAGATTTTGCTTGGCTACTCATGAATTTCATGAAGAATAAGAGCTTAGAGAGGGAACTACACAAGTTTGGAAGCTAAAACACTAAAAACAACAAGACTTACCTTGGTTTTCTTCCTCTTGAGCTCTCCTCCTTCTCTCTAGGACTCCAAGTTTCTTAAGCCTTTTCTAAGACAACTTCTCTCTCTCTTCTTCGGTGCTTAGGCGTGAAAATGAGATGCCAAAAAGATGACTCAAGTGTTTAATATATCTCATCTTTTCCCCTAACTAATTTTATTACAAAAATGGGTTTTATGACACGTGTACTTAGACCTTATCTCATGACTCATTCTCTTTCTCTTCTTTCCTTAAGGTCCAACGTAAATATGAGGGGAGAAGAGAAAAATATATGATGAAGCCCATTTAAAATATCTCATCATATTTTCCTTTTTGCTTTATTTTTAAATTGGAGTTATGACAAAGCTTGTACTTGGACTTATCTTCATCTAATTGGTAGCATAATTTCCCTTTGAAATTGATTCCTTCTCTTTCCTTGGTCCATAAAATGACGTCCCAAGAGGTCTTTCATACTCTAATTTGGGCTTCTTCAATTATCTCAATGAATTGGTCAACATATAATACTTTATTGAATTTCCACATGTGCTCTCTTTTCACAAATTCATATTTAATTGTTTGGCTTAAGATGATGCCACTTGGCATATTTATCTTTCAAGTAAATATTTTTATTCTCCAAAATATCCACCAAAAAAGGGAAAATATGGGATTTTACTTTATTTCACAATTTACAAAATTTCCATTACATTTTTTCCCAAATTCGCAATAGTTGGAAATTTTGGCAGATTGTTTGACCAAACTTTGAAAATTATAACTAAATTTGTAGACATTGTATTGGAGCAATTTCAAAGGCTATAGAACATTTATTGAGTCTAGTTTCAAGTAAAAATATAGAATTTAGCCATTTGGAAGCACAAAAATCCCAGAATTTAAATCTTTTAATGCTATTTCAAAAACTTTCTAGCTTTTCTAGGCTAAATTCAAAAATTCATAATTTTTTGTATATAGCTCTAATTGATTCATATGACCTATCAAATTAAAGCTTAGGATGTCTACTTTCACCTTGTAAAATTTCATAATTTTTGCTCATCATTTATTCTTCCAAAACCTCACAGCCTTATAGGAAATTTCACTGGAAGCACTATTCACCTTTCAATTTCTAATATTTAATTCCTTTGGCCGTAAGTATTCACCATTTTATTGAATATATAAAATAATTACAATATATTCTTGATGAATAAAATTTAGGGTGTTACATTAAATATAATGGTGGGAGTGTGAGGGTAAAATTAATAAAGGAGGGGATGACAGTTGAAGAATTGAGGGTAATAACAGGAGCATGGTTTGGTATAGATGGTCATTGGTGTGACATTAAATACACTTTGAGCTTTGATGAAAAGATATTAGTAGATCTCATTTATGATTCTGAATTAAAAATTTTGTTTCATTATAATGATAGTAATGCACACGTGTATATAGCATGTAAAGGTAGTGATAATGTAGGAAGGGAAATAGATGATACAAAAAGGCAAGTCATAGTTTTTGTGGTTAGAGAAGTAGTTATTTCTTATACTGTTGTTGGTAATATGTTGACAACACTTGTTATTATCCATGTAGGGTCGATCAATTCTTAGGACTTGTAGAGCAAATGTGTTACATTGACGAGCCTGTGTGTTATGGAATGAGTAATGAATATGTATGGAATGAGTGCAGTGCAAGACCTCTTCTAAGCCTTCCATGTGCAGTTCATAGCGCACTAACACCGATGCCAGAGATAAACTGTAACAAGTCGATGGATTTTTTGGTAGGAGTAATAATCAAACATTAGCACATAAGGATGATTTCTAGAAGATGATGCACAAATTTAGTATTACGGACAAATTTGAGTACACATATGCGAAGAATTCAAGGGACTGTGTGTATGTTAGATGTAAGGTTGAAGATTGTCCATATAGAGGATAACTACACGGGCAATTGGGAAGATCACTCATTTCATACATGTGATGAGATATACTAAAGAACATGCTCACACATCCCAAGACAATCTTGAAGTGAGACATGCTAGAACTGCTTGCTTGATATCATCAATTATTATTGATGAGGTTAGAAATCACAAAGACAAGTGTCCAAATGAGATAAGGAAGAGTTGGCTAGAGATTATGATGTGTAATTGACATATAAGCAAGCATATAGGGCAAAGGAAAATGCAATGGAGGAAACTCATGGTGGACCTGAATAGACATATATGTTAATCCATAGATATGTGATCGGTTGAAGGAAAGTGATAGAAGATTGCGGTTGAATGGGTGGCTAGTAGGAGCAACACCTTTAAGCGTGTATTTATAGTATATGGTTGTTGTATAGAGAGGTTTATTGCTGGTGTTAGACCTTTACTGTACATTGATGGAACCTATTTAAGTGGACCATAGTAGGGAACTTTGCTGTTAACTTTTGCCTTTGATGCATATAATGAATTGTTGCCTTTTGCCATCGCTATTGTCAAGGGAGAGACAATTGAGGACTGGACATGGTTCTTTCAAATGATTAAGAAGATATTAGGTTCAATAATAGCTGCTGTACAAGGAGTATTCAAAGGTGAGAGACAATTGAGGACTGGATATGGTTCTTTCAAATGATTAAGAAGATATTAGGTTCATTAAAAATAAAAATTGTCTCTAACCAACACAATACAATAATAGCTGCTGTACGAGGAGTATTCAAAGGTGAGAGGCATGCGTATTCAAAAACTCCTCCTCCTTGGACTGATGATCATACAAATATGATTATCAAAATCAAATCCTTGGTCAAAAATCTTCCATGCTTGTACCTCCCAAATCCACAAGCATTCAAAATTGTTGAAACAGATGCCTCTGACATAGGTTATGGTGGCATTCTTAAACAAAAAATTGATGGTAAAGAGCATTGCATTGCATTTACTTCAAAACATTGGAATAGAGCTCAATAGAACTATTCCACAATAAAAAAAGAAATTTTAGCAATTGTTTTGTGCATAAATAAGTTTCAAGGTGATTTGCTAAATCAAAAATTTCTAATCAGAGTTGATTGCAAAGCTGCAAAAAGATGTTTTGCAAAAAGATGTTAAAAACCTTGCATCAAAACAAATTTTTGCCCGATGGCAAGCAATTTTAAGTATCTTTGATTTTGAAATTGAATTTATCAAAGGTGCTTCAAATTCCCTACCAAACTTTCTAACTAGAGAGTTCTTGCAGGCGAAATAAGGTGACTCAAATGAGTGATCGAGAAAAAAGAAAGAAGCAAAGGGCTAAAGCCCAAGTAAAAGAAGATCCAGAAAGGATCGCAAAAGAAGAAGCAGCCCAACTTAAGGCTGCAATCAAAATGTCAAAAGGGTCATTGACCCAAGGATCTTCGATCCACCAAAAGGGTTCCCCTTCAGGGACCAAACCCGTCCAAAAATCCTCCCCAAAAACTTCTGGAACCATAATAGATCCCTCTCACTATGGATTCCCAATAGAAACACTTTTAGCCTTACAGGCTAATCAAAATCTGGCTAAATTGCCAACCAAATCATGGGCTGATATTACCGAAATGGAACAGTCAAAAGACTTAACCCCATTCACCTTGGATCCAGAGTATCTTGCTTTGGCAATCGAAAAAACCTCCCAAACAATATCAAAGGCTGGTTCAACTTCAAAAGAATTAGCCATCTATTCCCAACCAACGCAAACCACTTTTGTGTTGAAACCAGAAAAGGTCTTAAACCTTTTTCACACAGAACTAGGATTCTGTGACAAAAACCCTATCACCTTGGCAGCAAAAATTTATCCGAAAGGATTTCATTTTTCTCCAAAATCTCTAGAGAAAACACAAAAATTTTATGAGTTTATTCTTGTAGATACAGAATCTACAGAAATAAGACATTTTCCAGATAAACAATATCCTGATGATAAAACCATTCGTGGTTATTCTACCTTTAGATTCAGGAGATTTTTATCACCAAAAGATTGGGGTCAAGACCTCAACAAAAGAAAAAGATTTTCAATCGAAAACATGAATCCAATTGGTTTCACATATTGGGATTACTTGGATGCATGGTGGTGTACCTTTTGGTACCAAAATCTAAATCTTAGTCATACTTGGCTTTTTATGTTTTCGTATGACTTAGAAACAAAATACCAATTTCCATTGTGGTTTAATCAATGGTGGGATTATTTTGGTCCTATCCAGGAAATTTTACCAACCACAGCGAAAATTGGGTTCGACTATTTCAAGAGTCGGATCAATCTTAGTGAAGATCCTTTCCCAGCAGATCTTCATTATTTTTCAAAATTTGGTTTAGCCTGGGTATTCAAATGGAGCTATAAATATGGCTCTTCAAAGTACCAAAAATGGTTCCCAATGCTGCAGAGAACCTCTTCAGTAAAATGGTGGGCAAAATTTGGAAATATCAAAAATGTATCTGAATCAAATTTGAAAAAATGGTTCAGTCAAAATCCAAAATTCCTAATGGCGGGAGATCACGAATCAAGCGTGTTTCTCAACCAGAAGGCAAAAATCACGGCATGCTTGGCGTCGGCAACAGACAAAGAGGCCCTCACCAAGCAGCTTCATGAAATTCTTGGGCTTCTCCAAACCCAAGAACCAAAATCCAGCCCTTCGGCCCAATCCTCAGATGGATCAGAAGCTGAAGACCCGGCCCAATACTTTGGCCATAATTCGGATGATGAGATCGTTAGCCTCGGCGAAGATTGATTCCGAAGCAAAATTGTCAGCGCAAGAGTCCAAAGCTCGCTGGCCCAAAAGATTCCCTGCTTTTGTAAAGTTATACTTTTGCCTTTACTTTAGCAGACAAAGTAATGTAATTTTCTTTTACTTTATGTAAAAGCAAAAGTAAAAGTGCTTTTACCTGAGTAAGATGTTTTCTACTCCGGTTAAAGTAATTTTACCCAAAGTAAAATTGTGAATAGTAACTGATTCGAACGCCTATAAAATGGCATTTCATTTCAGTTGTTAGACACACCGAGTTGTGTTGACGACTCATTTCTCTCTCCCCTCCTCCTCTAAGGTTGATAAACCTTTGTTTGTTTTCTTGTTTTCTTTGTGATTTCCTTATGTTTGTATCATTCTGATCATAAATAATATCTGTGTTTTCTTCATCTTCATCTCTTTTAATCATTTCTGCATATGTATCTAATTAATTAACGATTTCGATCGGTCTCTACTTCTCTCCCTTTCTGTCTCTTTAGTTTTTTCGATCATTACGTGGGATTAGCTGTTATTTTAAGACCGGTTATATGTATAAACTGTCTTAAAAGTATTATAATTTTGTTTACTTGTCTTTGATTATGTTAGTAATCAGAACACATCCTAGAATTGCTGCTTCCAATGCCATACTTATTAAGTGCCATAAGGTGTTTAGTTTGCTTTTACTTACCATTTCCTTTTTCTTTAACCTTCTCATTGAAACTTGTAATATAACATGCGCCTTCATCCTCATGTAATGTGTTGTTTAAAACCATTATATATATATATATATATTCATAATTCTTTAAAACACATGCAGGCCAATGACATGTCTCAAACAGATTCACATATACAAATGCATGGTTTCACATAATCATAAAAACAACAAACATGTCAATTTATGCAACCAACAAGTTATGCAGAAAAGCCGAAGGAAGAAAAATTCCTCAATATATACAAAAAATTCCTCAGTTTTACAAGAACTCACTGTTGTAAAAGTTCATAAATGAATTCTGCACAACAATTACGAATGTGATCAATATCTTCTGATGGAAAGGAGTCAACAAGATCAAACATCTGAAACACCAAAGCCAGGCAAAACATTAACTTGCTAACTTAAAAAAGAATAAAAGTAATACAAAATTTTTGAAATATATATACATTTACCTCTTTAGTAAAATCTGTCATGCTTAGGGTAATAATATTATAAATGTGCCTTAGAACACACAACCCACACAAGTTGGACCCCGGTGATTGCCTATGGGTTTGAAAAAATATATGATATTATTAAAACAAGTATAAAATTAAAGCATGGCTTATTATTGAATACATTCTTAAAACAAACCAATATGTAACTAACATTTGGCAAGATCCATGTAGGGTCTTTTAGGTCACGAATAGGCCTACCACAAGCAGTGTGTAGGAATGTCCGCATAGCCCTATATCATCAAAATCACAAAGAAGGTTACTTATTTTACACAAATTCCATAAATGCTGCACACAAAAAGTAATTAATAATGCAAGAAAACTTATGAGTTCATGGTCTTCTTCAATTCACTAGTTGGCTTGCTAAGGTGGAGGGAGCATAAGAGGATGATAGTATAATTCTTCTTGCACAAAATAGGAAATTGCCAATTATCACTAAAAAAAGGGAAGACTTTTAAGCAAATATAAAGCATTATGTATATTATGAAACATAAATTTGTTTCTTACCCATGAACATGTGGAGCCAAGAAACACTCAATTGGGGTTTCACTAAGCCTCTGCGATAAGTATGTGTGTCTGATACTAGCAGTAGTTCCTTTATCGTGGAGTTGAATTGGGCATAGGAATTAAATTTATCGGTTTTACCAGAGTCAAACAGCCTACGATTCATGTACCTACAATAATGCAAGCACACAAATCAAAGTTTAACAGAGTACTTTGTAAAATATTTACTTCCAATTGGAGAAGATACTTACATTAAAAATAGTTGGACAATTAAAACTATAAGCTATTGTTGAGGAGCTACCAGGGACATTAAATCATCCCTCTCAAGATAGTATTGCACCCCTAACTTGCCAATAGTAGACTCAGTAGGCCAATTTCTTGTTCAAAAGAACGTATCATATACCATCAGAATCACTCCCTGCATGACATTCAATGGAGGCTGTGAAACATCTTGAGTGGAGGGAGGTGGAGGTAGTGGGGATTCCTTATCTCGATCAGAAGATGAAAGAGTTGAGGACATCACTTACAATCTTAAAGTCATCAACGGGATAGGAAGAGGTGCATTTGAAACGATTACCTCTTCAACTTCCACTCTGACTTGATCATCCTTTATTTATTGGTGGTGAACAGTTGATCCCAAGTTGTGCACGCTCCCCTATTGAACTAATCATCTCAGAGGATCCTCTACAAACAGGTCACAAGGATCATCAATTTCTTTTCTAGGACCCTCTGATGACTGACCAATACAACTCCCTTTAGTGTTCTATTTAGAGTTTAAGGAATGTGCCTGGGTAGCACTGGTATCTTGTCTTGTGCTCACCATGATAATCCATTCATCCTTCATCTTACTGGACCTTTCTTCAAATCGTGCATCAAATGATACTTTTGCCTCAACCCTTGCTTCTACCTCATAATGGCCAACATATACTCCATCTCCTCCCTAGTCATCACACTTGAGGAATGGCAGGGGGCTGCTCGAAAGTAATCCCATATGCCTACCCCTCCTCCAAACCCCTAACACGGCCAAGATGCTCATGTTTTCCTGTAGCTATGGTTAGGATGTCATTCCTCCCATTCGACCTAAATGATCCCTCAGCTTATTTTTTTAAGCTCTTCCTATAAGACACAGATGACAAATGTTAGTAATGAAATTTGTTTACTAAATAATTAATAACAACAAGTCAACAACAATACTTACAATTTTCTCACAAACTATATGAGATTGTTCACTAGTACAAGACCTACTCCTCTTTTGGTGAGTGAACAACCACTTCTCTTCGCGACATATCGGAGATGGTAGAAAAAGGAGAATAGAAGGATTGGATTGAGATGCTTCTTCCAATCTTTTCTGTTTGGCCGCCAACGAGTCTTTTTCAACTTTCGTATAACCCCAATGAGACATTGTATGGGGGCAATCATTCTTTCTACCATTCTCTTGGGCCTTTTGCCTTTTTCCTACGAATAAGAAATCAAAATTAAGGTTACAATCAATAAAGACAATTCACAATTCATAAGTAAATCAATAAGTCAACTCACCAATGCTTCTGGAGTAGTCCGAAGCCATCTACATTCTTGCCAAGTGTGTTCGTCAATATAAGAATACTTGTCTCACCGATTAAGACGAGGTTGACCTTCTTCCACCTTGATATACACGTAATTGTTGGCTAGACTTGTCTTAAACTTCCTCCAGCATTCATCACAATATGTCATTGTCTTGTTATACAAGATTTCACTCTCAGGAATGTCGTAAGTAAGCTGGATAGTTTCCCAAATATATCGCTTCACACTTTTATCCACATTTCTCCACTGCTCTATTAAGATTATAGGCTTGTTGCATGCTAGGAGGCTGACAAAACTCCTATACTGGCTTGCATTAGGCCCGATTGGTTTTTAATATCTATCAAACTTAATCGGAATCTTTTCCCCGATAATCTGATTGAGGGGAATGTCTCTCAATCGGGTGCCTCTCCTACCCCTTCATATGGGCTGGTTACGTGGCACACTTTATTCCTCACTCGAATCATTGCTAGGCTCGCTTTGATTAACATTTGTTGAATTTGGAGTACTCTCACTAAGATGACTCATTATCCTTACTTTAAGGACACCATTTAAGGATAGTGATGGTTTAAGATAAATTAACAGCATAAGGACATTAACCTCAGATTAATGTATCAAACATATGTATAAGGATAGCATAAGGATATTAACACATGTATCAAACACATATATTAATCCACATTTTTCAATTATTGTATCCTCTCAGAAATAGCATAAGGACATTAATCTCAGACACATGCATATAGTAAAGCTCTTCAAAATAATTAACGACAGCAAAATACAACTAGGTCCACAGAAGAAAGATGCCAGTATAGTAAACCAGAGTCAGGATTAAAAAATCATGAATCTTGAGCTTCAGTCAATTTTCCATATATCTTCTTTCTTTGGATTTGAATAGTGTTTGGCCACTTTACGAAGTGAGCAAGGTCTCTCTTAGGAAGCAATGCTCCTTCGATCCTGAATTGCTTTGGACGCTTCTCTAAAAGTGGGTTGACGACTTGCTGCAAGAATCGAACAAAGAAAATAGAGGCCAAGTCATTTCACAATTCCAATAAAATACCCAAAAAAAGAAACCATTAATTTAATTGAAGGCCTAACAATTGAAACACAGACCTAACAATAATAACAAGGTTGAGAAAGAAACCAATCGGAGGGAACAAACGACGACAGCCTCACGGTAATGTATTCAACCATATAGCTGTATTGACGGCAGTGAAGGTTAAGGACAAAGGAGAGAAGCAAAAAGGAGGAGCTGCCACAAACCGAGGGTGGGGTTTCAGAGTATCAGATTTTAGAGTTGAAATTAGGCGCAAGGTGAAATTTAGGTCAGTTTTAAGACCGGTAGTTATAAAAAACCGGTCTTAAAATTAATATTTTAGACTAGTTTCTAATAAATAACCGATCTTAAAAAAAAGAAACTTTTTAAGACTGGTTCTTATTAATAATCGGTCTTAAAGTTGTAGTATTTGAGACCGGTTTTTATTTACAACTGGTCTTAAAAATAATAAAAAATTTTATTTTTTTAAATTTTCTTTAATTCAGATAATACTTTCTAAACCAGTTATATTTAGAATCGGTCTAGAAAATATATTACATATATTTATTTTTTAAATTGTATATATTTTAAGACCGCTTGTTTTTGGAACCGGTCTTAAAAGTATTTTTAAGACCTTATTTCAATATAACCAATCTTAAAATTTGATCATTATTACAAAATGCCACTGGTCATATTTTTAAGACCTTATCCGATATAACCGGTCTAAATATTCCAGTCTAAAAGCCCTTTTCTGTACTAGTGCCAATAGCTATGTGTGGAAGAAGATTGTAGAATTTATATATGAATTTACTCCAATTTTGTTAGTCAAAAATTTTTATTAAAAAATTTACATAACCATGTCATTGTATTGTTGAAGTGCCCATTCCAACCAAATAATAATGATTGCGGTTATTATATTATGAAATTTATGAAAGATGTAGTTAATCATCGGTAAAATGTAGTTCCTGCGAGAGTAAGTTCCTTTATTTGCAATTGATGTTGTGTTTTAAATTTAATTGACAAAAGTGTCTAAAAGCTAATTGACTTTTAGTGATTTTCATTCTCTGTGTACATGATTATTTATGTAGTATTATGAAGCTGAATGTTGTGCTAAGTTGACTGACCATCAAATAGATGAAATCATTGAAGAATTGTGTGAATATATGGTCAGGCAATTAGTTAATTTAGGCATGTAGCTTCTTTCTTGCCTATTCTTGGTCATTGTATTGCAATACATTTTGTAGTTGTTAATTATTCAATGTGGTTATTTGTTTAGTATTACACCATCGTATTGTAATTTGCCTACTTGAAATATATGGTCATTTGCCTACTAGAAATATATGTTTAGGCAATTAGTTTATTTGTTGTTTTGCATTACACCATCGTACAGGAAAATAAATAATTAGAAAAATTATTTTTTAAAATAAAATTTAAGGACCTCCTTTGGCGCTTGTGTAACAAGCACCAAATGAGGTCCATGCCCCTCCTTTGGGGCTTGTGTACTAAGCGCCAAAGGAAGGGCTAACCCTCCTTTGGCACTTGTTGTAACACGCGCCAAAGGAGGGCAGCCCTCCTTTGGCGCTTATTAACCAAGCGTCATAGGTGTTTAATTTACATGTTTAATTCAAAAAACTAACGTATGGCGCTCCTATGAATTCAAAAGCGCCATAGGTATTTTTAATGGCATTGAAAGATTTGAAATTTCTTAAGCACCAAAGTATTCTTTAAAATAAGCGATGTTAGAACCCTTTTTTGTAGTAGTGCGGTCTGTTGATCGACGTTGGCATTCGTGGTGGCCGAAGCTTGTATGGTGGTCGGATCTCTCTGCTATGGTTTATTGTCCTTTGCTATGATCTTTGGAGTCCGTTCAAAGGTGAGTGATCGATATTGGTCTTGCTTTGCTTCCCCTATTTTTTTTTGCTTGAAGTGTACTTGCTTTCAATTATGTTCCCATGGTGTTTCAGTGCCTTTGGTTGTGAAAGTTTCTTCCCTTACTATTCTTGCTTGCTTGCCCTGGTTTTTTCATTATTTCTGTTGGTTGGAATTGTTTGCGTGGAGGCTGATCTGTGTGTGTTTGATAATCAACAACAATTTTATGATAGCTTGGTTTAGCATCCAATTTGATTTTAGAAACTTCGGGATCTTCCTATCTCATCCTTTGTGAGTAGGCTTTCCAAACACAATCAGTGCATAAGAACTTTTCATACTTTAGTCTGGACAAAAGTAACTTTTCCAATCTCTTTAAATTCAAAACATTTATAATTATAATTTAATTGTGAAAAATAAGGAATACGATAGTGTATAAAAAATGGTCGCTTTAGCTTAAATGACATGAGAATAGAAATCAAAACTCTTAATATAAACTTTCTTTCAATTATCAATTGTTTTTTTTCATGTTTCAATTATCAATTGCATCCTCAAACTATGGTTTCAAAAAAAAAATTTGTTCAAGCCAAGACAAGACTCTTTTAAGATATTTTCATAACTCATAAAAATATTTCTAAAAAGCTAAAACAAACATGTATTTTAGTCTTCAAAA
Source organism: Inga laurina (assembly GCA_963855925.1). Taxonomy (NCBI): domain Eukaryota; kingdom Viridiplantae; phylum Streptophyta; class Magnoliopsida; order Fabales; family Fabaceae; genus Inga; species Inga laurina. The sequence goes on from OY979708.1 coordinate 31,262,362, forward strand.
TTTAACTCAATATAACTCGTTTGCTATAATTTGCTAAGTTCAAAAATTATAATGAGTGAGTTGTTCATGGTTAAAAAACTACACAACCTTTATATGTATCTTTGGATTACCTATTGATTTTGTATTGAATCAAAATTCCAAAATTTATTTAAGAGAAAATCTGAAAATAAAAGCTTATATTCTCAAACTAATTGAAATTAAATTTTATATATTATGATCATTAATCATGGAAATATGACGCACACTTGTGTGAGAGTAGGATTATGATTTTCCTTATTAGGATTTCCTTGTCATCTTGCATTTTATGCTACGGATGTGTGTGTATTATGCATTGCCATCTTTATTCATTTGCTTTGAAGATCTTGCTTTATTCATTTGCTTCTTTTTTGTTGTCTAGTCTAATGAGTATTTTAGGATTTCCTTGTCATCTTGCATTTTCAATGTTATTTTCAATGCCTCTGTGTATGTGTGTGTATTATACATTGCCACTTCCTGCTAAAGTTTTTGTTTAATTTCACCTGGGACATTTGTTTTTTCTTTTCTGGTCAATTGTTCACATAGAAATATGAACAAGGGTAAAGATAAAGCATCGTGGGATGTAAGTTTCACCACGATTTTCATCAAAGTTTGCTTTAAACAAATATATAAAAAAGAACGTCTAGATCATTATTCACCAAGGATGGGTGGAAGAATATTTTCTCCGGATTTAATGAAAAAATAGGAAAGTCGTATGACAAGAAACAACTGAAAAATCGGTGGGATAGCTTGAAGAAAGAATGGAAGGTTAGGACAAGTTGTTCTCAAAAAGAGACTTGGATTCAATATGACTTTGCAAGGCACATGGTGATTGCACAAGATGAGTGGTGGGAGAGGAAAATACAAGTACAAAATTGTTGTTGTTGTTATTATTATTATTACAATTATTGTTGTTGTTGTTGTTGTTGTTTGTGAAATGCAAAATTGTTGTTGTTATTATTATTACTAGTACTCTTATTATTGTTATTATTATTACGTTCATTTTGGTAACTTGTATACATGCAGGAGAATTCAGACTATGCCAAGTATAGGTACAAGGGCCTCATGTTCGCCAAAGAATTGGAGATACTATTTAAGGATGTTATGGCATCAGGCTCCAATATGTTCACACAGTCTTTTAGATAGTGAATGCCAGTATGTGATGACGAAGATGATGTTTACCGACCCACAACGGACCTACAAGAAGGATCAGGAGATCGTGAGGAGGATCTTGTAGCTCCTCGTACTAGAGGTAGTGTGGGAGTGACAGGTGATTTGGAAGGAATCAACTTGACAACAGACACTCAAACAACCGCACCTCGTGCTTCGGATGGAAGTGGGAAGAGAAAGAGGGTTAAAGGGTCAGAGAAAGGAAAAAAGAAAAAAACGGCAACCTCGAGGGTTATAGCAGATACAGTTAGTGAGATAGTTGTGGCATCTCAGGATAGAGCAGATGCCCTGAAAAAGATATCCATGAAAGATGTAAAAGTGAGTGCGTCGTAGCTGATTTACTGACCATTCCTGAGGTTGTTGAGGACAAATACTTTTGTTTTGATGTTCTAACATGATGATGCATTAGATTAGACGGGACATGTTTCTTGTCTTGAAAGCAGATAAACCTACACTGCTAACGTTGATGCGACACCATGCTTAAAATAGCCCACATCTTCAGCTTGCCCCGAATCACTAAACTCCATTTGATGTCACTTTTGTAAACTCAGTTATGTGTAATTATGATGATATGTCTTACTTTATGTATGTTATGGTAGATTATGATGATATGTCTCACCATTATATGTTGTAGTAGAACTTACTATTGTTAGATTATGCATTATTATTATGCCAGTTGTGAATGTTACCAACTTCTTTTATATGATGTCAATTTACTTGCACATTTTATAATTGTATTGATTTCGTACAATCTTGGCAATTACACAAATTACATCATCTATGGCAAGTTCAAGTCATAATGATGATTCGGAAGGAACGGAGGACGTAGGATCGTCTCGAGCAAATAGTAGGTCCCAACTCATATCCCTTTTAGATGAAGAGATGACGGAGTATAAACAGGTGGGTGTCTTGATGGCTCAATATCTCGTGCCATATGTTTGCAAAGAACCACACAGAACTAGTAAGCAAACTAGAGCAAAGTGGGTGCAAGAGGTACTAGAAGGCCATGATAGGGTTTGTCCTAAAAATTTCAGTGTGGAAAAGCATGTATTCTATCTCTTATGCTCTAAATTGGAAGAACATGGGTTATGGAGGCCTAGGAACATTGGAATTGAAGAAATGGTTGCCATGTTTTTATACACAGTTGGACATACACAATGAAATAGAATCCTACAGGAATGATTTCAACATTCAGGACAAACTGTCAGTAGGATCTTCCATATGGTTCTACATGCTTGTGTGAATCTATTAACGGAAATTATCAAACCGCTTGATCCTAAGTTCAATCATTGTCACCCAAAAATCTGCAACAATCGGCGATATTAGCCATACTTCAAAGATGCAATAGGAGCAATTGATGGAGCTCACATGGGTGTGTGATCGGCTAGTCTAAGCAAGAGAAATATATTAGGAGAAAGGGATATCCTACTCAAAATATCATGGACGTGTGTGATTAGGATATGTGCTTCACTTTTGTGTTGGCAAGGTGGGAGGGAACTGCACATGATGCTTGTGTGTTCCAAACTGCAACCTCAACTCCATCTATGAATTTCCCCCTATTCAACTCAAGGTATATCTATTCATCACCCGCACCTACATTGTGTGGTTATTTTTTTTCCTCACATTTGCTATAATTTTACCATTTAAAAAACATTTTGGGTGTATTATTCAGGGAAATATTATTTGGTCGATTCTGGCTATCCAACACCAGTTGGACATCTTGGTCCATATAGACATGAGCGTTACCATATTCCAGACTTTAGGAGATGCGAGGGATTTGCAAATCCCAACGAGATGTTCAATTATTATCATTCAAGTTTGCAAACTAGTATAGAAAGGACTTTTGGAATCTAGAAGAATAGGTTTCCATTCTTGGGCGGGAAATGAAATCATATAGCTTTGAAACACAAGTCCGTATAGTTTGTGCAACAATGGCTATACATAATCTTATCCGGAGAAATTCCCAAACAGATATGGATTTTCAAGAAGCTGAACGAGGAAATATACCTAGTCAAGATACTAATGATTCGATTGATATCGCATCCACATCAACTATCTGTAGATTATCTTCAACACAAATGAATCATGTTCGTGACATAATCAGAGACCAACTTGTTAGGGGTAGATCATCCAATAATGAGACATTTCATGTATGCATTCTAATTTAAATATAAATTTATCCTTTTTAATTAAGTACTTTCATGTTTTTTTCAATAATAATTTCACCTTTTTTATTTTATCCAATTTTATTTATTTTTTTGACATCTATTATCACAATATATACAACTAATATATATATGTAGTATTCAATAAGATTCAAGCCCTTTTTATTCATTTCCTATCTAAACGGGCTTTTCAAACACTAATCCAAATAGGTTTTAGGTTAGAAAAAAAATCACTTGTGCTACCGTCAATCCAAACACAAATCACATCTACAATTTGACATTTTTTCTATCTAACTTTTCCAAAAGCTCATCTGCAAAAAAAAACTCCTTCTCCACCGCTAATCCAAACAGAAATGAACTTTTGGGCTTTTAGCCTACAACTAGGCTTTTTTAAATATCTATCGGGTTCCCAAACAGACCCTTAGTTGTACGTGCTTTGATTTCATCAAGCTCAAGTTCTGCTCCAAGTGGGTTTTCTTATGCTCCCACCATAATCTCTATTCGATATGAGATTCCATGAATCAAAGCTTGCTCCCAAGTAATTAAAGCAATTGTTATTTGAGCTTATAGTACTAAGCAGAAATTTTTTATGATTTTTTTCCTGGAAATGAGTTTAGGGGTTCTTATTCCTCTCTTTGCAAGCTTTATTTCAATATATTACATGCATGCCTAGTAACTAACCCAATCCTAGTGGGAGAAATCAATGATATGAGAGTTTTGAATATGTGGTTTTGATTTGGATCTAATTTGCTTCGATCATTATGTGCTTTATCGGTAAATCATTTTGTAATCATATATAGATTGCAGTTTTGTTGGCTATATATTGTTCGGATCCGGCAAAAGAAATGTATTGGATGAAATTTTCAGAGACAGACATGTCTAAATAGTTGTTTCTTTCATGTCCAGGATGCCAAACAAATGAGGATTTGAGAGAACTCAAGTCTGAAGATGCTTTGATGAATACTAGATGGTTTACACCATACTCGGCTATGATTTCCTTGCTTAAAAATAAGCTAGTTTTTTTATTTTTTCCTAAAAAATTTGTAGATAAATAATTTATTTTCATTTCTTGATTGTTTGTATTGAACTACTTCAATTTTTTATTTGTTGTGATTTTTATATGGTTGTTCTTCTTTACTCTATTTGCAATTAGCATGATTGAATCCATTTTGATTTTTGGATTGCATGCATTCGCCTACTTTAATGAACATTTATGAAGAATATTTTCAGGTTTATTGATGGAAGTTTATGAAGTTACTAAACAATTTTGTTGTTGTATGATGGTGAATTTCTTTCTGACAATTTTTGACCTGTTAAAATTGGTAATAATTTTGTGTGACATCTTTTTAAAAATATTTGCAGTTAGAAATGTTCCTCATGGTGTGATGGTTGTGAAGCCTTGTCCGTGGACGACCACCAAGTAGGACCTCCCAAAAAGGGAATTAGAGAAGAAAGAAATGAAAATGAGGGAAGACTAGGAGAACTGATCAAGACCAGTGTTCACATACATAGTTTCTTTATCAAGATAATTATGGAAATTATGTCCAGAATTTCATGAAAAAAGTCCCGGAGACATAAGAAGGTAGAAAATAATTCCCTAAGAGATATTTGATCTATGAATGAGAAAATTACGTCAAAAATAAATTTTAAAGAATTATTAGAATTTTGGTTAATCAATGGATAATTAGCCCAATTTAATTATGAAAAATTCCATAACATTGTTGTCCCGTGAGTAGCAATTCGTGTAATAGATCCCATGAGTTATATAAATTCATCATCCAACCTTGAAATGTATATGTGATATGTGATGATGAATGATGAGTGAGTATATTCTTAGTATGGCCTTGGAAGTATGACTTTAAGATGCATGATTATAGCCGACCAGATTAAGCTGTTTTTTTTATCATAGCCAATGTTTGGTTAAATAACGAATAGTAAATTATCTCCAATGGCCATGATAACTTTTATAGATGAACAAGACATCCTAAGCTTTCCAAAGAGTCTTAAATGGGAACAATTGAATGTATGAAGCGAGATTTATAAATATTTGAAGTTGAAGTACAATTTTTGTTCAAAAAACAGAGCATACTTATAGAAGGAATAAACCGTACTTATTGAAAAGGTTTAACACCTAAATCATATTTTTATCATGTAAAAGAAATTTAGAACTTTTAAAAGAATTTTAAAGCACCCTCATATGAATTTTCTAGATTTAGTTATGAATTTTCAAAGTTGAACTATTAAACTTGAAGTGCCAAATGAATAGTATCCCAAAGATAAATATACAAGTTATAGTTTATGGGCTTTATTTATCAATACTCCAGAACTAGGGCACTTCCAAAGACGAACTAAAGGTGTTGAAATGACAAATGTGACACTAAGTAATTATGGCGAGTCACATCCCACTGGCAACAACATTAAATGTCAAATATATTAATGATCATCAACAACCTTTGGCAATGTTTCAAGGATTTAGAAAGGTATATGGGAAAATTCTCAGCTTATGGTTAGCAAATTAAGATAGACAATTGGTAATGGCTGTATTATTCTCTCAACCACAATTTTTGGTAGCCCATGCATCGAGATGAAGCAATACAAATGAACCACCTTCATGATTCTCACTACAAAAAAAATGATAGTTTGTAGTGGTGAAACTGTAGTGGTTATATTTCACCGCTACAAATAGTAAAATTTGTATTAGTTATAAACTAAACAGCTACAAACTTGTAGCGGCAAGCTACGCGCCAAATGGCGCGACAGATTGATAACATTTTTTGTAGCGCTTAATAAAAAAAACCGCTACAAATATGGTCCGCATTTCCCGCCAAAAATTATAGCGGTTACATAATGAAAGCTGCTACAAAGTTCCCGCCACTTGATGTGACCAAGACGCGCCAATAGTGTGGTGGTTATTTGTAGCGGTTTCACCTATTAAACCGCTACAAAATTCCAAAAGTTGCCTATTTGTAGCGGTTATAAAGCTATAACCACTACAGAATTTCAGAGGTCATGAAAATTGTAGTGGTTTTGTACAATAACCGCTGCAGAACTTTGAAGGTCTTGTAATTTGTAGCAGTTATTATAGAACTGCTACAAAGTTTAGCCACCCTAGCTTATTTGTAGCAGTTGATGTAGCAATTATTTCAAGAACCACTACAAACTCCACTAGTATATAAGGCCGCCCCCTCCCTTTTTCCCATTTGGCCATTTTGTTTCCTGAAGTTTCTATGAGTGTTTTCTTTTAGATTTGAGCATTCAGATGTCTGTGGAAGAGTTTTTATGACAGCATTTCTCATTATTTGTACTTGAGGTACGGACAATACGTATTTTATTTTTATTTTTATTTTTATTTTATTTTTGCATAATAATATGACTAAAATGTTTTTTTTTATTTTTTGTAGTTGATATGGCTTTAAACAAGATAGAGGGAAGGAGCCCGAGGTCCCCAGACCGATTTTGCAGGATGACATCAGTAGAGCAGGGGGTAGAGGGATGGGGCAGCGTGGAGGGAGGGTGACTACGGCATTTTAGTCCATCCCCCCATAGCAGCCATAGGAGTCAGCCCTACCACAGCCACCACTGACGATCCCACAGGAGATGACCGCACTAGAGGTACCTGATTTGGGGGAGGGAGATATCAACGTCGATGACTATGATGCGAATGAGGACTTCGAGATCCCTATTGGGATCAGAGAGATAGAGCAGTTCCTTGATAAGGAGGAGGCGCGGGAGCAGAACAACCCACGAGGGTCATCTTCGTGGTCTACTGGGTTTTGAGGTGCAAGTCCAAGGTAAATAAATTTTTTTATTTAATACATTATTTATTTAAATTTGAATTACAGTTTATCTAACGTGTGGTAAATTGTGCAGATGAGCAGGGGAACGTGTCCACGAGCAGGCTGGACGTGGCCGATCCGAACAGCATGGACCGGACACCACAAGTTGTAGTGCCGTGGAATGAGGGCACGGACTAGCCCATCGACAATGGGAGTCACCTCTTCAACCACTTCCTAAACAACCTAGGCTCGAATTGGATGTGGTTCCCCCTTCACTTCAGGACGTGGAGGAACGTTACGAAGGGGCCGAAGGATTTAGCGTGGGAGGAGGTGATACAGGTAATTAATAGTATTTAATTAATATTTTTTGTAATTAATTCTATTTAATTAATATTTTTTAATAGGATATTTGTAATTATTCATATTTAATTAAGAGGTACACGCTAATAAAGATGGGTGACAGCTGAAGAAACAGGAGGAATCGTCTCTTCCACAATGTGGATAAGGATGGGACGTTGACTCTGGAGCAGCTAATCGAGAGCGTCCCGGACGGCGTCCCACCGAACGACTGGGCGAGTTTCGTCCAATTTAAGAGGAGCGTTGCGGGGTAGGTAATGTATTTATTAAATTATTTATATATAATTTTGTAATTGATAATTATTAAATTATAATTTAAATTTAATTAATTTTAATTTGAAATTTATTAATTTTAAATGTTTTATATTGTTTTAATACATTTAATATTGTTTTTTTTCCAGGCGCTTTCTTAGAGGAACACGAGGTGCCGTGGGCAGCAGACGATCCACCACATAGCAGGATCGAAGACCTTTGCTGTCACTTACAGCGAGCTGGTAACTTTTCAAAATATCAATTACTTTTAGCTGGTTATTTCATAATACTAATTGAATTTTGTAATTGTTTTAGGAGAGGAAGGCACAGCAGGAGAATCGTCAGACGGACTATGGGGAGTTGTTCACTATCACATATAGACACTGTGACTGGACTCCAACCTCTCAATAGGCAGAGGCGGCCATTGTAAGTAATTTCATTATTATAATTTTTATAAAACCAACTTACTTATGAAAAATGCTAATAAGTAATTGTTTCAAAAAATGGCAGGAGCAGATGAAGCAGTCGCAGGTTGAGCTGCGAGAGACCCAAGCCGAAGAGTCACAGGGGTCAGCAGACCCTACGGCTCCTTTAAAGGTGAGTCTGGGTCAGGCTGAGCACCCCGGACGCATAGGGGGGATGGGGATAGGCGCCATACCTAGCATGGTCTACGGCAGGAGCGCCACCTCTGAGGCAAGCAGCTCTAAAGGGGTCAGACATCCGGGGGACGAGTCTGTTGAGCAGCTGCGGTCAGATTTAGCCCAGACACAGGCTGCAATGGCTCAGCAACAATAGCAGCAACAGATGCAACAGATGCAGCAGCAAGTTGATTTCATCTACGCTCAGTAGACGCAGTGGCGTGATATCACGAACAACATGCTCGAATGGTCGTGGAGTCGCCTATTCCCGGACGAGCAGTATCCATAGGTTCCCCCTGTCCCTCGGTTTGTTGTCCAGCCTACTCCTCCTCCTCCTCCTCCTAATGATGATGGTGCTGTTAACTCTGCTCAGCACCCCGATCTAGCCTTACCTAAGGGAGGACCAGATAATCAGCCCCCTGCTACTTAGCTTAGGACATATTTATTTTTTCTTGTTGAAACATTTGTAAATAAATATGTATAATTTTTTATTCCAGAACTTAAATTCTTATTGCGTTTACCATAGTTATATTTATATTCTTAGACCGTGTTGTTGAATTTGTGAATTAATTGCAATAGTATTATTTATATTTCTAAAATTAAAAAAAATTAATTATATATATATTTGTAGCGATTTTGGCAGTTTTATAATAAAACCGCTACAAATATAATAAAATTTTATTTGTAGTGGTTAATATAGAAACCGCTACAAATATAGTTCCATATTAGTAGCTGTTAATACAAAAACTGCTACAAAGATAGTTCCATATTTGTAGCGATTAATACAATAACCGCAACAAATTTAAAGACATGTGCAAGGGAAATTCAAATTTGAAATGTTTAATATTTGTAGCAGTTACATAAATAACTGTTACAAATACTCAACGTTTCAATTTTGAATTTCCCTCCACTTTGTGCAAATTTGTAGCGGTTACTAATGTATAACCGCTACAAATGTATATTAGTAGCGGTTTTTCCTATAACCACTACAAGTTTAAAACTAATTCTTCAATTTGATTTCCAATAGCTTGAAAATTAGTAGCGGTTTTAGACATATAACAGCTACAAATGTGTAGTACCGTAGCAGTTACTGTAGCGGTTTATGAACCTTGATGTGGACGTTTAGTGACTTTCCTGGCCTTGGCACATTATCTGGTTGGAATGTGCATACTAAGTCGGCATGTCTATCTTATAATTTTGACTTTGACGTAGTGCACCTTCCCCACAGCCGAAAGTGGTGCTTCATGGGCCATCGGAGGTTTCTCGATGGAAGGCACAAGTTCAGATTGTAGCAGAATCGCTTCAATAGGAAACCAGAAAAAAGAGGACCACTTCAGACTTTATCTGGTATAGAAATCTTACAGCAGCTTGAAAATGTTGAGTTCGAGTTCAGGAAATGCAATGATTCAGTACAAGCTCTCCAAAAGACGCGTAGGACTTCAGCGCCTCAGCAATGGAAGAAGATAAGTATTTTATTCACTCTTCCATATTAGAAATATAATTTACTTCGCCATAGTTTTGATGTCATGCACATTGAAAATTTTTTTTGCGATAATGTGCTATATATACTGCTTAATAAACCCGGCAAGACAAAAGATCACCTTCAAGCGAGGAAAGATTTATGCGCCATGGGAGTTCGTGAAGACGCTTGGCTAGATGAGCATGACAAATTTCAACCGGCAAAGTTTACCCTCACAAAACTGAATAAGGAAGTCTTCCTCGTAATATTGAAGAAATTAAAAGTTCCTGATGGGTATTCAAGCAACATTTCTCAATGTGTTGACTTGTAGGCTCAAAAGATTGCTGGCCTAAAGAGTCATGACTCACATGTTCTTATGCAATAGTTACTCCCTCTGGCTATAAAGAATGCACTTCATCCCGATGTGTCCATCATTTTGGTGGAACTTTGTTCTTTCGTTCAAAAGTTGTGTTCTAAGGTTTTGATCGTTGGGAGCTTGATTAGCTGCAGTCCAAAATCATTCTTAAGCTTTGTCATTTGGAGATGATCTTTTCTTCGTCCATTTTTACTGTGATGGTTCACCTTACAATCCACCTCGTTATGAAACAAAGCTCGCTGGCCCAGTACAATATCGATGGATGTATCTGATTGAAAGGTACTCATTTTAAATATCTGCTTCATTATTAGTTCTTATTTCTGCTAGTCATCCTTTTCAGCATTTAGTTTCAATTTTCTCTTCTTTACTTCATAGGTTCCTTGGGAAATTAAAATCTTACGTAAGGAATAAGGCGTGCCTAGAAGGTTCTATAGCTGAAGGCTATATAGGGGATGAGGTGCTGTATTTTTGTTCAAGGTACTTTGATGACCTTAAGATGGCTTTCAGCTGCCCACCTCGTGTTAAAGATTGTCCTGAACCTGCGCCAACATCAGGAGAATTTATCCCTCGTGTTGGTAAACTAGTTGGAGGAACTGAGAACTTCAAACTAACAGCAACTGAGAAGTTGCAAGCACATAGACATGTCTTGATTAATTGCACTCAAGTTGAACCTTTCATACAGTAAGAATTGTACACTCACATGTTATTCTATATCTTTCGTAACATTTTTCACTTTCATTTCACTATCACCTTTCCATTATTAATTGCAAGGAATTCAGAAGTCATGTTAAGCGTCAACTCAGGATCCATACACAAACATCCTCTGAAGTTGACAAAAAGGTCCACAAAGAATTCCTAAGCTGGTTTGTTCACAGAATACTAAATGACCACAACCCACACTTACCAGATTTCAGAGCTCTCGCAATCGGCCCTCTTAATCATGCAAAAAAGTTTACAGCATACAATGTCAATGGTTTTAAGTTTTACACGGTTTCACGATATCAAGGATTGCAAACTCAAAATTTGGGTGTTTATGGCACATTTGGGGCGAGGAGTTATGCAAGCAGCAGTGATGCCAACATGCAGTTTGAAGGCGTCCCATACTATGGAAAGCTTCTTGATGTGGACAAACTTAATTATCAAGGCCGTTTCACCATGACGCTGTTCAAGTGTTTATGGGCAAATACCACTACTTCTCTAGGACTAACAACTGACGACTTATGGATCACATCAGTCAATTTCTCACGGCCAATTCATGCTGGTATTTCTCAAGATGATGAGCTGTATATTCTTGCTTCAGAGGCATAGCAGGTTTCTTATGTCGAGGATGAGAGGCACAGGGATTGGCACATGGTCGTTCATTTAAAGCCACGAGACCTTTACGACATGGGTGAAGGCGATAACATCGCCTACAAGAGTGAGCCATTTCAGCCTACCAATTTTGAAAACTACTTCCCTGAAGGCGATGACAATTTACCTCTACTGCGGTGCATTTTTTTAAGTCCACATCCTTTAAATTAAATTTTTTAAACAAAATAATACATCACTAACAATAATTTTTCTACACAATTTCTGTAGGGATGGTGAGGATGAGTGATCAAATTCAAATTATGTTTTTGTCTTTAAAAAAAATACTGAAAAAATTATTTAAACAAAAATAAAATAATATTTAAAACCGCTACAAAAATAAAAATAACCGCTACTAATTAAAAAACGTTACAAAATGGATACATTAACCGCTACAAATGCTACGCGAATCCTTATAAATACCCCCATCACATTTCATTTCAAACATTCCCCCATTTCTTTTCACCTTACCCCTCTTTCATTTTCTCTCATTTACAAATTTTTTTGTTTGAGTTGAGGAGCTTAACAATACGATCAAATATGGTGACAAGTTTTTAAATTTTTTATTTGAATACTTCTTTCCTTCGAATAAAATTTATTCTGACCATTTTTTTCAGATATTTCAGAGCTTTATCTCATTTTCATCTATTTTTCATACACAATCACATTGTAGTAGACAACATAATAGTTCCTTGTTATCTACGTATCCTTAATAATATTATCAATACAATCTTTATATTTATCCAACTAAATTAAATTATTCCTTTTAATTTATAAATGAGCTAAACTATTGAATAATAAGCTAATTAAATTAGCTAAACTACTAAAAAAATAAACTATTTAATTTAATATAAAAAAACTGAAAAAAATTATTGTATTTTTTTTAATTTTCTTAATTTTGTAGCAGTTACTAAACCGCTACTAATTAACGTGTCTTTTTCAAAGTGAACTTAATTTTTTGGCTCGAATTTTGAATTTTGATGAAATTAGTAGCCGTTATATAACCGCTACTAATTAAAGGAAATTCATATTACTAGCGGTTCATGAACCGCTACAAAATAGCAAAAAAAATTTATTTTTCTTTTCCCGCCTTGAAAATATCACAAAAAACGACTATTGCTTACGGCAATGTTGTAGTGGTACGATTGAAACGCTAGAAAAAAAGTAGCGGTTATTTTGCTTAAGTAGCGGTTTTAAATATCTGCTACAAAACTGCTTGCAACGTACGATTTAGTAGCGGTTTTATAAACCGCTACTAATGTTATTTATAGCGGTTAAAACTGCTACTAATAACCATTTTTAACCGCTACTAAATCACGTTTTTTGTAGTGTTTGTTCTCCTACTCCATATGCTTCCATACATAAAGATAATGAAATCATCAAGGATCTGCTTTTGATTTTGGAGAGCTGGAAAATTAGGTGGAGTTACAGTTGAGCACTTTTTCGGAAAAGGCCAAGAAAGCATAATTACGGAAACGGCCCTAAAACCCTAAACGTAGGGCTGACAAGGGCAATTTTGAAATTTGACATTGAATTTGGTAATTTCAAATATGGAAATGGATTCCTTAGGTGGAAATACGTCAGGATAGCCCTAGTCAAAAATTTGGAAAAACGTGCCATAGGACAGGGTACAGCTGGGCCGGGGTCCCGTGGGCATTTTGGTAAATTTTCATCATAGACTAATATAACCACAAGAAACACTATGGAAGTGTCTAAAATGATACTTGGATAGGTTATGACCTATTTCTTGTACATTTAATATTTTAAGACCGAATCGAGAGCCGAAAGTCGACAAGTTTTATGAGGTACACAAAAAAGGGTCAATAGAACTTTGAGGTAGGGACATTATCCTTCATACATCATGCCATAGTTATATGATTGTGTGGATGCCATTGTTGTAAATGTACTTTATTAATCAACATGTTTTGCCCAAAGAGGGGACAGTAGTGCCAGGGCACTTACACTGGAGTTGGTGAGAACCCAGCAGTCCAGATTAGTGGGGCTGGGCCCTACTCTTGTATACATGCAGATGATGTGTTTATATTGTTCATTAATTGGTGCATACATGGCGCATATCATATTTACTTTTCGCATTTTCTATGAACGATAGCATGTTTCTACTGGGATTCTTCGGAATCTCACCCTTTTCTAAATAAAACATCTCAGCGGGTGCCAGTGGAGCAAAAGGCAAGGATGTAGACCAAGGGAAAAGACTGGCATGTGTCTCAAGGCAAATACAAAGTTCGTGGTTATAGATAGTGTAATATCCTAATTTGTGATTAAGGGCAAATGACTTTGAGATCGATTATAATTAGTGTAATTAAGCACTTTTGGAGAAATATGATGTAAATTTGATATAAATTTATGTGGTGATTAGAGATCAATGGTTGAGATTTATTGGCTATGGGTCGGAATCCTATGCTTTGTATTTGTGTGAGCTCATGAGGGTGTGGATAAGATGATGACAAGTGGCATTGTGTGGGCTAATGGATGAGACAAAAAAGGACAAAAGTCCACTTTTTCACTCTTCTCTCTCTCCTATTCGGTTGGATATGGGCAAGGAAGGGAGGAGTACACCTCATCATCATCTTCTTCATCTCACCATCTCTCCTTTTCTCTCTCTTCTTTCCCCATTTTTGCTGAACTCAAGCAAGGAAAGAGAAAGAGCAAGCTTGAATCTTTGATAGGTAATGGTCCTCCTTTGCTCAAACACTCTTCACTAATTTTGTTCATAGTACTGAGAGCTCCATTGTGGTGGTTTCAGAATCTTGAAAGGTGGTGGTTTGTGTGTTGTAGAAATTTAAAAGTTGGAGAATCAAGATTCTGGATTTGGAAAAGTGAAGAGGTAAGGATTTGATGCATTTTGATATATCATTTGTGATTTTGGATAAGTTTGGTAAAATCTGAAAATTTGCCTTGATTTTGTGTCAATGTTGAATGTGTGGATTTCATAGTGGATGATGTTGGAAATGGTTCATTGTGAAGTTTTTTGAGTATTGAATATGGTTTTGAAGTTTGGAATTGAGTTGAACAAAATTTGGGTATTGTGTGTATCATAGAGACCTAAGTGTTTGATTGTGGTTAAAATGGTTTTTGGGTGTTTTAGAGGTTACCAATGTGTTCCCTAGGCAATGCCAGGTGTATATGAGCTTTGTGTGAAGTTTGGGAACCATTGGGAGCAATTTTGACCAATCTGGGATTTTCTATCATTTGCTGCGTTTCTGGTCTCTGATGCACAACACTAGAGTGAGGGAGGAACCCACTCGAGTGCTGTCGTGTGTTTTCCCTTTCTACTTTGTGTTTTGCTTGAGTTTCCATGAGGGAGGCTCGAGTGCACTTTATTAACCGCGAGTGATGTTGATGATCACTTGAGTGAGAATGGGATCACTGGAGTGAGGGTGGGAGTTCAGGATTAGGCTGCGTCTCGGGTCCTCACTCGCTGGCCAAGTTTCAAGAGTGTGTTCTGACACTCGCAAGTATGGGCTCCTCACCCTAGTGACATAGGGGGTGCTCGAGTGAGCTTTTCCCTCTGAAATTGTCTGTGCTCTCGAGTCGTCACTTCTGGTGTTGCACTTTTGGGGACTCAAGTAATTTTGGAGTTATCACCCGAGTGCAAGTCCTCATGCTCGAGTGAGCTGGCCACCTAGAGTGTGTTGGTTGCTCTCGGGTGCACACTTTCTGCATCTCACTTGCTGGGACTCGAGTGAGAGTAAGGGCATCACTCGAGTGAGGCGTTCTTTACTCGAGTGAGTCAGCCAAAAATCAATGTTTTGGTTTTGAAAAGGGATCTTCAAGGTAGTTTCTCCTAACCCTTTTGGCATATGTTTAGGCCTCTAATAGTCACCTAAAGAGTCCTAAATGATAACCAACTTAGTGTATTATGGAAATAAGTATTTGGAAAAGAACTTGATCAGTTGTCCCTAATTTTGTATAGGATTTGATATTTGCCAGACGCGTGAACCTACTGTGCCAAAGAACATCAGGAAAGATATAGGTAGCGACTCCTCTCTTATACTTTGTGTAAATGTATTATATGTTTGCCTATCATGTATTGTGTTGATGCTGCTGCCGCTGCTTTGAGATACTTTGTGCCTTGAAATGCTTTGTGGAGCTTTGTTATACGTTGTGCTTTGTGTTGCTGCTGCATAGTGTTACCGCAAAAGAAGGCATAGTAATACAGCAAAAGCTGGCATAGTGTTCACCGTGAAAACGGGCGTAGTGCATTGTGATTACAGCCATGAGTGCTATCGTTTGTGGTGCAAGCCAGCAATCATTGTGATGCTGCTGAACATAATGAACATACATGCTTTGTGTTTAAATATTGTATGAGTGATTTGTTGCTACTGAGATTCTTTAGAATCTCACTCTTTACAATGACTAACATTTCAGACAGGGCAAGTGGCTAGAAGGAGAAGCGGCCAACCTGGAGTGGTTAGGGCTAATAGGGACATTTGATTTTGGATGTTGGTTATCTGTTTCAGATTTAGGATTACAGTATGTATATGAGATGTACATAGTGATTTTTGGATATGTAATCCTCACTTTGGGAAACCTTAAACCCATTTGATATATAGATGACCCAGGGTTGCCGGGATTTTAGTTACACACTCTGATATTTATTATGTGATATAACTGCTCAGGTAATTGTATTCAAAAGTGAATGTGAGACCAGATGAATAATGTTTTTGAACTGCTTTTCTGGACACCCTATCTTGAAGATGAGGGAATTATGAATGTTGTTTTGTCTTATTGGTTTCTATTTCACTTGAATTTCATAATCCGGATATGATTACCGTGAGGGGGTTACAAATAGTCTATGTCTAAAATACCTCTGGATATTTTGTAATAGTAGTATATATTGTCGCATTCTGTATGGTTGACTTTGGACTGTAAAAAGATACTTTTATCAGTATAAATGTACTCTTTTGTATGACTGTGGAACTTGGTCTCTATTACTCTGTGTATATCAAAATGGAAACGGGTGTTGACAAAGACCACCCAAAATCTTGGTATAAATTCCTTTATTGGGCAGAATTCTCTTACAATACTGGCTTTCACTTTTCTTCTGGATTCACACCTTACAGAGTGGTTTATGGCAATGACCCACCTACTCTTTTTCCATTTATTCCGGGTAATACCTGCCTTACTGAGTTAGAGGAGTTTTTCTTAGAACGGGATGCACTTCTGGACACTGTTAAGGTAATCTCTTAGCTGCTCAAAAATGAATGAAACTACAGGCAGACTCTCATTGGAGGGAAGTGGTCTACAACCCTGGAGACATGGTTTTTCTCCACCTTCAGCCATATCGCCAGGAGACTCTTTCTAAGAAGAAGTTTGATAAACTTTCAGCATATGAATTGTAGCTTCCTCCGGGCACCCGTATCCATCCTGTTTTCCATGTTTCATTGCTGAAACCTACTCATGGTTGTGATCCTCACGCCCCCCTTCCAGTTCTACCTTTAAACGATGACTAGGAGTTCCTATTAAAACCGGAGCTAGTGGTTGATTCACGGGTCATATCCACCAATGGTGCCCCTGACGTCGAGCTCCTCATCAGATGGAAGGATCATTCTTCTGAAGAAGCCAGTTGGGAATCTTATGATTTTTTGTCCTCTCAATTCCCTGATTACCTTGAAGACAAGGCCTCTTTCCAAGGAGGAAGAAATGATAGGATTCATCATTCTCCCAAGCCTCTTTTAGTATACTCTAGGAAGAGGCGTAAGAATTAGGTGGTTTGAATTAAGTGGTTTTATGTTTATCTATTGTTAAGTAGTTATTATAAGAAGTTATAAGTAGTTATTTTATATTATCTGTTAGTTATTATGGGATCAATTATAGTCAGTTATTTATATGGTTATATAGACCTATGGTGTAATTGTTGTGGTTGTCAATGAAATAGTATTATTCAGAGAACTTGTTTCTTCCTTATCCTGGGATTGCAGATTCTGGTCCTAGTGGTTTCCTTCCTTTTACTTAACTTTCATAACCATCGTTGCATTTGGCAACCAAGTTTTATCAAATCATTTTGTGTAATTAAAAAATTGATAAACACATGTATTTATGTACCAATCTATTAAAAGAATTAATCATATTTTTAATTAATTTTTCAATGTCTGTATTAATTAAGTTAATTAAGTATTTATCTAAATATGGAAAAACTTTAAAACTGATGCAAAAGTAAAAAATAAATTAAGAAAGAGCATTTGTAATTATTTAAACAATTTTAGCAAAAGTTAAGGAATTAGTAATAATGAAGAGTAAATTAGTAAATAAAAATAACTTTAATATAAATTTTAATTAAAAGATGAAAAATCTTAATGGAGTTAACAATCTAAACTTAAGTGTATATTTTCAAAATAGATGGGAGGTTCGTGTAATTAAGGCAAAACGTAAGAGATGCCAGAATATTTTACTCTTAAATTTATAATTTTTTTCACAAAAAATGTTATAAAATACTAATGAGAGTGAAGTTTTGGCTTTAAACCAAAGGCAAGGGGGGCTTTATACTTACATTTTTTAAGGATAGATGGTCCTTTAAAATGTACTTAAGCTAATATAGATCTTAAAAGAAAATTTGCACATCCAATCCTAATGTTGCTCGTATATATATGCACAAAAATACCACAAAGTATATACCTAATATTCTAGGTGTATGAGACACTAAAATTGAACCAACTTCATTAACATTACCTCGTCGAAAGGCAAACGCATCACCTATGACTTTAAGCAAAATTGAAAAAGCACTATCAAAAGATAGCAAAATAACAACACATAAGTCAATTTAAACCTTATGCCTTTCGTCACATGCCTGGAATGTTTGTGATGTCTGATAATACAGGGTAAGGAAATTTCTATTTAACGACTAGTAGGGATACAATTATCAAAACTTACATCTCCACAACCTGGAAAGCACATTATACATGTATTGCAGAAATGAAAAAATTTGGATATGCAACCTAAACTTTCAAAATAACACAGGAACAACCTTTTTCATAAAACATTCACGTATACTCGTCGTTAAAGCATATCCATGCATAATTTCAATGGAGTTAATGTTACTTCCTTGTCGACTTCTCCTGCTTCGCAATATTTGCATCCTGCAAGCCTGTGCTATTGTAGTACGACCACCCAAAATAAACATTCTGTTAATAAGAATTTAGATCTTAGAAATCAAATGATATGAGAAATCAGTGTGATTAATGTTGAATGTTTTATTTATACCCTATCTTGCATTTTCATTACTTCTTAGTTGAACACTAACACCTATCTTTCTCTTCCTTCTTCCCCTAACAATAGGTACTGCTAAATTGAGATGTCCCTCCAAGTTGTCCATTTAAGGATAATGCACGGATGAACAATAAACCTATAAATGAGAAGACATTGTTATGCCTTTTGCACAAAGTACATAGGTTCACACATTGTCGAAGAATGTTGTCAAATGTAAAACACAAACCTTTCTCTTAATCGTAAAAAACCATATATATGTAATAGAGCATACTATGATGTTTGATGACTATGAAAAAGTTTATCAAGAAATGGGACTTAAACAAAAGACAAATACGAACCTACCTGTTGAAATTATGGCGAAAAGGTTAAAACGGTGTATGACAATTCACAAATTGAACATTCTCATGTAAAATAGCAACAATTATGAATGTATTAAAAATATTTGTAGAAGGTTTAGTTAGAAATGGCAGGATACATAATTCAAATTAAAGTTAGTATGTGGAAGGCAGCCCATCGGTTGTATCACTCCCTATGTCCTACATTATCACCATAATGTGTGGCATAATATGCATTTCGAATTGCAACCATTGTCAAACCGTCAACTTTACTAACCAATGGTTCTTTAAAAATCCAACCGCACTCTCCTATGGGATTTGGTTAGTTGCGAATACATATATTGGGGGTGTTAGGGAGCAACTATAAAGACATGAAGATGCACATCAAACACCCAAGTTCAGGCTATTGCCTTTTGTGATGTTAGGTTCATGGATTTTTTTCAATGGTGGTATTCAATTGTGAACCATTTGAATTCATAAACGGAAATTATATACTTATCCATTTGCTATATAGTAGAGAAATAGTACTTATACAATGACTACAGGATAAATTAATCAAATTCAATATGAAAAAAAGGTAGACCTGTCTTAAATAATCTATATGACTTTACTTGTACATCTCACATTCATTCCGAATTATGTAACTATGTTTTACGACTTGAAATGATTGTCCTTTTTAATTATATACTTCACCAAACAACTGACAACATAAAATAACAACTTACATTATTCAAGCGTAACTGTGAAAAGATTCCATTTGTTTCTTCGGCCCATTAGATAAAACTCCATTTTTGTATATTCTTTTGTTGTTTTAAACTCCATCGGATGGTATATCAAAAGGGAGTCAGTTCTCATATTGCGATCATTCTCAAATTCGATCATTTAAACACATAATTGGTGCCTATATTCATAATCTATGCCTAGAGAACTCTATCTGGTCCTTAATATACAACATATTTACATAAATGTGGTTAGATTAATAAAGTTGGTTAGTTTATTTTTCTTTTGATATGTATTATCTAAAATACCCTAGTCACATTGGTTAATTCACTGATTATTTGATCTCCTTGATTGTTGTTGAAGGAGTATCAATAAGAGTAAATCAGCAAAAGATTAACATATATGAAAAAGTTTTCTTATAATTAGGGTCAACATCAACTCCCCAAATATGTCTCATATTATATAGATGGAATAATAAATTTAAACTAATTAGGAAGGATACATGACCTATTTCAAAGCAATATAAAATACTATGAAAACCCTTGCATTTTGCATTAATCACACACACCTCACATATGTTGTGAAAACTGATATAAAACACTTTTTAAATCAAAATATATGGTAGACAAACTTCCCCTCGATTTGAATGCTACATTTCCTTCCATACAACCATTAGTTGACCGTTAACTTTGTCTTGATTAGGCTTTTTTTACCATAATACCCCTACTTAACATAATAATTATTTAAATACTTATGTTGATCAAAAACATTACAAGACCAAGAAATTATTGTATCAACTATCTTTTTTCAAAAGCTATAGTATACTTTTTAATTTTCTAATTTTTTAATATATTATAAACTTCATATTTAAATTTTCCACCATATTTGTTTGAGGTATAAAGTGATAATTTTGTGAATAAGAATTATCATAATATAAATTTGGATCAAAAAACCCTTTTTGTTTTGCGACATTGTTGAATATTTTTGCCATGGTTAATTAAGTGACAATGGTAGTTTGTGCACAAAGGTTTATGGGCATTTTATTAAATTTACCATCATGCTTTAGGTTGTGTTCTCATCCAGTGGAGGTTGTCGTTCATCTTTAATGAGATGTGTTTGCTATACAATTTCTTTTATAACACTTATTAAGTAAAGTAGTCTGACTAATACTATTATCAATGCTTGTCTAACAGATAGTCCTCACTAAAATTTCGTTGGCATCTTATAAAAAAAATAATACGCATGGCTTACAAAAACATATAAATAATATTGAATTACACTATGTCATAAATGATAATTAGTTAGTAAATGATCCTAAACCACATATTGAAAGGTTATCATTGATAACACCACATGATGTAGTGTCAAACATTAATAAGACGTCATAGTTTCGCAATGTTCATGATTACTTATAAAATCATGATATCAGAATGGTTCATGGGATATATTAGCATGTCGCGCGGAATTCATAAATTAGCTTTCCGTTGTTTAGACCTAGATATGAGGAATAGTTTATATGGTTTGCACTAACTAATTAAAAGTTTTAGGTAGTCTTTAGGTTCAGTTTCATTCACTTACTTTGGTCGAAGAAACTTATCAACGTTGATGGCCTAATTGGTATTTATGCACCTATAGGTTATTTGTGCATCCGAATGAAATACAACCATAATACCTACACATAGGGCTAGTAGTTAAAGAACCAAAAATAAAAATATAATCGCAGAGTGACCATACTAAAGCAGCGAGCATCTTTATCCAATGTCATTTAAATAATACACTACTCATAAAGGAGTTTGGTATAACTTATAGCCAGATAAATTTTATTAAAACAACCACGATTCTATAAATATATATTTAGTAATGCAAGTGCTGAAAAAGTGATTAAATGAAAGAGTTTTGTGGTTATAAAATTATATACTCATTTCACTACACAATCCATATGAATTATAAAATACTACATACATCGCCCGACATCAAAAACTATGCTGATGAATAAATCAAAACCGTTATTTTTTTTTCCTCTAATGTTTTTTGTTTACTTGAAAACACAATAGGTGTTAGAATATTGTAATTACAGGAGTTTTTGTATTTAAAACAGACAATTTGAAAAAACAAATCCTATACCAAAAAACAATTTCCGTTTAAAGTATAAAATAATATAGTTGATATTTAGAAAAATGCAATGTACATAATACACCATAAAAACAAATTTTTTAGGATAAAATCAAATTAAGATGGAGCATATTTGTCCATTACCTTCACACAAACACATTACACAGAAGATACGGCTGTATATCTTATGCACAAGAATACAGAATCATTTTACTTTGTAGAAAACCCTAAAATGGAGCATATGTGTCCATTACCTTCACACAAACACAATACACAGAAGATACAGCTGTATATCTTATGCACAACAATACAGAATCATCTCACTTTGTAGAAAATCCTAAATGGCTTAGCAAGATAGATGGTTGATCGATCACATAATACTAAGCAAACGTTTTAATACCGATGATTCAATTACAAATAGCTGGATAGTTGGCTCGTTATGTCTGACAAATTCTTCACAGACATAGCCACTGTTAAATGTGACATGGCTTCATTGCCGACCTGTGTATTAGCATATGAAGTCTAGTTTGCCATTACAAGGAGTGAATGAATGTAAATAGCAGGCATGTACCCCATATTTGCCGCTGTGTCCATTAAGGCAAGGTCATTCTTGCCAAGGTCCAACCTAATTATGTACCTACGCAAACCTTTTTATAGCAAATTTATGGATTACCTTTATGGAAGCAATCAAGTAAAGACACAGTTGCTTAAATGGGTTTTCTACATTAGAATACATCATAATGTTTGACGGATGCATTCCTGAATAATTCCCGTGAGTGTCGGATTCTCTTTAAAGTTCTGCAAGAGTTACAAAAAAGGTAATATGTCTTCAAATCATATGCAGTGACCTGTATCATTATATCCATCAGAATAGCATATAGAAGAGCAAGTAGGCGTGACTGGGAAGTATCATCGAAAGGCTGCATAGTGTTATGTTCGGACAACATGGGCATGACACTTAGGCTTAGCTTAAACAAACATCCAAAATTTTCAGCCAACACTAATTGAACAAAAAAGTTACCTGCCCAGCTTTTTTGATAAAAACACATAATGCTACTTATAGGCCCCGCATGCGTATTTTTTGTAACTTGCATTAATGTTTGGCAGTTATACAATGA
Organism: Inga laurina; assembly: GCA_963855925.1. NCBI lineage: Eukaryota > Viridiplantae > Streptophyta > Magnoliopsida > Fabales > Fabaceae > Inga > Inga laurina. The sequence continues at coordinate 31,285,429 of OY979708.1, forward strand.
CTTAAACAATATCAACGTGGTAAGGACCATGACCCACGAACACCCGAAATATATGAGACTCATTAGTGATATACATGAGCAAAAAAACTTTAGTACATTAAGAGTGCTTAGTAACAGATTCGATTATGGCTCGGTAAACGTGATCGTAATATGCAATTCTGACACATGTCTAATGTGAAGTGGGTGCATCATTATTTCTATTTGGATATTTTCGTTTCTAGAACTAACTTCAACAATTGTGATCATGTTTGGATTTCTTTATTAAAAGCACTTATGAATTATATTAACCACATTTGATATGAATATTATCATAATATATTCATCCAATTAAATAAATGTAAGAAAAGGTTAAAAAAGATTAATTTTTCATGACAAGCTGCATATTCAGCAAAAAGCAATGCTATACATGGTGGAGAATATTTCGGATAACATATTAAGGAATCTATAATCAAAACAACATTTAATATCTAAATCGAATAATAGACTAATATATATGATAGATAATTATGTTTGTTAAGATAGTACCAGATTATGTAGTGTTTGAAATTTCTCCCCGAAATATGTTTATAGTTCCAATTATTATATTGTTTAATAAATGTAAGTTAAGATTTTAAAATTAAGAAACATATTATTTAGATAATGCCAAATCTGGTTGCATATTAAAATTATTTTTATATTCTTAGTAGATAACAAAAATTAAAGAACCACGTGATTTGTAAAACAATTATACATGTTATATTAGTGAAAATTTTGCGAAATTTATGAGCCACCAAAGAATATAGGAGCAACCAGCGGATGGTACGTAGATGAGAACATGTTTCATGGAGAGAAGTTGATGGTGATGTCCAAATCGCATAAGCAAATCCCATTGTTAAAAACGAATTTGTAATGCATATTAATGAAATGAGACAATATGATCTGGTTATATGTTCATATAATTTCAATCTGATAGAAATTTATTGAACTTTTTTACTTGTGGATAGTTTAAATTTTTAAATATTATATATATATATATATATATATATATATATATATATATATATATATATATATATATATATATATATATATATATATATATATATATATATATATATATTTGTAGAAAGTAATGAGATAAGTAGAATATTAAGTGTCGATTATATTCTATATTAACAATGGTGTTTGTTATAATGCTCCACCATTAAGTTCGCCACATATCATTCCCTCTGGACTAAAACTTATTTTCCAAACATAAAATAAGCAGTATTAAATCATTGACATAAACAAACAATATGGTGGAACTAACCAACATCTTAGAAAGCATTCAATTTAGAAAAGGGTTAAGGTGTAAATTTGTCCCAGAAGTTTCCGCTGAGAAGCAATGTTATCCTGAAAGTTTTTTCAGGTTTAATATTACCTCGGAAGTGGAGTAATGTTGCTCTTTTCCATTAAAAAGTTAATCATAAACATTAATTTTTTAACAATTAACATTAGTTTCTTTACCTATAACGGGCAATATTGTTATATTTTGAAATTTCCGAAGTGATATTAAACCTGAAAAAACTTTAGGGCAACATTGCTTCTCAGTGAAATCTTCCAAGGCAAATTTGCACCTTAACCCTTTGAAAAAAAAAAAAAGAAATGTTGATAAAAGACATGCCAAAAATTATACGGTATTGAAGAGAATATGTTAAATTAATTTGTGTATTAATCTATCAAATCAAGATACAAAAATATAAGTTTGAAAATAATATACTCGGTAAATATTGTGGTCACAAAATCTTTTAGGTATCTCATCACTAAAATTCTGATAGGTACTTTTTGTAACTAATTAACATCTTTTTGTAACCGCCAAAACTGTAAATAGGCACCGAAGTTAGTCAAAAATTAGAAGAAACATTAAATACAACTTCAAAATGGTGGATAATTATGAGAAAAGCATCCAATTAAAAAAGACCAGACATGTCAATAATGCAGTTATACAAAAGTGACACTACACAGTACGATTAGCTTGAAACCAGAATTATTCTCTTCTCTTCAGTGCTTAACTTTTTAATTTATGGTCCATTAGATTTGTTAGGAATTTTAACATCTATTAGGATCCTTAACGATTCGATCTAGGTTAGATTACCATTTACGACATTTAGCTTAGTTTTTCTTTAATTAACCCCATGACAAGGATAAATCACTTGTTATAACAACCAGCATTAAATTTCTAGTAGAGATATCTCTTCATCATCATTCATATTTATCAACCACCTTAAAGGGACAACAATAGGCAATAATTCCGTTTCAACAGCCCTTAACTGCCAAAATTCTTTTAGAGAAGTTCTCAATAAATATAATTTCAAAATTATAAGATAATGCTTCACTACATGCACCCAAAAATCACTTAGACGTTGCAGTTTCTGATGAAGATTATATTGAACTACCTTTTGGCGTGTGGTCGATGAAACCGTCTGATGTTCTCCACTTTGTATATCATTTATTATGTAACAATTATTGTAAACTAATACCTACATTACAAATAAGAAATGTCTCTCAAAAAATTACAAACAACGAAAATAATAGATAGGTTGTGGTTAGAAGAGAAAACGTATATATGGATACAGACTATTAATTTCCAAACAACAAACCCACGCCAGACATCTATTATATCAAATTAAGATTTCCTTATAAATACAAAACTATTAAATTTAACATATTGCAATATTTATGCTGCAAATATTATATATATTAAAAATAAATTATTTGTAAAGTTTTGAAGATACAATATGAAAATATAACGCCACACGACATTCGTTTTCCAAGTACACTTATCTTGAAAATATTTGATTATTTTGATTCAACAACCTCCCGTGACATTTTATTAAAAATAATATAGTTTATATAATAATATTATTTTATTCTTAAAGTTTGGTAGTAAAAATCTAGAAATATCCCGCCCCACTATCCTCTTTTCAGGGTTCAGGAACCCGGACCGGTCCTACCCGAAAACTTGCGAACTGGCCGGTAGATCGGTCTGGTTCCCATCCGGTTCGGGTTCCTATTTTAAAAAAAAAATAATTTTTCTTTAGAATTTCATATTAATAAGCCTAAAATCTTCAATTTCTCACCGGTTTGACGCCGATTTGACTCACTAACCCTTAACCGAATACCCCAACCGGTTTAGTATCCTGTTCGGGTTCATGAACCTTGCCTCTTTTTCTGCTATGTAACAGCCTGGGACCACACACAGCACCCATGGCTAGCCGAGACTACACACAGCACTCGGCAGGATTTGTCCCCCCTCCACACCACACAAGTGCTTAGGGATTTTCTTCTTAGGTACTCTCAATTTCCCCAATAGTACTTTTTTGAGATATGAACATTTATATCATAATATGATTCTATTTTGAGTAAAATACTCTAATCACCCCTCTATTTTGCCTTATTTACACAACACATTCCCTCTATTCTGAAAACCTATATAAACATTCCTTGAAATCAAAATATATATCACACAAACCTTTCTTATATTTTTAAGATTTATTTTTTATCAATCCAATCATTAATTGACTGTTAAGTTTGACTGACAAAATTTTTTGATGCCCCTTTATAATGTAAGACAATTATTTAAAACTTATATTTACCAAAAAATTATACAAACAAAAATAATTCTAACATATATTTTTATTATTTTTAATATGTTATAAAATTTATTAATTTTTTATTACATTATAAAATTTTATAATTTTAATTACTCATCCTATTTATTGAAATGTGTTTATTTTGGGGTTTTTTTTTAAAAAAAAACTGATAAAAACATATTTCAAACACATATTGTTATTATAGAATAAATAATATAAGTTGAAGACATTATATAAATAATTCATTGTTGCTGTCATTGATTTTTTTTTCCAAGAAATTTGCTCACATTAGAAAATAAATTGGAGATTTGATATGAAGAAAGGTAAATTAGTAAATAAAATTTATCTTACTATAAATTTCAATTTAAAATATTTTCTTAGAATCCTTTTAGAATATTCTTATCTGAGTTAATGGTTTGAACCTAAGTGTATGTTTTCAAAATAGAGAGAAAATCCATGTAATTAGGGTAAAATAGAAGAGTGGTCAAAGTATTTTTCTCTTTTATTTTTAAAGATTGGAAGATAGGGTATGATATATCCCGCCAGATGATATATGTTTTCCATGTACACTTATCTTAAAAATATTTGTGCTAGTTTGAGTTAACATATTGACCATGATATATCCATTATTAAACATATTAAATTATTAATTATAAAAAATGAAAGTTATGATATGAAATATTCCCCAACACATACCTCTTTTCCAAGTGAAAATATCTATTTCAAATTTGATTTATTTTTATTTAGCATATTGGCCAAGATATATTTATTATTAAAGTATGTTAAGTTATATATTAATATATTCATATTTTTAAAAGATTGAAAGTTAGGATATGAAAATATTCTACAACACATACCTCTTTTCTAGGTACACGTATCTTAAAAATACTTGATTCTATTTGATTTAACATATTGCCCATGATATATTTATTATTAAGATATATTAAATTACATATACATATTATTTCATTGCAGCAAGATTAGATGTCAAGATATGAAAATATGCCGTAACACACATCTCTTTTCCTGAACACTTTTCTTCAAAATATTTGATTTAGGTTGATTACGTATACTGACCATGATATATTTATTATTAAAATATATGAAATTATATGTTAGTATTATTTAATTTTTAAAGATTGAAAGTTAGGATTTGAAAAATTTCCGCTACACTTATATACACTTATCTTCAAAATATTTTAGTTTGATTTAACATATTCCCGAGAAAAGGTATACTTATTCTTATAAAAATATTAATTTATAACTTTATTATTCTAGTTTTGATGTTTGGATGATAGGATATATATGATAATATCCTGCCCTAAGATCTATATTTTATAGATACACACATCTTAAAATTACATGATTTATTTTGATTTAACATACTGCCCATGATATATCTATCATAAAAATATGGATATTTTTTATTAATATATTTTTTTTATTTTAAAGTTTGGATGTTTGGATCTGACTACCTTTCCATTATTATGCCAGATTTTGAAACTACCCCCCATAAAATCTCATTTCAAGTTGTGCTGTTAATTAATTAGGATCACAACCATATAGTTAAGTGTGATGAAGGAAAAACAACAAATAAATTGCGAAAAGATCATACCGCGCAACCATTGATTTCACAAAGACACCATTAGATGCACAACAGAAGGAAGCACAAAACATATTAATTGGAGTGACGTTATAGTAAATACATATAGATGGCCCCTATGAAGACCTGGTATGTTCCGTCTATTTGGTTCACCAAACAATTCATCAACTACACTCATAATGGGCAATTAAAAATTTCACTACAAATTCAACCACGAAGCAAAATCAAAACAAAAAAAAATAGTGAAAGTACCAAAACTTGACAATACTTCTATGCAAATGTTTGGTTGCCTCATTGCAAGCATATTTATCCCAATAATCTTGTGCCTATTAAACTTCACAGAATCCCATGACTCTAAGGTATAGAAGGAAGCGAGAGGCCATGAAAGTAAGGAAAAAGAAGAGGTGCTTCAACACAAGGCATGAAAATGAACGGAAGAAGACAACAAAGCGCAAGAGTGAGGCAGTTTTTAAATTTTGAACAATAATTTCTTAATAAGTAATTGGCACAATCCTCCACTATAATGCACAAACTACAACGCGGTTAAAAAACATGAATGGTGTAATACCCCAAATTTTGAGACTCGAGGCTAGAGAATAAGCCTGAGATTAGTGGATTGCTAAGCCCCGGTTTAGCAAGATCCCAAATTGTGATTAAAGGTTAATGACTTCAAAAGTGAATGTGGTTAGTGATAAATAACCCTTTTAGAGAATATGATGTGATTTGGCACTCGAATGTGATTCGTGTGTATTGTGAGCAGCGCCGAAACCCTGTATTTGAGTTCAATTTTGGATTAACATCCAAATTGACTTAGAATAGAGGGAAGAATTGAATGGGGTATTGTGTTGGAAATGGTGTCATAGTGTGTTTTGATGTCATTGAAATTGGTTTGGAACTTTGGAATGAAAAAGTTGCAATATTAGGTTTTGAAATGTGAATTGTGTTGACATGTTGAGATTGTTGTGAAAACATGTCAATATGATGTGAATTTAATTGATTTGGTGTTTCCAATGGATTCCTTATGAAAATTTATGTGGGAATGATGTTTGGTATGAAAATGGGACCATTGGAAGAAAAGATGCAAAATCTGAAATTCTGTCCAGTGAAACTCTATTCTGGGCAGTCCGTTTTTGTGAACGTCTTGAATGAACAAATGATGTCTAAAAATTCTGAAACTTCTCAGTCTTAAAGATCACATCCCAAGCTTCAAAATGAACATATAATTTGTGCCATTTCATTTTGTGAGCTGGGAGATATGACTGTCCAAATTTTGGGATGGAAACTAAACTATGTTTTGGGGCAGTGATGAGTTTTATGTAATTCTGGAATTTTGTGTGATTTTGGGTAATGGCTCATATTTTTCCTATAAATAGGACCTAAATACCTTTCATTTGGCTTTGGAATCACCTCATTTTGATTTTTCTAGAATTAGTTATGAGTTTTCAAAGATTGGGCAGAAAATCTGCCAGAAAATCCGAAAATGTCAATTTTGGAATTATGACATCATATAATTAAAGATGACATAAGCTAAATGTTATAAAGTCATCATCCTCTTCCTCCATCAGCCAAAAACCGTGCAGCACCATGGAAAAAGAGAGAGGGAGTTTTAGAGAGAGAAGAGGAAGAAAACTCGCAAGGTAGGTCGATCTCTTCGGTGAATTCGTACCTAACGCGTATAATCCTTCTCCTAAGCTTCTCTTCTATATTATGTAAGGTATTTGAAGCACAAATCTTGGTTTTTTTAAGTTAGGGTTTTCAGCCACCAGAAGGAAGAAGAGGTAACTTCCTAAACTTCATATATTGACTATTATGGCTGCTATGGACAATTTAATTGGTGAAATTTCGCCGGATTGTCTTTGTTTGTAAAATTTAGAAATGTTGTGTTAGTAGTGTTATGCTGCCAAAATTTGTACTAAATGGTAGTTGTAACCTAATGGAATAGTCAATAAAGTGGTTAGAATTAGAAATGAACGCATTTACGGAGCCGAAACCGAAAAACCCCAATTTTTCCCGGGATATTGAGAATTTCGGCCAAGGCTAGTTTGGAGGGGTTAGAGATGGATTTTCAATGATTTGATGATTCCATTGAGTTTAGGAACGAAAATTAGGTGGGGTTACAGTTGGTCACTTTTTCGGAAAAGGCCGAAAAAGCATAATTACAAAAATACCCCTGAAACCCTTAAAGTGGGGCTGCCAAGGGTAAATTTGTGAATTGACATTGAATTTGATAATTCCAAGTCCAGAAATGCATTCCTTAGGAGAAAATATGTTAGAATAGCCCATGTCAAAATTTCAAGAAAATTACATCCGGACCGGGTACGGTAGAGCTGGACTGGGTCCCCGGGGGTATTTTAGTAAATTTTCAATAAAGCCTCATACAACCCCCAGAAACACTATGGAAGTGTATAAATAGTACATTTGACATTATAGGATCGAATGTGAAGCCCCAAGTTGCTGGCACGCAAATCGAGGAGAAAAGACTAGAGGTAGGGGACTTACCTTACTTGCATGTATTTGATATCTTTGCTTGTGTAGTGATGTATGTGATTGCTTTACTTGATTGTGTAGAGCATATTTGTATAAATGAAGCTCTGTTTCTGTTTTGCTGTGGCCATAGTTTTGTTACATGAAACATTGAGCATGCAGAAATGTCATTATGGGGCATACATCTAGATAAAGCTAACATGTCATACACATAGCATCTATCATGCATGCATTATGGTATCTGTTTCCTACTGAGATTCTCTCGAACCTCACCCTCCCCTACCAACAATTTAGACAGGGCAAGTGGATCGTGGAGGGAGCGGCTAGGACTCCTTCAAGATGAGAGTTTGTAGTTGGTTACCAATGACTTGTGAAGACTGTATATGATTCGGTTGAATATATGGTTATGAATTTGAGATGAGATTTTGTAATCCTCATTTGAAGACTTGTAATGGGCAATTGTGCCCTGTGTATCTTTAGCGAAGGTATGTACCCAGGATTGCCGGGATGATTATGTTGTGCACTCTGATATTTATATGAATGTAATTTATCTTCACGTAATAATTGTATTCGAAATGTGAATATGAGACCAAGTTAATTAAATTTTAAAAGGTATTTTTGAAAACCCTATCTCAAGGATGGGATTTAAAATGAGTTTTGATTATTATTGATCTCTATTTCATTTTAATCACGTGTTTCGGATATAATTACGGAGGGGGTTACAAAGGATGCAAATTCACCCACAAAAAGTAACCAAAAAAATAAAAGAAGTAAAGTTTATAATAAGCTTATATGATAATAAAATATAAGATAAAATAACAACAAAATATTTTGATCAAAATAAATGACAACAAAATATAGAATACCATAAAAGAATCCTAAGCATGAATGGGGAGGCCGTGAACATCAAGGCATATAATAGGAATACTTGTAAATATAATATAATATTATTTTAATATAATAATTTCCTAAAATATCGGAGTCCTCAATAGGATTTCTCTAATTCTTCCCACTTGGATGCGCCTAATATTTGAGAAAAATCAGGGAAGGGTAAAAAATTAGTTATTCACAAAATAGTTCAAATATAAAGAGGGAGAATGAGAAGGTTAGTTACAAAATATTTTACATTATTAAATAAGAAGGTAGAGGACAAAACAAAATATAAATTAAAATATTGACAAAAAAGTACCAAATATAAGGAGAGATAAAGGGAAATTTGTGACTAAATATTCCGAAATCTTAAACTGAAAATGTGAAAATTCAAATAAAAGTATAAAATTAAATATTCTAAAACAGAAATAAAGGTAGATATTGGGGATGTGGTTACAAAATATTGCAAAAACTTAAATTTAGAATGAGAAATAAAATTCCATGGAACAAACCAATGAGAGAAATAAAACAAATATTGAAAAATATTTTCAACATAAAAATATAAAAAATGATATCTATTCGGTTCAACTGTAGTGTTAGCAAGCAAACCGAGATAATATGGGATTGAAAGGCACACAAGGAAGAATGACGTGGCAGTTACAAATGTCACTACAAACTAAAAAGTAGAAAGCCACGAAAATATTTTAATTAAGTCATCTGATTGCACATATCACTCCAAAATCCCCTTTCATTAGCCTGAAAGGGCTTTTTAGGATTGAAACTCCAAAATCCCCTTTCATTAGCCTGAAAGGGGTTTTTAGGATTGAAACTCCAAAATCCCCTTCCATTCGCTTGAAAGACGTTTTTTATCATTGTTCTTGATTAACATCTTCCTCTTCCTCTTTGTTTTTACAGGACGGATGGCCTGAGAAGGGAAAAGAAAACCAAATCATAACATGTTAGCAATAAGAAAAAACAATACCCAAATCAGGATAATAAAAGCGAATGCATTTGTTGATGACATACCATTTGGAGGAGGTGACTGAAAGATAAAAATAGCATATCTCGATGTCACGAAGTTCCCAGAACTATGAATTTTGACAAACTGCTGAAACCATGGCAATCATGTGCAAAAATGGAAGTCACATCAGTAAACCACCTCAAACTTGAACAACATAACCAAACAAGTGAGGTGACAAAAAGTGAGGTGACCAGCGTTGAAGTATAAAGAATGAAATAGAAATACCCAACTATTATCATAGTTAAAGAGAGCAAGATGAAGCAAAATAACAACAAACTCGTGAAAAATGACGAAAATTACAAAAAATTATGGGGAAAAAATAGGCACCTATGTCTCAGGGGTAGTGACTCGAAGCCAGAACTTGACCAAAGCTCTCAAACCATAAACAGAAGGCATGAAGCAAAAAAAAGAAACGAAAGTATGCGTAGAGTCAACACTACGGTTACCTACCACAATCTACATACATAAAAGCATCCAAAGCACCATATATATAGAGAAACAAAGAACACAATCATTCAGCCCAAGTAGGCGTAATATGCGGGAAACACAGAGCGTGGCTTGAAACGCACCCCACTAACACCACAACCATATATAAACAGAACGTGGCTGCTTTGTAACCATCATTGAGATGCGCAAGAGAATAACAGACAACGAGGGAGTTGCTTATAAGGAAGAGAGAGAGGATAAAATGATGACGTGGACGCACAGGAGACTGACTTTAAACCTTACTATTATATATATTTAGATTTTTACCCTCTCACTACCTGTATTAAATAAAAGCACACATGAAAGAAAAATATTTTACTCCTCAAAACTAGTAAATGCTTGGTAAAAAGAATCAAGAATACCTTCTAGAAGACATCCTTTAATAAGAACCAGAGGAATTACTATCATGCCATGCTATATTATTTCCCTTGAAAAAGGCTATAAGCTGATGGACGGTGAAAGAAAGGAAAAACCACATAGGAACATAATATGGGCATTGAACAACAATAACTACAGAAGGGCATATCCCTGAAATTCAGCATGAATATTATACAGATAACATCTACCGAGTTCACTACACAGTAATAATCCGTCCATTTTATCTTACAGACCTCTAAAATGAGCCCCCACCATACAAATTCCTTCATTGTTACTGTGTACGTAACTGAACAGCTGGGTTGGCTGAAAAGAAATGGCGATGCAACAGGTGGCACTTGGCTGAGCGGAAATGCAGCAACTGGCGGCCTGAAATTTTCACAGCAGAAAGACATGCAAATTAGTCATATGGCATGCTTGTACGCAAATCAGTAACAATTACACGGCCACCTTAAAAAGTCGTGTTCCCACTCTAATCAAGTCTTGGACTATGAACAAGACACTTACAAGACATAACCAATACTGCAAAATAAGTGAAGAACCTTCTTTCACCTCTAACTGTAAAATGTTCCACTGCTCCAATTGCTCATACAGAAAACAGGATTATCTCCAAAGATGAAAGATGAAACAAGTTGACTTTGTAATTTTTGTGTTCTTCATTAAAAATCAGAGCATGCTGACCATACTGGCAAGCAATCTTTGTATGTGTGTTTTCGGTCGAAGGGGTGCCAGTAACTGACTCTGCCAAAAAATTAACATCCATATGGGCAGAATCCATCTAAGGCCATGAAAGATATGTATACAAAAGAGAAACATGCATTCTTTTTTTTTACCCCGTATAAGAGTAACGTGCATTCTGAAAGCTCAGAGAATATTTTCTTCTAGAAAAGATAGCGCTATCCCTTAATATTCATCAAAGTCTCATTTTTGTCCCCCACATATTTTTCAGTCTAAACGAATGTTTTGCCCCAAACATTTCCTTCCGGTTAACCTTTGTTCATTTATACATTAGACACTCCAAGAAAATTAAGTTAAATATATCTGTTGACAAAAACTCAGCACAGTCATCAATAATTCCACCTCACATGACATGCAGTGGAAGGCAGTCAAAGGCGAAAGGTGCCTTTGAAGTGCCAGACCTCTAAAACACCTTAGGTGAAAGATGTAAGGAAAGCGCAAGCTCAAGTAAATGCAGGTACTAGAATAACAAATTATATGTCATATAAAAAAAAATGGAACCTGACATAATATCATCCTATATGTAAAACTAAAAGAAATCACAGCTGTGCATTCCCAGCTAATTTTGAAGTGTGCATCTTAAAGCATTTATACACCCTACGCAATAATATGGGATTAATTTCTCTTCCCATTGCCCAAAAGAAAATAACAGAATCTACACTGCAAAGAGGGTTTAAAATCCTTAAACACGACGCAAGTATTAGGTTCTAGCTGAGGAAACACCGGCACAATCTCTCATCAACTTCAAAGCCAATAATGGTGGTGAATCTTTGCTTAGCTTTCAGCAGAAAGAGTACTGTTTGTGGGAGAACAATAATAACGGTTTACATCAGTGGAATTATCATATTAGCCCCAGAAGCAATTCAGACACAACAAAACTGATTCAGGATTTTAATTGCATTTAAACTGCTAGTAGTGGCTATGGATCAGGATCATCAAAAGAGAAGCAGCACGGTGAGAGTTCATCATCATCATATGGGTGGCTATACTCTGAACAAAATGTTCCTTCTGATACTAATAGCCTTCATCATGATTCTTCACCAACAGAAAAAGAAGCTTCCTCCAACAAGCAACTTTCAATGGTATTTATCAATATTGTCAGAGAACTATTAGATTTTACAAATGTCAGGGAATCTTACAGAGAATCCATCCGGGGCTTCTTATTAGCCATCTTCTTGTTCTTTTTGCGCTTCTTCAAACTTGAATCATCATCAAGATGCTGTGGTTCGCCTGCTTGCTGAGACAGATCTGAAAGTTTGGACTCCTCAGGGCACTTTTCTTGTTTTGACATCAGGTATTCTTGTTGAAGCCCTCTAGAAGAGGCCCTCTTCTTGTTCTTTTTGCGCTTCTTCAAACTTGAATCATCATCAAGATGCTGTGGTTCGCCTGCTTGCTGAGACAGATCTGAAATTTTGGACTCCTCAGGGCACTTTTCTTGTTTTGACATCAGGTATTCTTGTTGAAGCCCTCTAGAAGAGGCCTTCTTCTTGTTCTTGTTGCGCTTCTTCAAACTTGACTCATCATCAAGATGCTGTGGTTCACCTGCTTGCTGAGACAGATCTGAAAGTTTGGACTCCTCAGGGCACTTTTCTTGTTTTGACATCAGGTATTCTTGTTGAAGCCCTCTTCAGGAAGTGCAACCTCAAATTTGTTGCTATTTTCGTCATTATTAACTGTCACAGGAGTTGCACTAACAGATACATGTCCCAAGCTAGCCATATGTGACACAGTAATTGAATGTTGTGAGTCCTTCACATTGTTAATTGCAGCACAAAATTTGACTTTTGAGTTTATTAACTCAGAAAGGACTATTACAAACCTAGAATCATCGGTATTATGAAATTAATTAATATAGTTTCAAAAAAATGTCACCACTTAATTAAGTACAAACAAAAGGGCACCTACTTAGATTTGAAAGAATGGCAGTTCGAGCCGCCAACTGCTCAGCCTCCTTTTTGCTTCTGGCTGGATCACCAATGTAGGATTTGCCATTGAAAACCAAAGATGATACGAAGAACTGATGTCCTTCCTGCTGAACAGTGTGGTATGTAACTTTAACCAGATTCATCTTGGCAGCAAATTCATTTAAGATGGATTTGAAAAACATACTTTTCTGGAAGATAATCACAAAGTGAAATTACATAAGGTTAGTAACATTAGATGCAACATCAGAACATTACTAATCAATACTCTGGAAGATTTTTGTGCTGAACAAACATCAAGCAATTGCAGCAAGTTTAAGGATATGCCAAGAAGATTCACAAAAGTCCAGAAATAGACAAATAGCTCAGCATTGGGAAAATTGCATCCCAAAAGTACCAATGCTTTAGACTGAAGACATAAGCTGTTCCTCTATCTCATCATTCATCCACAACAACACACGGGCAAGTTGAACAAAAATGACTTCAAGAGGTTAACAGATCATGTTAAAATGCTTTAAATAACCAGGAGCACACGAAGGATTCAACATCTCCACTCTTTGACAAAACAGGTTTCCTGAAATGTCAGGTGATAGGAGATAGATTTTATCCCATATATATGATGTGAAGGTATAGAATAATTCTAACGGCTAATTAACAACCAACTAACCCTCTTCTTTACATTAACATATCAAGATCATACTAAACACACTAAAGCCATTCAATTCATCAACAGGCTACAATTCAGGTCTAAAAAATAAAAAAAAAGGCTATAATCTAATGTTATCCATGAAATTTGTTAGACAAGTTTATAGCAAAAGTTTAATTTGCATACAAAATAACAAACCTAAGAATCGATAAAAGAATTCAGCCCATACACAATGTGGAGTGGACACTGTTATAGTAATAAACATGTCATACAATAGAAGGGATAGAGAAAGAAGAATTGTGCCAATGAAATTATAATTGAAAAATGCACTTATTGAAATCATGATCCTAAGCCAACAGACCTCAAAAATATCAGGAAGCCCTTCATCTTTGATCTTTCTCACTATCTGCTCAAATGCAAGTTTAGCAGCGTCTTGCTCAGCTGCTTTTCGGACAGGAAAAACATTTTTAGAAGTATAGTACTTCCCACCTACCAACTGGTATAGGAACCAATCTCAAATGTGTTTATTCCAAATCTTGATGGATTACAATGAAAATATACACCTATTTATACTAATAATTCATGCATTAAAATAAGAAAAATAACCCTAGGTTTCAACGTTGGTGTGCCTCACCAACTCCTTCAGTCACCTACCCAAGCCGTCAACCACTGTTCAACAGTCATGCCTTACGTCATTCATGCTCTATTTCTTTCCTGTTTCATTCTCCCGGGGTTGGACAGGACTCGTCCTCGAGTCAAAAACAACATCATCATCAATGAATGGAGATTGATCTGAAACTTTATGCTTCAGTAAAAATGACTTGGGCTTATTTTTGATTTTGACGTGTTTATCTGGTGGCAAAGGTTCAAGCTGAATCCTCACATCATCCTTCTGGAAGGAATATGTGTTTGCATACCCGTCGTATAGAGCGTGTCAATCATATTGCCAAGGTCTTCCCAGAAGAAGATGACAAGCATCCATCGGAACAACATCATACCAAACTTCATCGTGATACCTTTTACTGATAGAGAAAGTAACAAGGCATCGTTTGGACACTTTTACCGTGGTTCCTTTGTTAAACCATTGGAGTTTGTACGGGTACGGATGGTTATGAGTTGGTAGTTGCAGCTTTTCTACCATGTAGTTAGAGACTACATTTTCACAGCTTCCATTGTCAATAATGACATCACCGACTTTACCTTGAGTAGTGCAGCGAGTATTAAAAATGTTGTGACGTAGCCAAAGCTCTTCTTTTACTGTGGCTGTATGCAAGCTTCGTCTAATCACAAGTGTTTCACCTTGATCAGGAGGAATGACTTCTTCATCAAAAATTGGCTCTTCATCAAAGACAGGTTCTTTATCGGGTATGAGCTCCTTTTCTTCAAAAACTGTAGAAGTTTCCCCTTCAATAATAGTAACAACTTTGCGGGTAGGACATTCTGAAGCGATATGACCAAACTCTTGGCATTTGATGCACTTAGGTGCTTTAGAGCTAAATTCCTTGGTAGCCTTTGTTGGAGGCTTGCTTGAAGAGTTAGACTGATATTCTTGTGTATGCTTATTTGAAGAGTTATGCTGATGTATTTGTGTAGGCTGATGCATGTGTGCTTCATGTCCATCAAAAGTAATTTCGTTGGAGGAAGACGGTGTTGGAAATTGTGCCCTAAGGGCCAATCATTGTACTTTAAACATTATTATTTTAATGAAATTTCTCCATTCTGTTATCATATTATTTGCATGTTAACTGTCATAATTGTATCCTTGGATAATTCATAAAGATTGTCCTAAAATGTCCCTGGTCGGTCATCTATGCGGGAGCAGAGATGAAACAAGACCAGTATGACTTTGATAAGATATGGAGATACGAATCAAAGTCTTAGGCACTTGTAAGAGTACAAGGTGCTGGACCGACCCACTATGAGAAAGCTACATGAATCAAGTCATAAGCTTTTCTCATGTATAACCACGTCACAATGCCCTTAGACCTAAGGTCATCATGGATTCCTACATGAGAGTTGCTAAGCTTTGAACTAGTCAAAAGTCACTTTTGACCGGGTGATGATAAAGGCTACGATCGGGCTTGGTGGTTTTTCATGTAGAGGAATATGAATGATCAAGATGGAATTTGTCCCTCACATTAGTAGAGAGATATTACTGGGCCCCTCGATGAGTGAGTCTGAGAAATGTATGGCCATACTATGATGAAAGGAGTTTCTGTCTCTGTTATCAGGCTACTCAAGAATCGAGAAAGTAATGGTCAGGAACAAGAGGATGACATTTTCCATGCCTTATCCTTGATCGATATATCGTGTGACAAAAGGGACGTGACATGGTTATATGACAGGTTGCATCGTGATAACGATCCTCATATGAATTGGGTAGTCGTAATGTCTTGCTAGAGGCCACTTGCGACTTTTGGGTTAGTGTAGTTATTGGCCCACTGCCAACTTCATATGGGCCTATAGGGTCGCACACAAGAATGGCCCAACACGAGATAATGTTTGATTTAGGGTGGATGAATTTTATATTTATATATATATATATATAATATAATTCATTAATAATATTATATAGATATATATATATTTTTGAAATATATATCTTTTATATATATATATATTATATTATATTATTATATTTAATAATATTATATAGATATATATATTTTCGAAATATATTATATATATATATGTATATATATTATATGATATTATTATATTGTGTTGGTTTTAAATTTAATTTATTAAGATATATTAAATTTAATAACTAACATGATAGAGATATAGTATCTCAGATTTAATTTATGAAGATAAATTAAATCTAATGGCTCTTTATATAGATTAAATAAATAGGTTAAATTAAAACTGTTGGACAGATTTAATTTAAACTGAATTTATTTAATTAGCTCATCAAGATAATTAATTGTGAATTAATTTCGAAATTAATGATGATTAATTTTGAAATTTGAAAATAACCCTCATGGATTATAAACTTGATAGAGCTGATAGACTCAGGGTACATCAGAATTGAGAGCCGCAAGTTAAACCCTTGGAGACATTAGAGGCGCTAGCACGCAGTCTCGGTTGGAGAGCATTCGTGTGAATACTGGTAGAGGGAGAGGACCTGACGTGTTGGCTCCTAGAGATTGTGAAAACTCTGATTCATCAAAAAGGTATGAATCCTTCCAACTTGGTTTAAACGCCGTTGATAAATCCTCGATTAGGATCGGTGAAATTTTTTTTTTAAATTCTTCCGCTGTGCTTACCGATCCTACAGACGGTTGAAACAGAAACCTTTTGGGTAACTGTTTCTCAATACGGATGGCTAGAAGAATGACGTCGTCCAGAGTCCAGTATTGTTGGAGCTGTACCGGATGAGCAATGTTGATATTTAATCCTCCGATATAACGGGCTATTGTTTGCTCCTCCCTCTCTTGGATATCACACTTCATCATGAGTTTTTCAAATTCCCTCGTATATTCTTCCACAGACATAGCCTTTTGGCGGAGATTATGTAATTGAAGGAAATTATCTAGAAGAAACTTACGTGAGAGCTCACGTCGCATCTTGTCCCACTTTTGGATCTTGCTTTTTCCTTCTCTTTCACGCCTTTTCTTGAGATTTTTCCACCATATGGAGGCATGTTTCTTTAATTTGATGGCGACAATTTTGACTTTCTGCGCATCGGGAATCTCTATATTCAAAAATTCGTTCGACGGTTTGAAGCCAATCGATAAATTCGTCTGGTTGAAGCCTTCCCTTAAATTCTGGTATATCTACCTTAATGTCATTAAGGCGGAATGACTGTTGTTGAGGATGATGGCGGTAGTCAGTGGACGACGAACTATTGTTATCTGAATCATCCTCTGGATATTCACTGCGAGATTCCAGCATGGCTTGCTGCGTTTGTACAGTGGTTTCAAGTTCTTGTATCCGACGTCTCATCTCATCCATCTCAATCTCCCGTGTGTTTCTGCGTCTTGGAGGCATTTTGGAATTGTTCTTGAGGTTAGGTATAGGGTGGAAAGGTACAAGGATAGGATCGGTTTTTATGGCAAGTAAGGGGTAAACTAGAAATTTTATGGACGATTGGGGTAGAAAGGTAATTTCTTAACTTTCATGGACGGAAATGTAATTTTGGCAAAAATCTGGGGTCAAAATGTAATTTCAGAAATTTTTGGGGTCTGAAATGTCATTTTGGCAGAAATATGGGGCCAAAATGTAATTTCAGAAAGTTTTGGGGTCAGAAATGTAATTTTGGCAGAAATTTGGGGGAAAATGTAATTTCAGAAAGTTTTGGGGCGGAAATTGTAATTTTTACCAAATTTAGGGGTCAATTTGCAATTTCTGAAAGTTTGGCTGACTGGGATTGATGATGTGGCGGTTATGACACGTGGCAGTCAACGAGTGGCTGACCTGTCGCTGACGCAGCAGATCAGGATGACGTGGATGATGACGTCATCATCTTCAACCTCTGAGCTTCGGCAACTGTCTGAAATTCCGACGACTTTTCCGGCGACTTTCCGGAGACGTCCGTGGAAGCGCGTGGAGGTGTTTCATGGAGGTGACCGAGGCTATTCTAGGTTTTTCGGCCTTCTGAACACGATGGTGAGGTCGGTTTCTTCAAAAAACGCTCCGAGAGTGAAAATCCGACACCCCTTTTTCTCACGTTTTTTTTTCTCACCCACTCCTCACTCTTTCACTCTCTGGCACTCTGGAACTCAGCTCTGATACCAAAATGGTATAGAAACCAATCTCAAATGTGTTTATTCCAAATCTTGATGGATTACAATGAAAATATACACCTATTTATACTAATAATTCATGCATTAAAATAAGAAAAATAACCCTAGGTTTCAACGTTGATGTGCCTCACCAACTCCTTCAGTCACCTACCTAAGCCGTCAACCATTGTTCAACAGTCATGCCTTACATCATTCATGCTCTGTTTCTTTTCTGTTTCACCAACACCATTGAACTAAATTTAGGAGCATGAGCAGATCCTTCATTGGGAGTGTGATAAATAGGTAGAGGCATGTTTGACCTTTGAGCATACTCTTGTAACCTATTTTTGTGCATCAAATGCTCTGGAATACCTGGAGAGATTGATAAACAATTCATAGGATTAAAGATCCTTTGTGTTAAAAGCATACTTAGAACAAGCTAGAATTGTCATATGATAAAAATTACAGCCACAATTAACTCATTTTATGCGCCAAAAAATTGATAGAAATCAACCATCAACTAAGATCTCATTTTAGTCGCGGTACTATCTTTACACTGCAACTATTACAAATGAACTCACATGGTTTTTCCTATTATGTGCTGGACAAAACTCAAAGTAAGTTGGTGTAACCCCCTCAGTAATTATATCCGAAATACACGATTAAAATGAAGTAGAGACCAATAATAATCAAATAACATTTACTAACCCATCTACCAGACGGGGTTTTCATAAATGCCTTTCAAAATCATTGATAACTTGGTCTCACAGTCACATTCCGAATACAATTACTACGCGGAATATCACATTCATGGGAAATCAGAGTACACAATATAATCCCGGCAATCCCGGGTTCCATACATTAACTCAAAGCCTTATAGGGCATATTCGCCCCTACAAGCCCTCATATGGGGATTACACAAATTCTCATATCAAATACATACTCGAATATACATTCCAACCTACACAATTATATATCCAAATATACTTAATCCCAATCATGCATTGATAACCACCTATCACAAGATTACAACCCGAACGAGTCCCGTCGCCTTTGATTGCTTACTCCATCCTCGATCCACCTACCCTGTCTAAATTGTTGGTAGGGGAGGGTGAGATTCGAGAGAATCTCAGTAGGATAACAATATCAAAATGCATGTATGATAGATGTTTAATGCATGACATGCTTGCATCACACAACTCATGATAACACAATGACAATTTGCAAGCTCAATGCTTCGAACAATATACCTATGGCCATAGCATAAATTGAAACATAGCTTCAAATTACACATAATTATGCAAAGCTAAGACATGCACCAACACACTAACACATATATCAAATACAAGCAGAAGAGATATGTTCCCTACCTTAACCCTTTTCCGCCTCGAAACGCGTGCCTCGATCTACGTGCAAACAGCTCGGGGCTCCATATTCGATCCTACAATGTCAAATGTACTATTTAGACACTTCCATAGTGTTTCTGGGGGTTATATGATTCTATCTTGAAAATTTACCAAAATGCCCCCGGGACCCCGGCCCGGCCCCGCCGTACCCGGTCCGGCTGTACTTTTCCCGAAATTTTGACATGGGCTATTCTGACATATTTTCGCCCAAGGAATCCATTTCCGGACTCGGAATTATCAAATTCAATGTCATATTACGAAATTGCCCTTGGCAGCCCTACTTTTAGGGTTTTAGGGGCGTTTCCGTAATTATGCTTTCTCGGCCTTTTCCGAAAAAGTGCCCAACTGTAACCCCACCTAATTTTCCCTCCTGAACTCAATGGAATCATCAAATCATTGAAAATCCAACTCTAAGACCCATTTATAGCCCAGACCGAAATATATGGGTTTTCTAGGGAAAATCAGGGTTTTTCGGTTTCGGCTCCGTAAACACGTTCCTTTCTACTCCTAACCACTTTATTGACTATTCCATTAGGTTACAACTACCATTTAGTATCAATTTGGGCAGCATAACCCCTAGGGAAACCCATTTTCCATTTTTACAACCAATGGCAATCCGGCGAAATTTCACCGATTAAATTGCCCACAACAGCCAGAATAGTCAATATACAAGAGTTTGGAAGTTACCTCAAGCTCCCAATAGCTTTTCTCAAAGTGGCTGAAACCCTAGCTCACTTCAACACAAGAAATGGAGCTTCCAAACCTTAAATTACATAGAAGAGTAGCTTAGAAATGGAGTTATACGCGTTAGGAGCTAGATCATCGGAGAAATCGGCTTACCTTGCGAGTTCTCTTCCTCTTCTCTCTCTAAAACTCCCTCTCTCTCTTTCTCCATGCTGCTGCACGGTTTTTGGCTGATGGAGGAAGATGATGATGACTTTATAACATTTAGCTTATGTCATCTTTAATTATGATGATGTCATAATTCCAAAATTGGCATTTTCGGATTTTCTGGCAGATTTTCTGCGCAATCTTTGAAAAATCATAACTAATTCTAGAAAACTCAAAATGAGGTGATTCCAAAGCCAAATGAAAGGTATTTAAGTCCTCTTTATAGGAAAAATATTTACCAATACTAGAAATCACCACAAAATTCCAGAATTACACAAATGTCAACACTGCCCCAAAACAGAGTCCATTTCCGACCTCAAACTTTGGACAGTCATATCTCCTAGTTCCCAACATGAAATGGCACAAATTATATGTCCATTTTGAAGCTTTGGATGTGAAATTTAATACTGGAAAGTTTCATAATTTTCTGACATCATTTTCCTATTAAAAACGTCCACACGAGAAGACTGCCTAGACAGAATTCACACTGGACAACATTTCTAGTTTTACAACCAATGTGTCCAATCCAATTTAAATCAATTCCAATGATTAAATACCACAACATGACACCATTTCCATCACAATACCCCATTCAATTGTTCCCTCTATTCTAAGTCAATTTGGATGTTAATCCACAATTGAACTCAAATACAGGGTTTCGGCACTGCTCACAACACACGAATCATATTCGAGTGCCAAATCACATCATATTCTCCAAAAGGGTTATTTATCACTAACCACATCCACTTTTGGAGTCATTAACCATTAATCACAATTTGGGATCTTGCTAAACCGGGGCTTAGCAATCCACTAATCTCAGGCTTATTCTCTAGCCTCGAGTCTCAAAATTCGGGGTATTACAGTTGGAGTTGTAAAGCATTCATGCAAAGAACAAGATACTTCTACTTTCACAGAGTAAAGGTAAAACAGGGCTTTTGAATTTAACTTGACGACAAGAACATTCAAAATTTCAGAAAAAAATCTACAACATTAGAGACTACTCGAACGTTACAGGATTCTCGAAAATGAGAAAAAACAGACCAATCATATAAATAAGAAATTTCAGAACCAAATGCTCTTTCGGAGCAAGCAAACTAAGCAGCTAAAAGAAACAGGAAAACTTACGAGTGCCAGAAGGTTCCGGCGAAGTGAGCTGAGATGAAGTAGACAGTCCAGGCGTAGACAAAGAAGAATCAGGAATCAGGGTCTGAAGCTAGACTGAAGGAAGTGAAAACAAAGGCTGAACTGAATGGGGCATTATCCTAGAGGAAAAGCTCGGCTGCTGCATATTCACATTCTCCGGTGCGGCCATGGGTGAGCAAGTGAACTACAGAGGGTGAGTCCGAAGGAGAAGAGCTGAATGGGGCATTATCCTAGAGGGAAAGCTCGACCGCTGCATCTTCACGTTTTCCGGCGAAGTGAGCTGGGCTAAAGTAGATAGTCCAGGCACAGACGAAGAAGGACCAGAAACCTGGGCCTGAGGCTGGACTGAAGGAAGTGAAAACGAAGGCTGAGCTGAATGCTGAGCTGAATGGGGCATTATCCTAGAGGAAAAACCCGACTGCTGCATATTCCGGTTCTCCAGCGCGGCCATGAGCGAGCGAGTGAAGGGCAAAGAGCGTCTATCCAAAGAAGAAGAGAGCATGCGATGGCTTCCTTGTTTCCAAATGCTCTTATTATTAATGCTAACGTTACTCGCCCAAAAAAAATAAAAAATAAAGCGAATAGTGTTTTTTTTAAAGTTATGCTAGGGATAGTTTATTTTTAAAAAATAAATATTTATTATATAAATTAAAATAAAATTTTTTTCATATATTTATTTTATATATCATAAATCATGAATTATAAATATTTATAAATAAAAAATAAACTAAACCTAGACAAATATTTGAACAAGTGAAGTGAGTAGTATTAAAAATATCATGAGCGGCAAGATTCAAACCTGTCAGAGCACACCTTATGTCTATTCATTCCCGATAACCACTCCGGCACGCCAACTATTGTGATTGAGATAACTCAATATTCTTTTTTAGCCATTAAATAATACCGCATGGTGCCATATACCGGTGTCTACTTTAAAAACGCAGGGTACACATGTCTGTCCTGAAAATGCTATATGCACACCTATACCGGCATATTTTACTCGACTAATTAGTCTCATATCTCATGACATAGCTGGGTGGCATCTTTCTACCAACCCAATGGCACCGTATATGTGTCATATGCACATCTATACCGACACTTTAATCTTACTGCCTACGCATACTGGGCTCTCTGCTGGGTAGGGCCAGATTATATAGTCCCCAAGAGTCTCTCTATCTCTCGATGTTTTTGAGATTCTTTCACAATTGGGCTTAATCGTCTGCTTGATACAGGCTAATCCTCAAGTTTCTAGGCCCAAAATTTGGGATATTATACTATAATTTCAAATGTCTCAATTTATTTATGAAAATATTTTCATACCTCATCAATTTATAATTCTAATTAAATCTGAATCTCACCACACAATTCCCTTCCATTCTAATTACATTAGAATTTCTCAAGGAACTTCCACTAAAAGAAAGAAAAAGGAAAAAAAAACGTAAGTTCCAAAACTTACAAATGTTATGTTAAGTATTGCTCACATCACCAATAAATATGTTGCCATGGTTTTCCAAGTACTACATTTATTTGAAAAACCACAACTCCATATTTATTTTATAATTTTACAATTCTATCGTCCAGAACATATATTAAGTTCAATTGTTCCAGTTAAACGTTAATTTCAAATTCTACAAACATAGCCCAATAAAAGGTGCTTGGTCCAGATTTTGACTCACGCATAGGGAGAAAGAAATCGCCTGATTTTCACTACATGGTGGCCCATTGTTGGGCACACAAGCCCACTCCTTCTCTTGCCTCATTTACCTATCCAAACTCACATGTTATTATTTACACTTGAACTTTCTCACTTCCAATCAATATGAGACTTGTTCCATTTGACACACCCCACATGTGTTTCATAACTCCAATAAATTGTTTAGTACCAAACTTTAAAGGCATACGTTTGTCAAAAGAAAAAAAACTGCAAAGGCATATTGACTTGATTTATCATTCATAGCCTAAAATGGAAGGAAGAAGTCACCAAATCAAGTTGCAAAAGAAGAGTGTTGGAATATGCTTAGTCCACCAAGCTCAATTCACTTGGGGCTATTATATAATTATGGAAAAGTATGAGTCTACGTAAGGAGTTTTACCGTTGGGATTCGAAATTCAAACCACATAACTCCCATACGTGATATAATAGGAATATCAGTTTGTGGGAGTAAGTAGTTGATACACTTATGGAAAAACAACTATTCTTTATGACTCTCTTCTTTCCAATGGTAAATTTACCGTATCAACGTGATCAAAGTCCATATTGGTGCTCTGATCTCGTGGGGTACTCAGCGAGTTAATGGATTCTAGGTATACATGAAATCCTTTAGTAGTATCAGAGCATTATTGTTCTTTGAGGCCAGTGAAAATGTTGGTTAATTTTCTGCCATGCCTAAATATATACACTTCATATCGCTCCTACACATGATAGTTTTCGCTACTTGTATGACTCATTATATATACCTTTACATATGTATGTTTTTGTTTGCTTCTTTGTGATGAACTCCTACTGTTTCTAATTTACTTAACATTTTATTTGTGATACTCTTTTGAGTGATCCTCGATTGCCTATAATTCTATAAATGGAACTCTTTTGCAACATGTGTTGTTTGAAAGATATGATATATGCATAATAAAACCAAGAACAACGAGGCCACTGTAGGAAAATTCAAGACCAAGGAATCTTGATATTTGAGTTTTGGATTATTAGAAACCTTTTGTTTATGGCTTCATAATAATTACCGTTAGATAGATCTCAAAAGCGCGAAGAAAATGAACCCAAAAATGGCAAGCAAAACCTATCAGAACACCATGTATGCAATGACCTCAACGGTTTCTTGTTCTTTAATTTTTAGGCCTAGAGAAATCTCAAGTGTTTAGTCTCAATTTTGACATGGAAATGTAGAGGAAGACGATATGATTCAAACGAGCCAAGTCTTGCCATCATAAACTCTGGGAAACATGAAAAGATAATCGGGGTCCAACAGGCCCCAACCGAGGCTCCATCTGAGTCTATAATGACCTCGCTGGAGGTTGAAGATAACCTCCAAATCCTTACATGGCTTCATTGTAGAGAAGAATTTTAAAAAAATAAAATAAAATGAAGTTATGTGTATTGGGCTGGTGGATGGGCAATCGAGTCAGGTTGATGATCCAAACCCGAATCTAAATCAAAATTTAAAAAATTAATAATAAATTCTGGCAATCTTTTAAAAAAACCACGTGGCACTTGTGGGGCTGTGGCATTGCTTGAAGCCACATGGCAGACTCCACTAGCAACGGGGTGGTGCTTGTAACCAAGAGGGCCGATGCATGTTGCCATTCAAGAACTCTATGGCGGCGCATGGCATACGCGTGCTAGTTGTGAGAGTGGTTTTTGTATGGATTTTTCAATTTTTTCAGAATTTCTTTTTCCACTCCTTCTAGGGGCGCGTGAAGGAGTATTTGAGCTTCAATTGAGATGCAGTTTATTTCTAAAGTTCCCTAAATTCAAGCTCTTCATTTTGGTATATGTTTGGTATTTTTTGAAGCAAGCTTGTATCCATTTTTTAGGCTTCCGGTGCTACTTATAGTGATTTTTATTCATTTAAAAAATACTTAAATATCTGTAATAATTCATGATACTTTTATTTGAGATAAATATGAACTTGGAGAGTTCAAAAAGCACTGAACCAAAAATTTTTAATTCTTTTGGATGATGGCTATGTTGAAAAACGTATTCTCACTACAAAAAAATGGGATTTCGTAGCGGTGAATTTGTAACGGTTAATTTTAACTGCTACAAATGTTGACATTTGTAACAGTTTTAACATAAACCGCTACAATATTGTAGCGGCAATCTCGCACCAAGTGGCACGACAGATTAGCAACATTATTTGTAGCGGTTAATAGGAAATAACCATTACAAATAAGCCAGACCTAAGATGTCTATGGCAGGAGCACTGCCTCTGAGGCTGGCAGCTCTAGAGCACAGATGTTCGGGGTCAGACATCCGAGGGAAGAGTCTGTTGAGGAGCTGCACTCAGATTTGGCCTCGACACAGGCTGCAATAGCTCAGTAGCAGCAGCAGATGCTGCAGCAGGCCAATTTCTACTACACTCAGCAGACGCAGTGGCGTGATATCACTAACAGCATGCTCGATCGGTCGTGGAGTCGCCTGTTCCCAGACGAGTAGCATCTACAGGTTTCCCCTGTCCCTCGGTTCGTCGTCCAGCCTCTTCCTCCTCCTCCTCCTCCTATTTATGATGATGATGCTGTTAACTCTAGCCAACGCCTCGATCCAGCAACACCTGAGGGAGGACCAGATCATCAGCCTTCTGCTACTTAGTTTAGGACATATTTATTTTTTCTTGTTGAAATATTTGTAAATAAATATATATAATTTTTATTTCAGAACTTAAATTCTTATTGCATTTACCATAGTTATATTTATATTTTTAGACCGCGTTGTAAAATTTTTGAATTCATTACAACAGTATTATTTATATTTCGAAAACTAAAAAAACAATTAATTATATATATATTTGTAGCGGTTTTATAATAAAACCGCTACAAATATATAAAAATTTTTGAACTATATTTGTAGCGGTTAATATAAAAACCGCTCCAAATATAGTATAATATTTGTAGCAGTTATCAGTTAAAACCGCTACAAATGTAAAGAAATATGCGAGGGAAATTCAAAATTGAAATGTAGAGTATTTGTAACGGTTACAAAAATAACCGCTACAAATACTCAACATTTCAATTTTGAATTTTCCCCCACTTTGTGCACATTTGTAGTGGTTTACGAGAATAACCGCTACAAATTGAAAACAAATTTTTCATTTAAAATTCTCCAACGGAAATTTTTTGTAGCGGTTCTTTTTCTAATAACTGCTACAAAGGTAAAATATTTGAAATTTGAAATTTGAAATTATTCTACCGTGAATAATTTGTAGCGGTTTAATTTGTAGCGATTACTAATATATAAATGCTACAAATATATATTAGTAGCGGTTTTTTATATAACCGCTACAAGGTGAAAACAAATTCTTCAATTTGATTGCAAAGGCTTGAAAATTAGTAGCAGTTTAAGTCATATAACCACTACAAATTTTTAGTGCGGTAGTGGTTACTGTAGTGGTTTCTGAACCTCTACAAAATATTAAACGTTGGAAATTCAGAATATAAGGTTCCAAGCATTCGTCATTCTCTATTCACTCATCTTCTTCACTACACTTTCTTCTCTCTCACTAGTAGCTATGGATAAGTCATGGATTAGGTTGCCACACAATTCTCCAGAATATTTGTATGGATTAAACAATTTCTTGGATTTCGCATTCACTCACACTAGTTGTAACGGCAAGATCATATATCTGTGTCGAAGATGCAAGTTCAAGAAGTGGCATGCACAAAATGTTGTTAAGGAACATTTGCTTCTGAAGCCTTTCCCAGAAGACTATACGTTTTAGGTAGTTCATGGTGAGAAGGCCGGTATGAGATATGATGATGCTCTTCCTTGATGTTCGCAAGTAGGAGTTCAACTAGATGAAGATGATCCTGTGAATGATGCTGTGCGTGATGCATTTGGTGTTCATGACGACAACTTCAACGAAGAAGTGCATGGCTCAGAGCCAGTGTTCATACAGAATGAAGCCGCTTGAGATTTTTTCAGCTTGATGGATGAAGCAGATCGTCCTTTATATCAAGGTTGTCGAAAATACTGTAAATTATCTTTCTTGATCAAGTTGTATCATATCAAGTGCTTGTGTGAAATCACAGATAAGGGATGTCTATGTTGTTGGAATTATTACAAGATGCATTCCCCGACACGAAGATTCCCACAACGTTCTACAAGGCCAAGAAGAATATCAACAGGTTGGGGTTGAACTATCAAAAAATTGATGCATGCCCCAATGATTGTATGCTGTATTAGGGAGACGATTCCAACAGGGAGACTTGCAAGAGATGCCATACATCGAGGTACAAGACTATTCAGAAGGGGAAAAATCAGAAGAAGAAACCTGCAAAGATTCTCAGGTACTTCCCTTTGAAGCCTCGCCTACAAAGATTATTTATGTTGTCCAAAACTGCGGAGCACATGAGGTAGCATGCCGTTGATAAGAATGAAGACGGTAAATTAAGACATCCTCGGGATGCAGACGCTTGGAAAACGTTTGACAACGACTTTCCATCTTTCGCGGCTGACCCTAGAAATGTTTGGCTTGCTTTGGCAACTGAAGGTTTCAATCCATTCGGGAATCTTAGCACAAGTTACAGTATTTGACTGGTAGTCTTAGTTCCCTACAACTTGCCCCTGGATGTGTATGAAGCAAAGCTCCTTTATTATGTCTACGATCATTCCAGGCAAAAAGGCACTGGGCAATGACATCGATGTGTATCTTTAACCGCTTATTGCGAAATTGCTTGACCTGTGGAATGTCGGCATCGAGACGTACGACGCTTACGGGAAGACTTTGTTCAACTTGCGTGCAGCCTTGATGTGGATGGTAAGTGACTTTCCTGGCCTTGGCACATTATCTGGTTGGAATGTGCATACTGGGTCGGTGTGTCTAGCTTGCAATTTTGACTCTGACACAGTATGCCTTCCCCACAGTCGAAAATGGTGCTTTATGGGTCATCGGAGGTTTCTTGATGGAAGGCATAAGTTCATATTGCAATGGAATCACTTCAATGGGAAACCAGAAAAAAGAGGACCACCTCAGACTTTATCCAGTATAGATATCTTACAGCAACTTGAGCATGTTGACTTCGAGTTTGGAAAAAGTGACGATTCAGCACAAACATGCCAAAAGACGCGTAGGACTTCAGCACCTCAATAGTGGAAGAAGATAAGTATTTTATTCACTCTTCCATATTGGAGATCTAATTTACTTCACCACAGTCTTGATGTCATGCACATTGAAAAGAATGTTTGCGATAATGTGCAATATACGCTGCTTAACGAACCCGGCAAGACAAAAGATCACTTTCAAGCGAGGAAAGATTTATGCACCATGAGAGATCGTGAAGATGCTTGGCTAGATGAGCATGACAAATTTCAACCGGCAAAGTTTACCCTCACAAAACGGAATAAGGAAGTCTTCCTCGTAATATTGAAGAAATTAAAAGTTCCTGATGGGTATTCAAGCAACATTTCTCAATGTGTTGACTTGCAGGCTCGAAAGGTTGCTGGCCTGAAGAGTCATGACTCGCATGTTCTTATGCAACAGTTACTTCCTCTAGCTATAAAGAATGCACTTCCTCTCGATGTTTCCATCGTTTTGGTGGAACTTTGTTCTTTCTTTCGGAAGTTGTGTTCTAAGGTTTTGATCGTTGAGGAGCTCGATGAGCTGCAGTCCAAAATCATTCTTATGCTTTGTCATTTGGAGACGATCTTTCTCCATCCTTTTTCACTATGATGGTTCACCTTACAGTCCACCTCGTTCATGAAATAAAGCTCGCTGGCCCAGTACAATATCGATGGATTTATCCGATTGAAATGTACTCATTTTAAATATGTGCTTTATTGTTAGTTCCTATGTTTGCTAGTCATCCTTTTCAGTATTAGTATCATTTTTCTCTTCTTACTTTGTAGGTTTCTTGGGAAATTAAAATCTTACGTCAGGAATAAAGCGTGGCCAGAAGGTTCTATAGCTGAAGGCTATATAGGGGATAAGGTGTTATATTTTTGTTCAAGGTACTTTGATGACCTTGAGACAGCTTTCAACCGCCCACCTCATGTTGACGATTGTCCTGAACTTGAGACAACATCAAGAAAATTTATCCCTCGTGTTGGTAAACCAGTTGGAGGAACTGAGAATTTCAAACTAATGGCAACTGAGAAGTTGCAAGCACATAGACATGTCTTGATTAATTGCACTCAAGTTAAACCTTTCATACAGTAAGAATTGTACACTCACATGTTATTCTATATCTTTCGTAACATTTTTCACTTTCATTTCACTATCGCCTTTCTATGATCAAATGCAGGGAATTCAGAAGTCATGTTAAGCGTCAACTCAGGATCCGTACACAAACATCCTCCGAAGTTAACAAAAAAGTCCACAAAGAATTCCCAAGCTGGTTTACGCGCAGAATACTAAATGACTGCAACCCACACTCACCAAATTTCAGAGCTCTCGCAATCAGCCCTCTTGATCATGCAAAAAGGTTTACAGCATACAATGTCAATGGTTTCAAGTTTTGCATGGTTTCATGGGATCAAGGATTGCAAACTCAAAATTCGGGTGTTTATGGCATATTTGGGATAAGGAGTTATTCAAGCAGCAATGACACCAACATGGAGTTCGGAGGTGTTCCTTACTATGGAAAGCTTCTTAATGTCGTCAAACTTAATTATCAAGGCCGATTCACCGTGACGGTGTTCAAGTGTTTGTGGGCAAATACCACTACTTCCCAGGGACAGACAACTGACAACGTAGGGATCACATCAGTCAATTTCTCACGGCCAATTCATACCGGTAATTCTCAAGATAATGACCCGTACATTCTTGCCTCAGAGGCACAACAAGTTTATTATGTCGAGGACAAGAGGCACAGGGATGGGCACTGTAACATCCCGATTTTTGACTAAGGACTAATGATAATTATTGGGAATAATTATGTGCTTTGTGGCAATATTAATTAATAAGCCATAATTATTGGAAATTGAAATAGTGAAATTGTTGGGAATTAGTTAGTGGTTAATAGAGGAATTAATTACTAGCTAAGAGAAAATGAGATGTATGATTAAAATTATCAATGGTTAAGATTGATTTTGTAGTGGGCAAGAGGCATAATCAAGTGTATGTGTGTGCATGTGAGCCCATGTGAGTTGAAGGGAGATGGTGATTAGTGGCATGTGGAGAGCCCTTGGATGGGTCATAGGTGAATGACACATCATCATCTTCATCTTCTCTCTTTTTTTCTCTCTCTCGTGCTCTCTCTCTTCTCTTTCTCCACCATTTCCGGCGACTTGAGGCATGAAGAGGAAGAAGAAAAGCTTGGGGAAAAGGTGAGTGAATGGCTTCCTTTGCTCAAATCCTTTTCATAAATGTTGATCATTGAGTTGAGAGCTTCAATTTGATGGTTGTAGCTTCTCTATTGGTAGTGATTTGAAGAATCACGAAAATATGAAGCTTGGAGAATCAAAGAGTGTCTTTGAGAAAGTTGTTAAGGTATGTGAACCCAATCTTTCTATCTATGTTTCATTGCCAAATGATTAAGTTGATAATTTCTGGAATTATTGCCCTAATTGTGAAAATATGGGTAATGGGTAGTTTGGCATGATATGGCATTGGAAATGGTATGTGGGTATGAGTTTTGAATAGATAGAATGGATTTGGGATGGAAATGATTGAAGTTAATGATATTGGAAAAATGATGATTATATTGCCCTAGACCAAAGCTTGTTAATGGAATGGGAATTGGGTAATTCTGTCGGTTCCATTGAATTCAGTGAGTGATTTTGTGTGGGAGTGGCTTTGGTAGAGGTTTTGGGTCCATTTGGATCAATTGGGCAAGAGTTAGGAAAATGTGGTAAGTTTACTGCGTTTTCTGGAATCTGATAGATTCACTCGAGCAGACATGGGTGTGCTCGAGTGAAGGAAGAATATTGCTCGAGTGAGGGAGATCCTGCTCGAGTGATATGTGAGTTTTCCCTTGTTGTGCTTCGAGTTGCACCTGGGTTTTTATGAGCGCTGCTCGAGCACATCGCTTTGTGCTCGAGTGAGCGAAGAGCATGCTCGAGTGAGCATGGTCTGCTCGAGTGGCAGTGGGAGTCCAGAGTGAAGGGTTACTTTCTGGTCTTCACTTGCGGGCAAGGTGCAAGAAGTGTGCCTTCTCACTCGCGGGTGGAGGGCATCTGCTCGAGTGAGCCGTGTGTGCTCGCGGGTGAGAGGTGTGTGCTCGTGTGTGTGCTCGCGGGTGAGAGGTGTGTGCTCGCGGGTGTGCTCGCGGGTGAGTGTGGTGTGCTCGAGTGATCCAGTGCTTGGAGAGCGTTGGGTGCTCTCGGGTGCTCACTCGCGGTCTCACTCGCACTTGTGCTCGAGTGATGTCCGTACTTGTGCTCGAGTGAGAGCTTCTGTGCTCGAGTGAAGCAGTGGAAAATATCAAGTTTAAGTGTTCAAAAGGGGATCTTTGGGGATAGTCTTCCAACCCTTTAGAGCTATGGATTGAGGTGTTTGAGGGCACTTAAAGGGCAATAATGATAACCAACTTAAGTGTCTAAAAGTTAAGGAATTGGAAAAAGGGATTAATCCTATATCCTTGGTTTTGGTTATAGGACTTGATGATTTCCTTGAACGTGAGCAGCCGGAGCAGGAGCTTACGTGGAAAGAGGGTAGGGAACTTACCTCTCCTGCATGTATTGATAATTGTATTTGTGTATTGATGCATGTTATTGCTTTGCATGATTATGTGAAACATATGAGAATGATTGTAGCTCTGTTTCTAGTTCTACTATGGCCATGAGTATGTTATGTGAACATTGAGCATGCGGATATATCATGATGTGAACATGAGTTATTGTGATGCAAGCATGTCATGCATTAAATACTTATCTTGCATGCATATTGGTATGTGTTTCCTACTGAGATTCCCCAGAATCTCACCCTCCCCTATCAACATTTTAGACAGGGAAGGAAGATTGAGGATGAAGCAAGCATCCAAGGACGAAGAGGACTCGTTTTGGGTGAGAGCTTAGTAGTTGGTTATCATTGTGCAAATGGGATTATGTATTTGATTGTATGGATCAATATTTAAGAATGTATTCGGATAGGTTGTGTAATCCCTGTTATTTGAGTTGTATGGGCTAATTCGCCCTATGTTTATTGAGCGAAGATATGATCCCGTGAGTTTTCGGGAATTTATATTGCGTACTCTGATAATTGTATAAATGTAATTTATCTTCGCATAGTAATTATATTCGGAGTGTAAATATGAGACCGTGTTGTAAATGATTTCGAAAAATATTTGTGAAAACCCCGTCTGGTTGATGGGTTTATAAAGGTTGTTTTGTCTTATTGGTCTCTATTTCACGTTAATCGGATAATCCGGATATTAATTACGGCAGGGGGTTACAGGCACTGTTGGAAATTGTGCCCAAAGAGCCAATCATCATACTTTGAACATTATCAATTTAATGAAATTTATCCATTCTGTTATCATATTCTTTGCATGTTAACTGTGATAATTGTATCCTTGGATAATTCATAAAGATTGTCCTAAAATGTCCATGGTCAGTCATCTATGCGGCAGCAGAGATGAAACAAGATCAGTATGACTTTGATAAGATATGGAGATACGAAACAAAATCTTAGGCACTTGTAAGAGTATAAGGTGCTGAACCGACCCACTATGAGAAAGTTACATGGATCAATTGATAAGCTTTTCTCATGTATAACCACATCACAATGCCCTTTGACCTGAGGTCATCATGGATTCCTACATGAGAGTTGCTAAGCTTTGAACTAGTCAAAAGTCACCTTTGACCAGGTGATGATAAAGGCTACAATTGGGCTTGGTGGTTTTTCATGCAGAGGAATATGAATAATCAAGATGGAATTTGTCCCTCACATTAGTAGAGATATATTACTGGGCCCCTCGATGAGTAAGTTTGAGAAATGTATGGCCATACTACAATGGAAAGGAGTTTCCATTTCTATTATCAGACAACTCAGAAATCAAGAAAGTAATAATCAGGAATAAGAAGATGACATTATCCATGCCTCATCCTTGACCGATATATCGTGTGACAAAAGGGACGTGACATGGTTATATGACAGGTTGCATCGTGTTAACAATCCTCATATGAATTGGGTAGTCGTGATGTCTTGCTAGAGGCCGCTTGCGACTTGTGGGTTAATACAGTTATTGGCCCACTTCCAACTTCATATGGGCCTACAGGGTCGCACACAAGAATGACCCAACACGAGATAATGTTTAATTAGGTTGGACGAATTATATATATATATGTAATATAAAAAAATTCGTTAATAATATTATATAGATATGTATTTTCGAAATACATATTATATATATGTATATATATTATATTATATTATTATATTGTGTTAGTTTTAAATTTAATTTATTAAGATAAATTAAATCTAATAACTAACATTATAGAGATATGGTATCTCAGATTTAATTTATGAAGATAACTTAAGTCTAATGGCTCTTTATTTGGATTAAATAAATAGGTTATATTAAAACTGTTAGACAGATTTAATTTAAACTGAATTTATTTAATTAGCTCATCAAGATAATTAATAGTTAATTAATTTCAAAATTAATGATGATTAATTTTGAAATTTGAAAATAGCCCTCATAGGTTATAAACTTGATAGAGCAGATATACTGAGATACACATTAGAATTGAGAGCCGCAAGGGAAACCCTAAGAGATATTAGAGGCGCTAGCACGCAGTCTCAGTTGAAGAGCATTCGTGTGGATACCGGTAGAGGGGGCGGACCTGACGTATTGGCTCCTAGAGATCGTGAAAACCCTGAATCATCAAAAGGTATGAATCCTTCCAACTTGGTTTAAATGCCATTGATAGATCCTCGATTAGGATCTGTGAACATTTTTAAAATTCTTCCGTTGTGCCTGCTGATTCTAACAGGCACATGGTAGTTCATTTAAAGCCACGGGACCTTTACGACATGGGTGAAGGCGATAACATCGCCTATGAGAGTGAGCCATTTCAGCCCGCCAATTTCAAAAACTTCTTCCTTGAAGGCGATGATAATTTACTTTTACAGCGGTGCGTTTTTTTAAGTTCACATCATTTAGATTAAATTTTTTAAACAAAATAATACATCACTGACAACAATTTTTCTACACAATTTCTATAGGGATGGCGAGGATGAGTGATCAAATTCAAATTATGGTGTTGTCTTTTTAAAAAATATTTTTAAAAAAATATTTTAAAAAAATAAATTCGATATTTGTAGCGATTCAAAAACTGCTGCAAAATATAAATAACCGCTACTAATTAAAAACCGCTACAAAATGGCTACACTAACTGCTACAAATGCTACGCAGATCACTTTAAATACCCCCACCACATCTCATTTCAAACACTCCCCCACTTCTTTTCACCTTACCCCTCTTTCATTTTCTCTCATTTACAAATTTTTTTGTATGAGTTGAGGAGCTGAACAAGGTAATCAAATCTGGTAACAAGTTTTTAAATTTTTTATTTCAATACTTCTTTCCTTCGCATAAAATATATCCTCACTATTTTTTTTCAGATATTTAAGAGCTTTTTCTCATTTCACCTATTTTTCTTACATAATCAAATTGTAGTAGACAACATAATAGTTCCTTTTTACCTACATATCCTTAATAATATTATCAATACAATCTTTATACTTATCTCACTAAATTAAATTATTCATTTTAATTTATAAATGAGCTAAACTATTGAATAATAAGCTAATTAAATTAGCTAAACTACTAAAAAAATAAAATATTTAATTTAATATTAAAAAAACTTAAACAAATGATTGTATTTTTATTTTAAAATTTAGTTAATTTTTGTAGCGGTTATTAAACCGCTACAAACTAGAGCAAATTTTTCAAATGCAAATAAATTTTTTGGCGCCAAATTTGAATTAGCGGTTATATAACCGCTACTAATTAAGGGCGCCATTTTTCAAATTCATATTAGTAGCGGTTTAGGAACCTCTACAAAATGGAACAAAATTTGGATTTCCCGCCTTGCAAATTTTGGGTTTTGATATTTGTAGCGGTTGTATAACCACTACAAAGTTCCTAGAAAGAGACGATAGCTCTCGGCGATGTTGTAGCGGTGGGATTCAACCGCTACAAAAAAATTAGCGGTTATTTTACTTGAATAGTGGTTTTGAATAACCGCTACAAATACGCTTGCAACGTAGAATTTAGTAGCGGTTTCATGAACCGCTACTAATATTATTTGTAGCAGTTAAAACCGCTACTAATACCCATTTTTAACATCTACGAAATCACGTTTTTTTTGTAGTGTCTTGAGCATGAACCATTTAGTGGTAGATGAGAAAAAGAACAAATTAGTGGTAGATTAGAAAAAATCCCATGGCACTTAAATGCAATTTTCAGATTTCAAGGGACTAGTTTGTTGTATTTTCTCTTGTCTAATACCTAAATGCAATTTTCCCAATGATATTGCCATATAAAAAAAATGTACGTACATCATGTAGTCAACAAAAAATATTTGAAATTGAAATTTCAAAGCTGTAAACAAGTTTTTAATTTCAAAAACAACAAATATCTGTATGTTATACTCCCTCCCTTACAAACACAAGGATTTTTTTATCTAACATGCACCAATTAAAAGTATTGACCATATTAATGAAAAGACATAAAACAATTTTAACATATTTTTAGGGGTATTTTAATAATAAAGTATATTAATTACCTTTAGAAATCTACAAAATGCTTATGTTTGAAAGTATGGATTTTTTAAAAACTTGTCAATCATGTTGAAAGTTGAGATTCTTCTTCCAGCAATAATAGGGAAATTACAAAAAAGTTGAACATATTATTTACGTATATGCATGTTTATATGCTTGTACCTTATTGACAATTTATATATGTTTGTATAGAATCTGTTGATGGCTTAATTGTGGGTGTCATAAAAGAAATAAAACCATATATCTTATATCTTATTAACTTAATAGAAATATCTCATGAAATAAATACCTGCAACCTAAAATGAAATTAATGATCATACTCGATCTTAGTGTGGAGTGGCTCGGCCGCGTTAAGGCGTTCATTATGTCTGCTAGGTGATTAAAAGAAAACATGTGAATGTACTAAATTCCATTTTCCTGATATGCTTCTGCTGCCAAAAACAAAAGTGGAACAGATCAGCTTAACATATAAAACGGACAGACTCATCATAATCTATTTACTCTCAGCTATTAATGAAGCTCCAACCAATTCTTGAAGATTGAAAATAAAGTTTGAAGGATTTGGTTGAGAAAACATATTAAATATCTTAAGAGGTTTCATGAAGACTGAGACGTACGTACATAAAGCTGGAAGAAAATTCCATTTTTATGTTAGTGTTAGAGTAAAGAAAATACACAGTTTACCACTAACAAGGCAACATGAAGAACACCGTTCCATCACTTTCATCCTGACGTTGCCTTTAGTTTTTTCGTCATCTTCCATGGATTGGAATTCAAAACTCAAAAATATATTGTGGGTTTTGTCCCTCGTCCTCTTCCCCCAAGGGCCTAAATTCTCTCTCTCTCTCTCTCTGTCTGGTGACATTGTTTGAAATTTTTATTATCTTTGTCATCCTCCATTGTTAGATGTTCAGTTGAGGCCAAAGCGCGCATCTGAACTTCAACGAAGGTTCCTAAAATTATGTTTTCATTAAAAAAAAACGAGTTTGATCGCTGGCTCCCACTTCAATTTGAAAGAGTTCTTTCTTTACTGTTCTCCATCTTTCTGTTACCTGACAAAACATTTTGTTTATTTGTTTAATTTCTTTTCCGATTATTACATTATAATATGATCTTGCTGAAGTTGCGCATGGCTTCATGATGTAATTGCAAACAAACCTGTCAAGGAACATCTTTAGTTACTAAACTGATCCTTTGCTTTAAGCTGTTTTTTTAATGTAATAATATATAATAATATAACCCAAAAAAAAAAACAAACTGGCTTTGATTCTATCTTTTCAAATGTCTGGAGACGCATGGCCATGATAAAAGTCTCGTCATCAAACTTTTTTGCTTCTGCTTAAATTAACGTTGAATTGGTCAATGTTGTTGCAATTGATGTTGTGTGGCCAGTTTTCAGTTTTCACATGATTGTAAATGGAACATATACTATTTTCTATATTTGTATTTTTATGTTAGCACGAAGTAGGATTCATCATATGGGCCAAGGAGACTTCACATAGCCTTTTCAGAATGCTTTACTTTTTAGTATATTAAATTAAATAAGTCACTTTAATATTATTGCTACTAACTTCTATCTGCCTGCTTCTTATTAGAAGGCCTCTTCATTTATGGTGATCGGAAGAGAACATGTGAATATACATTCTCACAGCAGACACCTCTCTAAAGGTTTTATGTAACACTGTCTTTTAAGTTTTAACTTAACAGATTTTTTTTATTAATGACTTTGTATCCTGATGACATGAAGGCTCTCCAGTAGGAGGGAAGCTGCGGGCTCGATCCCCGCTTTTAACTCAAAATCATTAGTGTTTTTCTTCTAATTAGAAAAATTTTACTTGTTTCCATGATTATTGTTCTATCTCTTACCTAATAGCTCTTTCTAGTAAGGTTAACTTGCTCAAAAGCATCGATGTCCAGTCTGAATTGATTCAATAAAATTTAGGGGAAAATTGCACTAAAAAATTATTTTATGGTGTTGAGTATTGCTGAAAAAATATTTTAGGATATTGGATGCATATTAATTCAAAAAACTTTTGGGGTTTAACAATGAGGGTAAAATTTCACCTGAAAAATACTTTAAGAGTAAACTTGCAGTATAAATTAGTTTAGGGTGTCAAGTCTCTTGTCATAATACTTTAAGGTGTTAGTAGATACACTTTAACCCATAAATATATGTGCGATGAAGTTGTGAATGGCAGGCACATGTTTATCTGGGGATATAAGTATTTTGGATCGGAGTGCATGCAAAAGCAATTTGTTTTCATTAATCATGTCTGTATCAGTTTGGAAAAGAAGCCTGCAATGCTGATTATCACATGTTTGTATCAAGATTTTTGGCCAAGAAAAAATGTTTGTATCAAGATCCACTTACATCTATTCATGTAATTAACACGAATTAGTTTGCTTAAATTGATCTTTGAAGAATATCCGTTCATATTTGAGAGGCTGATTCATTTAACCATAATTTTATATATTTTCTCTTAATTAAATAGGGATTCTTAATGTATTTTCCAGGGCATTATTGCCTGATTAAGTACTCATTTTAATTAGAGGCATTTGTATTGGATTAATTGTAATTAAAGGATAAAATGGCCATAATTATTTATACATATGATCTCTTGAACTTTTAATACTACCTTGTACTTAATCTTGCATTACAGGTGCTTTGGGACGCAATTGGTGAATTTTGGAGGCTGAATTAATATTTTAAAGACAAGGAAAATCATAGAAAAGGGCCAGAGAAATTACAGAAAATCACCCATCAGCTTTTTCAGGAAGAACATTTACTGGGGAAAATTACAGAAAAGTCCCAAGATGCAAATTCAACATTCAAACCTTTGAACGACAGAAAAGCAAAATTTGGGGAGTTTTGTCATGTGAGCTTCTGGAATATGTAGAAAACTACATGCGCGTACATTACGGAAAGATTTGTGTTAAGTATAATGAACACATTTTCTTTCTTTCTAGCAAACAATGGGCAGCTTGCTTTCAGCTTGCAATCAACGATGACGGCTGCACCTAACACAACAATCAGGGTGGCTATGCACTAGTGCAAAAAGTTAATTTGGCATCAGTTAAAATTGCATTTTCGCCACAGCATTTAGGGTGTAGCGGAATTAGCCGTAGCGAAAAATATATATTACGGCGTCACTTGCTTAATATATGTCGCCGTAAATGAATATATTATGGAGTCAGTTGCTTAAGATATAACGCAGTAAATGAATATATTATGGCTTCGCATTGTAACTAAACCGACGCCGTAATACATGTGTGACAATTGAATTTTCAAATCCAATGGATATTTTTTATTTTAAAATTTTCAAATACCACATGTCACGTCTATAGGAGGCCACCTCATCGTTGGTTCAGCCACGTGTCTCCTCCCCATGTTACCACGTGTCACCTCCTACTGCTGCCACGTGTCCCTCCTCCAAGTGTGCTAAGTGTCTCCTCCTTGCCTTGCCATGTGTCACCTCCAAGCGCTGCCACTTGTCCCTCCTCGAAGTGCGCCAAGTGTCACCTCCGAGAGCTGCCACGTGTCTGCGCCTCTTAAATCTTGAAAATGTCTCCCCTCCTGTTTGAACCCGCGACCTCATGCTCTTAGTACCTGCACGCTAGAGCCTTTGCCAGTTGTGCCAAGATTAACCTGCGTTATTTTATTACATAATGTTATATATATAATATTATTAAAAATAAAATAAAATAAATAAAAATTCTAAAAAAATATTTATATATTTATGATTAATTAATTTCAAATTCAATAAATTTTAAATCTTTAATAAATATTTTTATAACTATATTTTAATCAATTTTCTAAATTTAAATATATTGTTAATTTAAATTAATTAATAACAAATAATTTAATATTATAAATATTATTTTTAATATAAAATGATAAATATAATATTAATAACTAATAATTTATTTTTAAATAAAATTAAATAATAACTAATATAATAATATTAAAAATATTATTTTAGTCGAAAATTTTAAATATAGTATTAATAAATAATAATAAAATATTCAACAATAATAATATTTTATTTTTAATTAAAATTATTTAATAATTAATTTTATAATATTATTTTTAATATAAAATTTTATAAATTTTGCAACGGAATGTGCCACGGAAAAGTTCCATGGCATCGTGGCAAAAAAAATTTTCACAAAATTTGCGACGTAATTCCGTGGCTAATTTAGGCATTGAACTTTTTTGTGGTTAATTTCGTGACAAATTTAGCTACGGAAAAATTCCATCGAAAAAATTTCCAATAGAATTTCTGACTGATTTTCCACAGAATTTGCCACTGAAAAAATTCTGCAGCAAATTCTGTCGGAAATTGAGTGTTTTTTTTGTAGTGCTCTATCTGGAAGCCGCTACGTCAACAGTGATGAAGGGAAGTTGCGAAGTTAGCAGAGCTGGAGCGAAATTCATAGAGAATCCGCGAGTTAGTAGAGTAGTGAAGGTTTTTGTTGAAGGCATTAGGGCGTCAGGTGGAGTGGGAATCAACGCAATATTTTCTTTTCTTTAGAAAAAAATAGTTAATATATTTTTAAGACTTCCTTAAAGCCATGTGGGTTATAATTAAGGTCTTGGTTTCCTATAGGACCCGATGGTATAAGTAAACTCGATAAATAAATTATAAATTATGGGTCAAGTTCCACCCATAAATTGATCATCCATTTTTTTAATAATTAACTAGGTATAGTTAAGTAGTTAAAAGAAATTCTCTAATCTCTATCAGATGGTCCTGAGCTATAAATAACCCACTTAAAAAAAGTTATTTAAAATATAACTATAATATAATTATATTTTGGGAAAAAATATTTGTTTTAAATTTATTTACAGTATTTAATTATGGTTATGACATGTTATATTTCAAATTTATCTATTTCACAATTAAATTCCAAAACTTTATATAAATTATGGCTTCTAGTGCTTACTAAATTGATTCCATAATTATTATTGTTATAGCATCTTAATTACGGCATCAATTGAATATACAACCGATGCCATATTGTACATTACTGCGTCAGTTACACTTCAAACAGAAGCAAACTTATGTCACATGAATTATCACTTCCGGTCTTCAAGTAACTGATGCCATATTGTACCTTATAGCGTCAGTTACATATTAAACAGAAGCGAAATTATGTTACATGAATTATCACTTCTATTCTTCAAGTAACTAATGCAAAATCATGTAGTTAAATTAGTATTTTATACTAGCGAATATAATTATATTTTGGAAAAAATTATTTATAGTATTTAATTACAATTATGACATATTTTATTTTAAATTTATTTATTTCACAAGTAAATTCCAAAACTTTATATTAATTATGGCTTCTGGTGCTCACTAAACTGATTCCATAATTATTATTATTACAGCATCTTAATTACGACATCAGTTGACTATACAACTGATGTCATATTGTATATTACGGCGTCAGTTACATTTAAAACAGAAGCGAATGTATGTCATATGAATTATCACTTATGTTCTTCAAGTAACTGATGCTATATTGTACATTACGGTGTCAGTTACACGTAAAACAGAAGCAAAATTATGTCACATGAATTATCACTTCGGTTCTTTAAATAACTGATGCAAAATCATGTAGCTAAATTAGTATTTTGCACTAGTGATGGTTGGTGAAGGGAAATGGACGTTGGCAATCTCACCATATATACCCCCATTTTCACCACCATGAGGGCATCCAAAAACCTGCAGCTCTTCCTTCTTCAGTTTTCCTCTTCCATTTTCTTTTGCCGAGGAACTACACAATGTGGAGTTGAAGTAAGAACGAGGTCACCATTCTCACCACCAACCTCTTCCCTTCATCACTACCATTCACCTTTACCAGCCTCGGCATTTTCCTCTGCTCCGTTTCTCCGCCTACATCATTTTCTTTCCTTTGTCCTTCCTCTGTTATTAACACTACCGTCACCTTCGGTCTTCTCTGTTTGCTCCACCAAAAGCCATTGAAAACTACCAGTGCAACACCCTCATCTCCTCTATGTGATAGTTCAGCAAGTTTTGCATTTTCCGGCGACACCCCAGTTTTCGGCCCCCATTTCCGGCAAATATCCAGTTTCCTGTGACCCATTTTTCACCTCCGTCGTGTCTTCCTTGTCTCCTACCATCGTCCCTTCATTATTCAAATACCGCACCATCATTCTTCATCGGTTTTTTTGTGACTCCCGTGTGGTTTCCAATTTTTCGGTGAAGTCTGTGAAAATTCCGGCCCCCACTTCTGGCAAACCACACTTCCGGCAGTCTGTACCCCTTGTTTCTC
Source organism: Inga laurina (assembly GCA_963855925.1). Lineage (NCBI taxonomy): Eukaryota > Viridiplantae > Streptophyta > Magnoliopsida > Fabales > Fabaceae > Inga > Inga laurina. The sequence goes on from OY979708.1 coordinate 31,328,042, forward strand.
ATTGCTGCCATTATTCTATCTTGTCAAGCATCATCAACTCAGTTGCAGCCGAGAGAGAGAACTAAGAGCGCAAGAAGAAACACGATCGTGACTTATAAATGGATTCATGCATGCTGACATCATCAACATTCATGCTGACATCATCAATGGCATGTCTTTGAATTCATGCATGCACGTGGAAGCTTAATAAGGGGAGTCATTGTTTTTTTTATTTTTCTTATTCAAATATTTTGTTTGATTATTGTTTGAACAATGTGTGATTAAATTTGTGTTTGTGGGATTTATATATACTTTGCCTATGATTTGAATTAATTTGAGTGGCGTGTTTGTTTATATATTTAATTAAATTGCATTTTCTTTTATTTTTTTCAAAAAAAATCAAGAAAAACCCAAAAATCAATTTTCCCTTGTTTTATTATTGAATTTGCTTTTGCATGACATTTAGTATTACCTAAGATAAAATAAAAAGCTCCTAGTGAAGAGAGACGACCCAAGTATTGCATTATACTATAATTCTTGGATTAAATATCTTGTATTTGACCCTGAGAAGCAAAGACACGGTCAAATCACTGATTTATCAATTACTCCCTCTAGTCCTTAATATAAGATATATTTACCTAATTTGATTAGATTAAACTAGTTAATATGACATCTATTTTCTAAAATATCCTAGTCACATTTTTTAATTCTCTTATTCCCTCTCTTCCCTGGTTATTGTTAAGGAAGCATGAATAGGGGTAAATTTGAAAAAGATTGAGAAATATAAAAAATATATCTTATATTTAGAACTAAGATCAACTCCGTGAATATATAATATATTAAGGACAATACGGAGTATATATCATGTTGCAGAATCATGTAGTTCAAACCGGTGTTGACCTCATCGTATCTTCGAGAAAGATTGTGTTTATATGACCCAATGATAATCCACTTGAACCATTGAATTTGGAAGAACAAATGACTCAAAATGTGTTGGAAAATTCCACAAGAATGATTTTATAAATTTATTAGTTTAATGAAGAACCTAGAGAGAATCTCCTCTCAAGTATGGAAATTCCAAAAAAATAACTTTTTATTCCAAATTCAAGTCTGATTATAAAATGAGTGGTGCAATGTATTTTAAGATATACATTCAAAATTTGATTTAATTTCGTATGAAAAATAAAAATAATAAATGCTAACTTAAAAAAAAAAGACCTTACTCAACGAATTTGGGAACTCAAAAGTTAAAATTACCAACTAATTTAATTTTCTTTCAAATACAATTAACAAAATATAATCAGCATATCAGTATTGCGGCTTTGATGACATGAGCCAGTATCAATTTCTCTTTCTATGTAATACTAGACATTAGTTATTGTTCCACCATTTAATAAATGTCTTCCCTAAAATATACAACCTCATCTCTCATATCCTTAATATAAGAGCTATTGACTAATTTGGATAAATATTACGGAAATTAGTTATGTTAGTAATTTGTAATAAATATATGTTGGTTCTCATAAAATACCATATTTTATCATATGTTCATAACTACCCTGGATAGAAACCCATTATTGTACATAATCAATAGGGATACTTAGGAAAAATTGTGAATATAGAAGATAAAGTTGTTTGAGATCTTAAATTTATTACCAAATTAATCTAACTCCGAGTTAGCTCTTATATTAAGAACATAAGGTATAAAATACTATTACCTCCATTTCTATTCTAAATGTAGTATACGACAAACTAGATTTTACATTTACGACCAGAAGAACACACATTAAATTTGGTTTGATGGTGGAAACCCATCCACTCTCCCAAAAAAAAAAAAGTGACAAACTATGACATTTTGAATTAATGGGTTTGAACGCAATTATAAGTGTATAACGAATTAGAGGTTGTTTGGTATGTGGCTCATAATAATTTTTTTAAAACCACTCATACTTAGAACTAAGCCTTCTCTCCCATAATTAAAATTAGTGAAACTAACAAACAGTTATTAGGTGAAGTAAACTGGCTTGGCATCTAGTAGCAAGGCTGTAGAATCGAACGCGCACGCAGAACAAAGCTATTCACGGATCAGGTCTTATAAAAAGCTTAAGAATCAAAGGGGCAAAACAAATATATAACTGGACTTCGAAACTACATATAATATTGCCAAAGAAACCAAAATAAAATTCGGAAAACAATCAAGGTGAGAGAAAAGGGGGCGAAAAGGTTCAAAAAATGTTATAATAGGAACAAAAAAGGACTACCTGATACTCAAAAGGCAGAAACCACAACAACGAAACAGGGAAGAACTCAGGTATTCCTAAATACGAAAGGCGCGTGAAAAGTAGGCACGATTGATTTTAGTTTTGGCTGTTCCTTTGTACTAATACTGTTTTATTTAGCCAGTAGTGTTCCTGACCACTTACTCCCTCCGGTTTAAGTGGACATTTTTTTAGATATTAATGGAGCTTAATAAGATACTTAATTATATTATATATTATGTATCATTAGATTATATGTAAGTTTATATAGTTTAAGTAGCTTTGTTAATATATCCAAAAATGTAGCCATAAGAAGCACCATTTATATCTCAGTTACAAGCGAGATCAAACCCTCAACCTCCTATTTATAAGGAAGCATCCATGTCACTAGACTACAAGGACTTTGGTGTAATTTTCTTACCTTTGCCTTGGAGGTTCGTGGGGTTTAATTTCATGAAGTTGTTCAATTAAAAAAAAAAGGGATTTATTCTTGGGGTATCATTTTATTTTCTTTAACGAATTTGTCCTTTATAAAATAGTGACGTGAAAGGCTAACTGTAAAGCTGATCACTTCCATTGTCTGAAAGACACAGAATGAGGAACCAGTTTCCCAACCTATCCTTTGAATTTTTTTTATTTTTTTTAAAAAATGTTTTACTAGATAGAAAATGTAAAACAAAGATAATCTCTTATCTAAATTTTTTAAGAAAATAATTTTTCATTAAAAAATCAAAATATTAAAAAGTTAAATCTGGACAATCCAGAGATAAGCTGAGCTCCCTGCCTATTCTTTAGATAGGCTGGCAAACTGGTTCTAAGTGACAGTGTAGGTTGCTCTGTATTCCAAATGCACCACTTTCATGCAATAACTAGAAACGCTCATGTGATCGTGACTTTGCTGACATCTTCCACATCACAATAAAACATATAAATTTTAGAATTGATTTCCTAATATTTTTTTTATCATATCATATTCCCAAGTCTTTTTTTATAAGACATCTTCTAAAAAGGTGTTTAAAAACATTTGTTGGCAGTTCCAATAAGCATTAAATATTTTTTTTCACATATTCTCATATTTAATAAGAGTAGCATGATAGAGTCTAAATTAATATGATATTGGAGTTTAATGATGTTAATATAGATAATATTAAAATAATTCACATTATATAACAAGTTTAATGCTTTAACTGTTTTTAATGGAGGAGAGGGTTCATTGGGATAATCTTTTTCAGTCTTATATTAACATATCACATTATCCAAGGGTTTATGTTAGTCACACCCATCTTTTGCGGTCATATATAAATGCCCTTACATATATATATTTTCAAAAAATCAATAATAAAACCCCCTCACCAGCCACCAGTTGCAGGCGACCACCGTCGGCAACAAACCCTCACGCTACGGGAAATTATTGACAAATTTAGTTAAAGAATTCACCACATTTCATCAAGTTTTCATAACTTTCACTTACTAAGTAAAACATTCACACTGTTAGGCTATTGACGAGTCTTGTTAAGAAATTCATCATTTTTCATTATGTTTTAACAACTTTTGTCTATGAAGTAAAAAATTTACACCCTCAGGCCACCGGCGAGTGTTGCTAGGGAATTCATCACTTTTCAATAGGTTCTAACCACATTCGTTTATCAAGTTAAAAATTCACAAAATTAGATCCTTCACCAATTTTGTTAAGGAATTCGCCACTTTTCATTAGGTTTTAACAACTATTGTTTCCAACTAAAAAATTCACAACATCAGGTCCTTCACAAGTTTCGTTAAGGCATTTACCACTTTTCATTAGGTTTTAACAACTTTCGTGTATCAAGTAAAAATTTCACTCCATCAGGTCCTTCACAAGTCACTACAAAAAAAGGGTATTAGAGATGGAATTTAGAGACGGAAATTCCATCGCTAATAATATTAGCGACATAATTTCCGTCGTTAATTCCGTCTCTAATATGTTAGTGACAGATTAGCGACTGAAAAAGTTCTGTCCCTAAAAAGGGCGTTATTAATTATGTTAGCAACAGAATTTTAAAATCCGTCGCTAATTTAGAGACGGATTAGCGATGAAAATTTTGTCTCTAATATGAGACGGAAGTTCCGTTGCTAATGTCAAATTCCGTCGCTATTTTTTTGACGTGGATTAGGGATGGAATTTCCATCTCTAATATTTGACACGGATTAGAGACAGAATTTTCGTCGCTAATATTTGACACGGATTAGAGACAGAATTTTCGTTGCTAATTTTTGGCACGAATTAGAGACGGAATTTCCATCGCTAAGGCTAAGATGGATTTTTGATGTTCCGTCGCTAATGTGCGACAGTTAGTGACAAAATTGTCAAGATTAGCGATTAAAATTCTGTCCCTAATCCTTCGCAAAGTGAAATTTTTTTAAAAAGGTAAATTTAATTTTGTGAATAAATTTCTAGATTTATTTTTTTAATTTTTGTGCAATAACTTTTTTTTTTATTTTGAATTTAACCGTTGACTTATAATGGTTAAAGAACTAAAAGTGGAATTAAATTGATTGCAGATAAAATCAAGTTCAAACCAAATTCTAAAATGATAGTGGAATTAGCAAACTACAAAGCAACAAAGTGTGAAAATGTATATAATGTATCAAACAAACCACACAAATATTTAATGTAGTCAAACAACCTAGTGACCACTATCTTATGGTGGGCTATCTTATGGTGGCCTATCATCAGCCTTATGAGCTTCAAGGTTTGAATTATTGACAGCTTTAGAAATTTTTTACTCAAGTACTTCCAACCTAGTTAAGATAATTTCATTCTGTTATTGAAGATTGTGATTCTCCTGTCTAAGCTCTGTGACAACATTTTCAATATCAGGTTGGAGCATTGTGTTGGTGGAAGGAGGAGAAGACCCATAAGAATAAGTTGAGGAATCAACATTTTTGGCCTCAGATCCTAAGCCAAATATGCGACCCTTCTTGTTCTTACCACCTGCAGATTCTAAATATAAGTTAATTTCTTCTTCATCTAGCTGATTTGATTGCACATCACTTGGAGAATCTGTATTAGAACTTATAGATTCCTTGATCCTCATGTAATGATCCTATTAAAGAAAATAATGAGTAAAAAAAGTCAAAAGATATGAATAAATATATAAAATAAAGGATGGTATGCAACCACTAAGATGAAGATAATAATGTCCCTATTATAATCAAGATCCTAAAATCAAGGAGCAACAATCAAGGGATCCTGATTTATTTCCTAATATTCTAAAAATATCAAATCTCCAACATACAAGTGCAGGATAAATAACATAGAATTCCATCATAGCATCATGTTGGAAATATAATTCATCGAATTCCAGAAAAGCGAAAAACAAAATGAAAACACGTTAAGTTTTTCCCTCTAATATTTGCTGATAGAAAAGGACTATCAAAAGTGTTGTCAATAGTCCAATACATTCCCCTAAACAAGAGCAAACAAGTTGTACGCAGCATTCAAATCACTATGTTCTTTTGATGACTTCTTTTGAACTTGACTTGTCAAAAATTAAAATGCACCTTATGTTTTACCCTTTATTCCTCTGACCCTTTGCTTGTTCACTGTGCACAGACAACAAGAGTACTGAACAATAAAGACATAGGTATTTAGGGTACCTTTCTATTGCTCATTTTGTGCATTTGTTCTGTGCTTGTTATTTTATTTAGTCTAAGGTAGTCTCGCTAAAAGTGCACAACTTAATTGTTGCCCCTCCTTGGTAATCATTACTTTATTATAAGACAGGATTTAAATATGCAAAGATATTGATGATACTGAAAAGCCCTTCAAACACGCTAATTGGGTACATATGCTAATAACTCCATTTTGACTGAAACGTAGGCCAAGAACATGAGTACATTCAAAGGCCTTGTATTATCTATGACTATAAGAGCAGTGAGCTTTGATTCTTCTCCTTAATGACCACAATGAGCCGAATCCAAAGGTAAAATCCCAACGGGCATATTATCATTCACCATGGATATGCTATTTTTCAAAATCAACTTACATTCGACTCTGATTTCAATAGGTCTAAGAGCAATGACATTTATTTAACAGTAAAGAATTAGAGCATCAAATCAAATATGAATTCCTGAAATTATAATATAATGAAATCAGTTCTCAAACACCTTAAAAGAATCAAGGTTGGGTTCTTGTACATTCACAACTCCCAATCCAGCAAATAGAATCAACAGTCATGCTCTTCCTCACAAATCAAACCAGTTCCAGAAGACACTAATGAACTACTCAAGCAAATTTTAAGCCAACTCACAAAACCACAAAATCGATTAAGAATTTTCACTAGTTCAGTTTCAATCACAACAACACAGAAGTAAAATAAAAGTGATAACTAAAATTAAAAAACAGAAAAAGAAACTACAAAACTATATCTTTTTTACTTTGAGTTTCTGGTTTTTTTTTAACTTTTTAGGCCCAAAGGATTACTTGAGAACCTTAAAAAGTAAGGGTCCCTGGCAACAGTGCCACTTGATTTAACCTTGGCATGAGGCTTAATCAAAACAAAAAAAAAATTAAGTGAAATGTAGTAAATGGTAATCTAGCCTAGGTCAAGTCCTTAAGGAACCTAATAGATGTTAACATTCCTATCAAATCTAATGGACCACAAATTAACAATTTAAAAATTTAGGATGAGGAATAAAAATGTCTATCTATTTATCCTAATATTTATTTTGTTTTTCTGGTTAAGAAATTGAGAAATGCAATCAGTGATGAAATGAAAGAAGATGGAGAATTGATAACAGATAGGATTCCTAAGAGTTATAGCATTGCCTTCCCTGCCTTATAAGGATATGGAATCAGAGGTAATTGTTAAATGTCAGCAATGTCAGCACCGAACATATGTAGTTAGCATGAGTTTGTTGACACTCACACATGTGCCTCCATCAATCACTCATAGCACCTACCGTTTTGTCTCTCTGATTATTGTCTATTCTGTTTTTCTGTTTGCCTATATATTGTAATCCTCTTATCAGTTGATATATAAAAATTGAGAATGAGATTGTATAATCTCATATGGTATCAGAGCTAGCCCTAAAATGCCTGGCAACCAGCGATGGATGGAGAGAGAGAGAGAGAGAGAGCTAACAGAGAAATAGAAAAATAGGGGAGCGTCAGAAATTTGAAATCCGACTCACACCAGTGAGTGAGCATACACCGTCGGTCCAGGGATGACCGAAAGACACCGATCAGCAGAACCCTGAAGCCCGACGTCAATCTGAGCAGCGCATGGAATCCACGTGCCGGCACGTGAACACCACGCACCGCCGTTTGTACACCGGCGTCTGAACAGTAAACAACATTTTTTCCCCAGAAAACAACCTACTATTTTTCCAGCCACAATTTCTCCCTAGAAAATACATGGATCCTTCCAAATTTCCTCCTCTTTTTGGCTCTCATCCTAGAAATCCACCTATAACCGAGGCCACACAATGTCACTCATGTCCGGAACAAATCCTGAAAGTCAAGACTCATCCTCCTCCTCTCATTCCTCTGCTACTAGTAGCACAGTAACTACACCTGGACTCTCTGATAGTCAGATTATGGCTATTAATTATAGGTTTAATGGAAGAAACTATCTTCAATGGTCTCAAATTGTGCTAAGATATATTCGTGGTAAGAAAATGTAGAAATATATCAATGGTTCAGCTCCTCAGCCTCCTCCTAATGACCCCAATTTTGATACATGGTTTGCCGAAAACAATCAAGTTATGACTTGGTTGTGCAATTCCATGACTGATGAAATCAGTGAAGGTTATCTTCTAGCAAACACTGCAAAAGAAATCTGGGATGAAGTAAAACAAACCTATTCTTCCCTTGATAACATTGCTGCGCTAATCCACCTGAAGCGACAACTGTGAAACTTGAGACAAGGTAACTCAACAGTTACTGATTACTACAACGTCTTACATAAACTGTGGCAACAACAAGATCTCTTCGATTCACATTCATGGGATACTGTCAAAGATGCTCAGTTACATAAGAAGATCGTAGAAGAAGAACGAGTGTATGACTTCCTCTTGGGTCTCAACGATTCATTTGAGGAAATAAGAGGCCGAATCATGGGATTAAAACCCATGCCACGTCTGTTTGAAGTAGTCAACCATGTGCAATTCGAAGACAGTAGAAAACTCCTAAATTAAGGCAGCCCAAGTCCAAATGAATGATCGGCACTGGCAGTAAAAAGACCACCAGACGAACGACGAAATAAGTTGTGTAATTATTGTAAGAAGAAGGGCCACATCAAAGAAGAATGTTGGAAACTGCATGGAAGGCCAACAATTAACAAATAAAGTCATATCACTGCTGCTAAGCCAGAGACTGAAGACAATGATTCCTTGAGTAAAGAGGAACTAAAAATGTTTTAAAGGATGCTGGACAAACAAAATAATTCTAACTCTATGCCCGATATCAACCTTTTACAATCAGGTAACTCTATTATAGCTCTAAATATTGTACGAGCTAGTGAAAATGCTTGGATTATTGATTCAGGAGCAACATATCACATGACTGGTAAACGCACATTATTTGCAACACTTAAACTAATTCATGAGAATCTCCGGGTCAAAGTTGTGAATGGCTTGTACACTACTGTTGAAGGAATTGGCACAGTCATACTCTCTAATTCCCTGAAAATTCACAATGTTCTATTTGTTCCCGCACTCACGGTCAATATTATATTTGTGAGTAAATTAACTAAAGATCGACTGTGCCGAATCATTTTTGATAATGATGTTTGTGTTTTTCAGGATTTAAATTAGAGGAGGACGATTGGAACTTCTAGAGATGGGATAGATTGTTCTATCTTGAAGGATCACACTTGAAATCAGAAGATGTAAGGAAGGCGAGACGGGCACTGGTTAGCTCCAATTCTCAGAATAATACTGTACACTTGTGGTACTGTCGCTTAGACTACCCTAGTTTTGATTATATGAAGCATTTGTTTCCAAATTTATTCAATAAAAAGTCTGTTCCTTTTCATTGTGAAACTTGCCATATTGCAAAACAAACTAGATCTTCTTATCCTAAACAACCATACAAACCTTCCTCACCATTCACACTAATCCATAGCGACATTTGGGGTCTTGCAAGAATAAAAACCCTTACCAATGCTAGATGGTTCATCACATTCATAGATGATCACACTATAACCATATGGGTTTATTTAATAAAAGACAAATCTGAGGTAGCCAAGGTATTCCAAACCTTCTATGCCTTTGTACGAACCCAATTTAATGTTTCCATTAAGATACTTCAAAGTGATAATGTCAAGGAGTACATGAGCAACACCTTTACCGAATTTCTTGATCAACAAGGAATTCATCACCAAACTTCCTGCCCATACACACCTCAACAAAATGAAGTCGCTAAGCGTAAGAACCGTCACTTGTTGGAAGTAACCCCAACTTTACTAATAGAACGAAATGTTCCTCCAATTTTTTGGGGTGATGCTCTACTTACTGCAGCTTACCTCATTAACCACATGCCATCCAAAGTCCTCAAATTCGACACCCCTATCCCAAAACTCCTATAACACTTTCCAAATTGCTACATAATCACTTCATTGCCTCCTAAGGTGTTTGGTAGTGTTGTCTTTGTTCACAAAAATGATGGTAACAATTTGCTGCTCGAGCTAACAAATGCCTATTTCTTGGCTACTCTCTGACTCCAAAATGGTACAAATGCTATTGTCCTACTTCCAAGAAACTTATTGTCTCCTGTGATACAGTCTTCTCAGAAGACGAAGCATTTTATCCCAAATTACCCATTCAGGGGGAGTATACTGATATTGAATGGCTAATCTTGAATAAACCTGAACCATCACCACCACAACCTAATCCTATACCCATCATTGACTCACTACCTTCCACAAGCCAACCTAGTCTTACCCAACTTGATTATGAATCAGAAGATCTTCCACCTCAACCTGAACTAACACCTAATGAACTGGAAACAAATGTTGAGATTAATTCAGGGATGGATACCGAATCATAAAGAGAGGAAGAGTCCAGACTACAAATTCGAGATGAACCAGACACTGGTAGAACTATCTCTCTTATTTAAAGGAATGACCATGACTCTAATTCGGGATTAAATCCTGAAGAACTGGGTTGGCCTATTGCATTGAGAAAAGGGGTAAGATCTTGTACTCAGCAACCAATTTAACGTTTTTTCTCATATAGTAACCTATCTGTAAAAATGCAAAGCTTTGTTGTGAATAGCGCACAGATTAAAATCCCAAATACGTTTCAACAAGCTATAGCTGATCTGAATTGGAAATGAGCTGTAGAAGAGGAGTTGAGGGCACTCAAGGAAAACAAAATGTGGGAGATTACAACTCTTCCCAAAGGAAAGAAACCAGTAGAATACAGGTGGATCTTCAACCCAAAATACAATCCTGATGGTAGTATCAAAAAATACAAGGCAAGACTTGTTGCAAAAGGATATACCCAGACATATGGAATTGATTATCAGGAGACATTTGCTCTAGTAGCCAAGCTTAAAACCATCCAAGTACTATTATCATTCGCAGCTAACTTGGATTGGTCATTGCATCTATTAGACGTGAAGAATGCCTTTCTGAATGGAAACCTGGAAGAAGAAGTTTACAAGGAGATTCCAGATGGAATTTTAGCTCCTAACAACTCTATGCGTAAACTCAACAAGTCATTGTACGGACTTAAGCATTCTCCTCGGGCATGGTTTGGTAGATTCACCAAGACAATGAAAAGACTTGGGTATACTCAGAGACAAGTAGATGACATATTGTTCATTAAACGTGTTAACGGCAAAGTCATCATCTTGATCGTCTTTGTTGATGACATGGTCATTACAGAAAATGATGAAGAATCTATTGCTTGTTTAAAACAAGACTTGTCAATTGAGTGTCAGGTGAAAGACCTTGGACAAATGAGGTTTTTCTTAGGCATGGAAGTGGCAAGAACTAAAAAGGGTATTAATGTATCTTAGTAGAATTATACCCTAGATCTGTTGCATGAAACTGGAATGCTAGGGGCACAACCTGAAGAAACACCAATAGAAGAAGGTTGTCACTTAGAAATCAAATCAAATGGTATTCCAGTCAACATAGAATAGTACAGAAGGCTTGTTGAAAAACTCATATACTTGACCCACACATGTCCAGACATTAGCTATGCAGTCGGAATAGCAAGTCAATTCATGCACCAGCTACAAGTAGAACACATAGCAGCTGTATATAGAATCCTAAGCTATTTAAACCCTAATCCTAGAAGAGGAATCTTCTTTAAGAAATGCACTACCAGAGATGTTGAAATATACACTGATGCAGACCATGCAAGGGATAGAGATACTAGAAGATAAGTCTCAAGATATTGCACATATGTGTGGGAAAATCTTGTTACATGGAGAAGCAAGAAACAAACTGTGGTGTCACCAAGAAGTGCGGAAGCCGAACTGAGAGCTGTTAATCATGGAGTACGTGAAGGACTTTGGGTCATCAGATTACTGAAGGAGTTGGGAATTCCATATGAGGGACCAATGCAATTTAGTGCTACAATAAAGCCAATATTGAAATGGTCAAGAACCCAGTCTATCATGATAGAACAAAACATGTTGAGATAGACAAGCACTTTATTAAAGAGAAAATTGAAGCAGGCATCATAAATCTGTCCTACATCAAATCTGAAGACCAAATTGCAGATGTACTGACAAAACTACTAAGCAGAACTATATTTGAAAAGTTTATGTGCAAGTTAAGTATGATTGACATATACTCTCTAGCTTGAGGGGGAGTGTTAATTGTCAGCAATGTTAGCACCGAACATATGTAGTTAGCATGAGTTTGTTGACACTCACACATGTGCCTCCGTCAATCACTCATAGCACCTACCATTTTGTCTCTCTGATTATTGTCTATTCTATTTTTCTGTTTGCCTATATATTGTAATCCTCTTATCAGTTGATATATAAAAATTGAGAATGAGATTGTATAATCTCATAGTAATCTAGAGAGAGTAATATGCATCAGATTACTAATAGATGAATAAAAAATTCTTGAGATAACATCTAACGATAGTTACCATATTTTAATCAGTTCAAATGCAAAATCAAATCTACCATATTCAATGTTACAATCAAACCATAGTAATTAACAAACATATAATTACAGATACTCCAGCTGACCTCTGATCCACAAATTCGTCAGTTCTCTCATCATAATGTGTCTTTGTGAACAATTCAAATGGAGTAGGGTTTCTTCCCAATTGCTCCGCCTATAGTAATTTATATAGAAGTATTAAATCATGTATTACAAAAACAATGAACACATTTAAAAAAAATTCTTACTAGCCTTCTCTTATGCTCTGTATTAGGAATGCTACCTCCTTTGTGTTGAGTGCCTCCTGTGGAAGAGGCCCGATTATTTTTAGCTATGCCACACTTAGCCACATAACCTTCTGATGTCCAAATTTCTCCAAATCTTCCATCACATTAGGAGGAATCCAATTAGGCCTAATTCCTTCATGAAAGAGGTCATATCTAACCTTATGCATTGCATGCTTGTAGATATCTGAGCCCTTTGAATTCCAGTTTTTCTTAATAGCAACTTCATCTTGTGGAAGCCATTTAAATTGTTTCTACATAAACAAGAAAAAAAGAATAAAAACTAAAGTAGAGTAAGAGAAAAAAAATCAAGACATAACATAAATATAATAAAAATATACCGCCTATTCCTTAAACCATAATTCCTTCAGGCAAAGGGGTGTTGCCTTCCAAGTACTACATGCTTGTTCAAATTTTCCTTGAATGATAGGAAGAATAGTGCGCACAGTAGCAACAGGAGGATGAAACCTAATAACAATCACATAAATCATTACAATTTTAAAATATAACTTTAAGGTACTAAATGAAAAAATCATATAAAGTAACGTTGTTTACTTGTGTTTTTCTTAGGATATATCCATATTCGACCATCTATGGGATCACGGCCCCATGGTTTGCAAACATTAGGCTAACCTTATAGAGTGGGCGGATTCGAGAATTCTGTTCCAATAAATAGGATTGAAGGAGACGATGCAGGTGAGGGTCTCCTAATTGATTTAGTCATAATTGGAGATGATGTAGGTATAGATGTTGGTGCCAATGGAGGTCTAGTAGATGGTTCTCACACATTAGGAGTAGATGGGGGTACAAATCATGCATCCCTCAGAGGTATAGTGGATGGTTCTCCCACATTAGGAGCATATGTATCTTTAATATGGTGTGCATGTGCTATAGGGTTCAGTAAGACTTTACGCTTGACAGGACGATTTGACATATGCATATTCAAATTTGAACATATGGTTAGAAATAAATAGTTTTGAAATTATCATAAAATTAAATCTAAATTAAAAAATATGCATACAAAGTCAAACTCAATGTTAAATAGAATTGGAATATAATAAGAAAACCATCATTTATGAATCATTGGCATTGTCGTCATCATCATAGTCATCACCATCATCTTCCATATAAGAATCTTCTTCATCTTTTGTATCTTCATCATCTTCTATATCTTTATCATCTTCAACTTCTTCATCTTCTTCTTCATCATCCTCTTCTTCTTCTTCATCTTCTTGACCAACCATGGCATTAGTTGGTATATGTACTTCTTCGTACTGAATTTCAAAGTCTCTTTGGTTATTCAATTCATCATCATGTACAATTGCAGGTAGTATTACTTCTAAGTCATCCACTTGGAATGCCCATATGTTTGTTTCAGATATAGGACATCAATTATGCTACGAGCCTTGACCTTAATTACAGATAACCAATTTGCCTTGTGACGACAACAAAGATAAGGCACATAGTACACTTACGTGGCTTGTTGAGCAAAAATGAATGGATCATACTTGTTGTACCTTCGTTGTCCATGAACTTCAACAATCCCATATTATTCATGAATCCTTATACTATGATTTGGCATTGGATCAAACCACTCATAATTGAATAACACCAATCTCTTCAGAGGAAGACCCATATATTCAATCTCCACAATCTCATTTAGAATACAATAAAAGTCATGTTCTGATTGTGCCTAATCAGTTCCCTTAATGCACACACAACTATTTATTGTTGATTTTCGAACAGCCCATGAATGTTTACGAAACTTATACCCATTAATGAAGTATGTAGGCCATGTTCTAACTTTTTTCTTTGGCCCCCAAGCAATATCATGCAAAAATGGATCCACAATATTGTTGTTAGGGTTGTGCACTTACACAACGTTAATAATTGTTAATGAGTATTTTGAAAAATAAGGGCTATTATGCGATACAAAATTCAAACCATGAACAACTTACATAATTTTTAAACCATGAGGGAAATCATTCATTCATTTGAGATTCTATATCATTCCCTATAATTTGAGAGTTCTCTTCCTTCAATGTTTGTACAAATAAACTGTATATAAAATAATGTATTAATCATGAACATATATTTGACATAATGTTCAAGTTTATCATTTTTCTAATTAACTTACATCATGTAAGGTTGCACCTCATCACAATTCATTAGAACATATCTTGTAGCAGCTTCTGCTTGCTCATCCGTCAAGTAACGACATATACATTTCCCAGAAGGTCTTCCTGGATAGTTAAATATAGAAATTGCTGGAAAATTAAATTCTCCCCCATAGCCATTTCGTAAAGGTCTTTTTACTCTTGGTGGAGCACTTGAGTCAAAGTAGTATGAGCAAAACATTGAGGCCTCCTCAATTATATAAGCTTCACATATAGATGCTTCAACCCGAGCTTTGTTTTTGACTTTTTGTTTCAAGGTATATAGAAACCAATACAAATGGTTTTAAATGGTAAGATTAATTATTGTATATATGATATATTCATTATCAAATCATATGCATAGGTTTAATTACCTTTCAAATGGATATATTCATCGATATTGAACCGGTCCTCCAACTTTAGCTTTATAAGGAAGGTGGATGGGCAAATGCTCCATTGAGTTAAAGAACCCCAGTGGAAAGACCTGCTCCAGCTTACACAAGGTCACAACAATATTTTTCCCTAGCAACTCTAGTTGATCTATCATCAAGGAAGTGGAACAAATCTATCTAAAGAATTGACTAAGCTCCGTTATAGGATTGAATATATTTTCAGGCAAACTAGCAAAGGTAATAGGAAGAAAGCATTCCACAAACACATAACAATCATGGCTCTTCATTCCATACAACTTTCCTTCCTTCATGTCAACACATCGAGCTAGATTAGATGCATATCCATCAGGGACCTTCAAGTTCTTTACCCATTCACAAATTGCTCATTTCTTTTCTATGTTGAAAGCATATTTTACAATTGGTTTCATTATTTTTCCTCCTCTTTCAACAAGTTCATCTAATTTTCGTTGACAATATTCCTTCAAGTCCATTTGAGCTTGTATATTATCTTTGGTTTTCCCTTTGTGTCCATGACAGTGTGAAACAAATTGTCAAAAACATTCTTCTCAATATACATGACATCAAGATTATGCCGAATGAGATTACTTTTCTAATATGGAGATTCCCAAAATATGCTTTGTTTTGTCCAATGATGAGTGTTGTTATAGCCTTCAATTGGTATAGTTTTTCCATACTCAATGACCTTTGGCAAATTTTTTACTCTTTGCCAAACTTCTTCTCCGCTTAATCGGGGTGGAGGCATTGATTTCTCAACTTTGTTCTTGTAAAATGAGCTTCTATTTCTCTTGAAGTGGTGATCAATGGGAAGGAATTGACGATGACAGTCAAAGAAAGATGTTTTCCTCCCATGCTTTAATTGGAATGCGTTTGAGTTCTCCATACATATAAGACATGATAATCTTCCCATTGTTGCCCAATGAGACAACATACCATATGCAGGAAAATCATTGATTGTCCATAATAATGCAACACGCATATAAAAGTTTTATCTCAAAGAGGCATCATAAGTCAACACACCCTCATCCCACAACAACTTTAATTCATCTATCAATGGTTGTAAATACACATATATTTTTCCTTTAGGATTATTAGGGCCAGGGATGATCAATGTCAAGAACATATATTCCTGTGTCATGCACACTTCAAGTGGTAGGTTATATGGAGTAATAATCACAAGCCAACAAGAATATTGTTTCCCAAATTGCCCAAATGGCGTGAATCCATCAGCATATAACCCAAGCCTCACATTACGTGGATCATAGGAAAATTCAGGATATATACTATCAAAAACCTTCCACACTTCACCATCAGAGGGGTGAGAAAGTACATTGGCACCTCGACGATTCTCATAGTGCCATCTCATGGCCTTTGCGATTTTTTCAGAAGCATACAATCGTTGCAATCTTGGAATCCAAGGTAGAAACCACAAATGTTTCCTTGCAACCTTTTTTTTCCTTCCGTTAGACTTTTCGGCATAATATCTTTCCTCACCACAAAACTTACATTGGATTGCATTATCATCAGCTTTATAGTACAACATACACCCATTCACACAATTGTCAATCTTGTTATAATTAAGCTTAACTTTGCCACCAACTTCTTTATTTGGTACAAATCTGTAGGCATACAAGTGTCTTGAGATTGTGTCCTCCTCATGAGTTGAGAAACTAAATTGTAGCCTTGTTGTGACATGTCAGTTGTTGCCTTAATACTTAATAATTTCAAAGCTGCTGAAAGTTTAGATTCCTCTTTGCAAACTTCCCATAGAGGTTGTTGTGCAGCATGTAACAAGTCATAAAATGCTCTAGCATTTGAATTAGGCATCTCTTCAACATCTTCATTATAGTTATCCCAAAAACTTGGCCCCGCAGCATCCATCACCATGGTCTCATATTGACTTTGTTCGCTACCTAGTAGCCCATGTGAGGAGTGCAAGACACTTGGTAATGGAGACATGGGTGGATGAAATTCAGTTTCTATTTCCCCATGACTATTCCACATATAGTAGTTTGGCATGAATCCAACTTTATAGATATGTGTCTTAACCTCATCAACATTTAGATATGGCCTACATTTACATTTTACACATGGACACCTAATATTCTTTGAGGTTTGAGAATAAGATGACGCTCTCAATGCATAAACAAGAAACTCCTCGACACCTTCTATAAAGTCTTTTGTATACCATTTTGTTGTTCAATCTACTCTATTATACATCCATGCTCAATTTTCTAGAACTTCCATTTTACACTGTGTGGCATGATTTAATCATTGTAGAATAAAAGATACGTATATACATGATTGCATATAAGGCAAACAAAAAAATTACACATAAGATAAATGAAATTAGCATATAAAATTATGAGTTGTTTGTCATAATTGCTTGCACTTAACACATAACATAAATGAAATCAGCATCTAAAATCTATATTAACCCATTTTTTGTTAGTACACTGATGTATTAGTTCCAAATTCCCTTAATTATATTGCATGTATCAAACTTCTTTATAATTAAGTCTACCCTTCCATATATTATCAAAAAATTAATTAAAAATTTGCATAATGCAAAACACAACAACATATACACACAAACCTTTTTTTGTTAATTCGCAACCTATATTGATACCACTCTACTCCAAACTTGACAGTTGGTAATGATGGTCTCACAAAAATCGCAACAAGTAGGCCTACTACCAAAGAATCATTGAAAAATTTCACATTTTAATGTTGAATTGAACTAAAGAATAAGTTCATGTGTACAATATTGCAAAGGTAGGAATTACAACTAGCCACTAGGTCTAAAAAATAAAAGTTGTTTATGTTTTACTACTTTGCAAAATTAAAGTCTGGATTAGTTTGTTATTCAGTTTTATCTTATTGTTAGTTATTTTGTCTTAATCTTATCCTTCCCATTAGCAGTTATTTTCAGTTAGGACATATTCTATTTATATTTGTGTGATAGGACTTGTGAGCATGTTGAATGAAGTAAATCTAAAGTTTATCTTTTTCCCTAGAGATTTCAAATTCTAGCTCTAGAACTTCCTATTTCCTCTTTTCTTGCCTAAATTCTCATTAGTATAGAACTTGGTTCTATCAAAGTTCTTCAAGTATTTGCTATTTTGTTGGTTAATAAAACCATAACATTTAATGAAACATATTTTAGTGCTTTAATCACATGATGTTGAACATAAAAATATCAATATGTCTTCTATTTTTTGAGAAAAACGTTATTTTAATGGAGGGAATATGACCAAAAAAACATCCAAGTCAACATATTGTTGACTTTTCGCATTATATTGTTGATGAGAATGGAATGGAAGAACAACACTGCAAACACTTAAATGATTGGGAAACTAGAAAGTTTTCTTTCCTCTGCTTTTATTTGGGAGCTTGCGAAAAAAGATCCATTAAAACTGCATAAAAATTTAACTTCTATTCTTAATGTATTGCATCTGATACAGTCACCTAAGCAAAGCATGATGAACCTGCCCTTGAGACTCAGCTTGTGGACGGAGGCAACATGCCAATTACGTGTAATAACAACTACTTGTGGCTACCCTATGTGAGACTTCATCAATATCTTGTGCAGTAATCTGACTACAGAATCTTACATTTATGCAGCCTACATATCACAATTTCAACTTCAAACAACCAGCTGCTAGAGACAGCCTTGGTGTTCATTAGCATTGGTTGGTATTCCACAAAATGCTTGATTTTATTACCAAGTATGCTCATTAATATGCAGAGTATTAAGTTACGATAGTGACAAGCAAGTCTATACCTAGATGGTAATATTGTATAAATGCGGATCAGTCAGCAAAAACAAGCTTCCTTTAAGTAGTCACAAAAGATGAATCAGCAAGATGGGAAACAAGCATAAACACTTGCATAATTTTGATTAGTATGTTCCTCGTGTACTCAACTTTTAACATGTCTTCATTTCCTACACCAGAATAAATATTGACATACTTTATAGCAAAGAACCTTGCACATAAAGCAATTGAGCATAAGAAAGTAAGTTATAAATAACATAAGGAGGGTATTTGCGTAGCAGAGAAAATACAACTAAAGCCACCAAATGTATGTAAAAGTCACCAAAAGAAAAGGCAATCTATCATTCTTTCTTACTTTTGGATAGTGTAGATTTGCAGTATATGTTTATAAAATTCCATATACTCCTATTTATTTAGCTATTGCCTTTCCTTCCGGTTCAAGTCCACCAGTTTCCTTTAGGTTGAAAAAACTATGAATCACTTGAATAGGAAAAAAGAGTAGTAGAAAACAAAAACAAACGTCTGAATAGAGAGAGGGAAGCAACACCCGATTTTGTTGACTGAAATGGCAGAGATGACTAAGAAGCGACGTATAGCCACCAAGAATTGAAGCTTGACAGATCATGAATAGAGAGAGGGAAGTAGAGCAATCTGTGACAACACTACTAACAAAAAGCAAAGCTGTGGCACTAGAGAAGTGCCACATATCTGGACGCTACTAAAAAAAAGTTCTGGCGCTTGAAAGCGCCATAGGTTTTTAAATTTTTTTTAAAATAACCTCCTGTGGCGCCTGGTTTGCCAGGCGCCACAGGAGGCACCCCCTCCTGGGGCAGCCAACACCTCCTGGGGTGCCTCCTCACGGAGGCGCCACAGGAGGTGTTTTTTTTGGATTCTTTGTATTGGTTTTTTTTTAGCATATTTTTTCCTCATATATATCTCCCATGCATATATAATTACAGTCTGCATGGTTTATAAGAACAATGATAGATAAATTTAAAATGATACCAACAAATGATTAATTAGCTAAAGTAGTACTAAAAATTGTTATACAATATATTGTAAACCTAGCTGAATGAAATACAACAAATTCAACTTCAACATACATGCATGACACAACAATTGGCAATTAGAAACAACACAACAAAGACCAGCTAGTGAATTTAATAGTATATATAGCTACCCAGAGATTTGCCTAAACACATATTCACACCATTCCTCGATCACTTCATTAACCTGATGATCAGTAAAGCGTCACAACATTGATCTTCATAATACTACAGATATATACAATCAGACACAAGTTACAACGAATTAAAATCAGTAAAACATAATTGTCAGGCACTAATTTAATTTCATTAAAACACAATATGAAGTGCAACTAAATGACTTACTTTTTTAGGAATAAATGGCTGATCATGCATAATAACATCCTTCATAAATTTCATGATATAGTACCCACAATCATTGTCATTGGGTTGGAAAGGGCACTGCAAAAATATAATGCAATATTTAACTCTGTTCATGAATAAAAATTGTTTACTAACAAAGTCTAAGTAAAGTCATATATCAATACCTGTATCTTCTTCCAAGGATAGCTAAGGTGGGGGTCAGCAGCTTTAGAATAGTTTAACGAGACAGACGCCCGATACGCAGTCAATGCGTTAATAAAACAAATAGAAACTGATTGCTTTTGGTTATTCAACCACGTACGCAAATATTTATACATAGGAACGTATACTTACCTATTGATCAATAGTAACATATCAAAACGGTGTTGTGGAAGACCATTTTTTAGAGGATCCACATAGTAAATGTGAGGGCCTGAAGGTTCCACTGGATTGATAACGATCAATATCCAATGGCGCCTAAAATATTTTAAAATTTTTTTTGAACAATCATGTTATGATAGAAGTTAAACAATAAAAACAAAAATTGTACCAATAATAACTTACCCCGCATTGTACGGCACTAAAAATAACGTAGTTGATGTCGTTTTCTTGCTAAAGTAATCTTTCAGCTCATTAGACTGCGCATTTATATCTACTTTACCCTCATGATGACCAACGAGAAAAGGGTTGACAAATGCGAATTGGACCCTGTGTGTATCCATTAAAACGTCATGGTCCAAATGCCTGGTATAAAACATACAATGTTATGAGAAACAAAAGAAATGGAATGAGAAATATTAATAACAGTGATAAGCGATGATAGTGAAGTACCTTATCCAGATGTTGATAGCTGAAGCACTAACCCAATCACGAGCACATATGTCCTGCTTGACCTCGGTAATAACATAATCAACTAGACCACTAACACTATAGATATGTCTTGGAATACGTAATTGCACTCCTCCCTCACCGATCAATTGTGGTGTAATCGATATTAATTGATCGAGAAATGAGGTCTGTCTTCTTCTGCCCTGTTGGCTAGCCGATGCTTTTGACTTGGGTTGTGTTGTTAAACACTATGAAATCTTACCCTACGCAAATCAGAAAATTAAATCACAGTTTGAGATGAAAGTTCAAAGGAAAAGTGCAGGGAATTTTGAATGAACGACCTTTTCATATGGCTCGATAAGACCTATTGGCCAAGCAACATAGCCACCTACAACATCTGCCCCCTTTTTGCGATCATCCCGAGACGGGATCGGTAAGAGGGCGTCTTCGTTCGTGCAGATGTCAACCCTCACCCGGAGTGTGTTGTCGGGTAACGGTGAATTGTGCAGTATGTCCTCACTAGTGTTGTAGGCAGCACCCACTGCAACCGCGTGCTTGGAAGCTTGTTCGACATATAGCTTGCATTGAAATTTGCCCTACGGAAAATAGAGTTAATATGTTAAAGTTCACTAAATTATAATTTAACATAAAGTTAAGTAGAAAAGAAATTAATTACCAAAGGAAATGGGACTTTAGGCATGGAAGTGCAGCTATCTCTGAAACTTGGGCTATCACAGAATGGAACATTTTATGTTGGCCTACACTGGACCAACTGTTGTATTTGCGTTGTTAACAACGCATTCTGTTCTTGCATTAAACGCATTTGTTCTATGAATTGTTCTTCTCGTTGTTCCTTGTAGCGGATTTGTTCTTGAAGTTCTTGTATTTGATGCTTAAAGCTAGCCATCTCGTCACGCATGTGGGAAATGTCACTTCTATTCAGGCGCTTCTGACGTCCGAAGTATGCTGATGGGGTGACTACAAAACCAGTACCCCGAACACGACCATCATACTCAGGTACTGCTAGCGCTCTGCTCAATAAATCGTCCCGACCAACATAGGTCGCCAACACAGGATCCTCTTGTATCATTTGTCGCTATCCCAAAAAGAATTACAATGAAAATTAGTTATTATAAATCGAATACTTACACAATATTCACCTTTCTTATTTGTGACACCGGCTACCCACAGATCATGTCGTGGAACCTGTGTAATATCTGAGCCTGATTCTTGTATCTGCACATCAAAGTTAGTCGAAGTTAAATGATATTCATACAATTTTTCTACAAATGAAATAATCATTAGTTCGTACCATTTTTCTTTCTAACCGTGCGTATGAAACAGGTCCTTGTGTGTACCGGTATGTCATGTTGGTCGCGTTAGCTCAATTTTTCTCGCTCAACTCCTAGTTAGATCAAAATGATTCATATAAATATATAAATGTTAATTACAAATATGTACATTACACGTAATAGGGAAAGACAAACAAATCCCCTTACCAGGAATTCAGGAGTTGTATGTGTTTTGATACACGAAGGTTCCTGACTTCATCGGCAAAGTCAGCGTACTCATGATCAATTTTTTTCCATTGAGGAGCATCTGTAGGGTGCCTAAGCTTCGTGTCTTTAATCCTTTCATCTGCATGCCATGTCAACTACTTAGCAATCTCTGCATTACTATACAGTTGCCTGAATCTCGGAACAATGGGAAAATACCATAGCACCTTCAAAGGACTTTTTCCTTTCTGCTTCCTATATCGAGATGCGTTGCATTTAGGGCACTTCTCCAACATTGCATACTGATTTCGAAATAATACGCAATCGTTAGGACATGCTTGTATCTTCTCATATCCCATATCGGTTGTAGAGCAAAGAATTCGCTTTGCCTCGTATGTCTTGGTAGGAAGTACATTTTCTTCTGGAAGCATATCTTGCAACAGTTCAAGCAATGCGGTGAAACCCGAATCACTCAATCCGTAGCGAGCTTTAAAGTTGTACAACTTCAACACTACTAGCAATCTTGTGTATTTAGTACTACCGGCATATAATGGTTTCTCTGCATCACCTTTCAACTTCTCAGATTCATTAGGGCAGTTATGAAGCACCCCTTCAACCACATTTACCATTTCTTCAAGACCATCATCTTCATCAAACATGCTTTGATCAAATTCATCTGAAGCACCACCCGTGGTATGCACCTGATCACTACATGCATCGTTGGTCTCACTATGCCTTGTCCATCGTATATATGTTTGATCAATACCATAACACACTAAATGATCTAGCAAATCAAGTTGACTAATCCGCTTTCCAAAACAACAAGATAAGCAAGGACATAAGATTTTGCCAGGATCTTTTGTGTGCTCAGTTGCAAATGTACTAAAATCTTTCACCCCATCTATATATTCCCTTGAACATCGATTAGATGACATCCATTTACGATCCATCTATGGGCTTCAATCTATTTTTTAAAAAAGTACGTGGTTAGTTGTATGACTATTGCATTTACTAATTACTTTTATATTCTCTTACCAATTTTAATTTAAAATAACATACGCCACATGAATTCTTCATAATTGAAGCTTTCTAAGTCTTAAACTCAATTTTTAAATTGCCAAATAATTCATTAATTATTCCTAGGCATTATAATAATTTTTTACAACTCATAACAAAAGAAACCATATTTGCCACAATATATCATAGTTAAATTAGAAAACATTACAAGTCAATAAATAAAATACAAGTGTTAAGAATATATAAATAATTATTTTACTTATGCAATTAATCAATAACAATCATTAGAACACCTACAAATTATAACCATTAAATTCAACTAAAATCACATTTGTAAGCTCAAAATTTAAAAAACATACCGTAAATAGAAGCTTCAATAGACTGATGAATTGAAACTACAAACACAAATTAAACATAAAAAAATAATAAAATATTTGTGGTTCTAAGTTATTTTTTTTAATAATAATATGTGTAATAAACATCAATATATAATAAAATCAAATATAATTATCTTAAATCAAAAAATATGATTCAGAAAAAAAAAAGAAAGAAAATAAAATAAAATAAAAAATAAAGAATAATCCCAACATTAATTATCTCCTTATTGTATGTTTTTTCCCTTACAGTTTTAGATAATATATTTAAAGTTAATTAATATAGAAAAATTATATTTTATTTTATTAAATATTGACATTGATATATATTGATATATTAAAGTCATTTTATCCATATTTTAAAATCCTTAAATAAGTTAATGACTCAATTAACAAATTATTCAATTTATTATCCTGATTTCAATTTTTCCTATTTTAATTGGGTTTATATGGGATTTTCTCTATTATAGTTTAATAAGATAATACAAAAAATTATTTTCTTACCTCTACAAAATAGCACTAACACACACACACACATATCTATATATATATGACATATAAATATATACTCTACAAAATAGTTTAATAAGATATATATTTGTATATGACATATACAAATATATATGACACAAATATAAATTAATCAATTGCATTAATAAATTTTGTTGACCACAAACTCTTCTTGGAAGCTAATCTAAAATTGTTCTGAATTAAAAAATATATATAAGAACTAAGATGTTTCAAATTAATAAACCATAATAACTAAATTATTCTAAGTTTTTTTTTCTTGGCTAGCTAGGCATAGGTATCCTTCCATTAGAAGTAATTATGTTAACTATATAAACTGAGTTTTTTTGGGTCCGTTCATGTACCCTTTTATAATTAAGTTAACCATTTCATCTTTTACACAGATCAATCCTGACACAAAAAAAAAACCCAAAAATATGAAGACATTATTATATTTAATCAAGGCGAAGGTAAGAAAGTTAATTTGAATGTGTAACCAGACGATGATTTGAGGACGGCTAGAATGCCAATTTAACCTACACCGTACTGGTATTGACTATTGCTAACTTTATCCAATGCAAGTTTGGTAGGAACCTCCAAATGTAAAGACCAAATAATACAATAATATCTTTTATGTTATTTTTTTTAACAAAGAAATAAGAAAAAATAAACCTAGAGCGACAATGAAGCTGAGAATGATCAATAGAATTATTAGTAGGATCCCACTTAGTTTGAACCTAATTTTGTGTGTGTTCTTCTAATAATCAAACATTTATCCACCAACTTTTCTCCATTATCTTAAGCACGAGTTAAAACTCTCTCCAGATATCACTTCAACGCCATCGTATTTTTCATTTTTATTTATTTTACACGTTCTTTTGCGCATTAATTTAGCCCCCTGTTATTAATTTCACTCACCAACCTAATTGATTAACAACGATGGGTATTACCTCTACAAAATAGAACTAACACAAATATATATGACATATAAATATACATGTGTGTCATAAAAAGGAAAAAAAGCATCGCATGCCATAAAAAAAAAAGCAGAACAACCCGAAAAAAAAAAAGAAGAAGAAGAAGCAAGTTGAACTTACAGGTTGATGAGTGCAGTGGAGTGGGGGACCACGTAATTGCCATTGGTGACGCAATCTTGAGTGAGGGGAGGAAGAAATTTGAGCTACCAAATGGAGTGGGGACCAAAAGTGGAAGACAATACAAAGAAAAGGGAATAATACGGATAGGAGTGGGGATGGCAGTTGGAACAAAACAAAGACGTGTGCGCGTTCGGGTGTATTTTTAAGATATGAAGATGAAAATGGAGGGACGGGGTGCACGCAGATGAAAGGGAAAGTGAGAGGAGGGAATAATTAAAGGTAGGGAAAAAGATGGAGGGGGGAGGCGGGAAAGTGAAAAGATAAGGATGGGGGGCGGGATGGATTCTGATTGGTGGGGAAGGGATATGAAATCAAAAAAAAATTATTTAAAAAATGGGTCAAGTGTGGTGCCTGACTAGGCAGGCGCCACACCTGACCAAAATGTTTTTTTAAATTTAAAAATGGGTCAAGTGTGGCGCCTGGCCAGGCAGGCGCCACACCTGACCAAAAAATTTTTTTTTTTCTTTAAAAATGGGTCAAGTGTGGCGCCTGGCCAAGCAGGCGCCATACCTGACAAAAAATACGCCAGGCGCCACAGCTGGTCCCACCTGGTGATGTGTGGTGCCTGTCTTGGCAGGTGCCACACTTAGCCTCCCCAGCTGTGGCACCTAGCCTCCGAGGCACCACAGCTGGTAAAAAAAACATAAAATATAAAAAAAAATAAATAAGCAGCTGTGGCACTTCATTAAGGAAGGGCCACAATATGTGCGCCACCTTTCAACCATTTTGTAGTAGTGCAAGAGTAAGGAATAATGAGAGAGAGAACAGCGGAGTGGGTTTGACGGTGAAGGCTGAGAAAGAGAATGACGGAGGAGGAGGGAGTTCCAGCAATAATGTTACCAAAGTGTGGCTCCGACGAGGACAAGAAACAGAGAAAAATGGTGGTGGCTGGGGTTACATCGAAGAGGAATGGGGAAGAGGGTGAAAGATGATGGATGATGCGGTGATGTAGAAGGTGAACGGGGTGAATATAGGGTTTTGGAAGCAGAGAGTTGAGTGAAGAAGGGAAATTACATATTAGTTTTTGGGATTTGAAATTGGGATCGAATGTGGTCCCCAAAATGGGCCAAGTTCATCCAGGTAAAATAGGAATAGAGTGATGAAACAATGAAGGGCAAAATGGGAAGACTAATTTTTATTTATTTATATTTTCTTTTTTTTTAAACACAAAATAATATTAATTAAATTTTTTTTTGGGTCAAACGCAAGGAAGGACACCCACAAGCAAATTAGAGACGGAAATCAGAGACAGAATAATTCCGTCTTTAAATTTAGCGACGGAATTTAATGACGGTTTTGAGATGGAATTAGAGACGGAATTTAGTGATAGAATTTAGAGACGGATTTGAAACTGATTAGAGACCGAAATTAGAGATGGAAAAAATTCCGGCGCTAATCTGTCCCTAAATGAAATTAGCGATGGAAATTAGCGACGGAATAATTCCGTCTCTGATTTCCGTCTCTAATCCGTCTCTAATTTCGTCTCTAAAATTAGCGACAGATTTATTGATGGTTTAGAGATGGAATAGTGACGGAATTAATTCCATTGCTAATTTCCGTTTGTAATTCTTTGTTTTTTTATAGTGAGTTTTGTTAAAGCATTCATCAATTCCATTAGTTTCTAACAACTTTGCTTACCAAATAAAAAATCACGCTATCAAGCCATTGACGAGTTTTGTTTAGAAATTCATCACTTTTTATTAGGTTTTAGTAGCTTTCATGTTCCAAGTAAAAAATTCACACCATCAGGTCCTTTACAAGTTTTGTTAAAGCATTCACCACATTTCATTAGGTTTTAAACACTTTCCTCTAACGTCAAAAAAATCACACTATCAAAGCATTCAAAAGTGTGGTAAATGAAAGTTATGAAAACTCAATGAAAAATGGTGAATTCCTCAACAAAACTAGTTAATGGCATTATAGTTTGAATTTTATACTTCGTCATTGAAAATTTTTAAAACCTAATGAAATATGGTGAATTCTTTAACTAAACTTGTTAATGAGCTTCAAAAGTTAACACACACACACACATTTGTTTGCATAATATATGTTAAAAGCCTTTGGTGGCCTTGTGGACAAACAAAGTGGTGGGTGTTCAAACCCCAGCCCACCACTTTGCCAGCAAGTAATTTCCCGCCAACAGCTGGTAGCCGGATCTCTGACACAAGCCAAGATTCTATCGCCGGCGTCGACAACTTGTGAGGGGGTTTTATTATTATTTTTTTAAAAAAAATCTATGTAAGGGCATCTATGTAATTTTCAATTTAATTTCAAAAAAGAAAAATCATGTACAAACACCTACTTGGGATTATGAATATTTAGAACATCATTTCGCTTTTAACCATTTTTAAGCACTTTTTATGGATTTTTCGCGACATTTTAAGGACTCATTAAGTGATGTTGAAAGTTGAAATTCTTCTTCCCGCAATAATAGGGAAAGTACAAAAAAGTTGAACATATTATTTACGTATATGCATGTTTATATGCATATACCTTATTGACAATTTATATGTGTTTGTATAGAATCTGTTGATGGCTTAATTGTGTGTATCATAAAAGAAATAAAACCATATATCTTATATCTTATTAACTTAATAGAAGTATCTCATGAAATAAATACCTGCAACCTAAAATGAATTTAATGATCATACTCGATCTTAGTGTGGAGTGGCTCGGCCGCGTTAAGGCGTTCATTATGTCTGCTAGGTGATGAAAAGAAAACATGTGAATGTACTAAATTCCATTTTCCTGTTATGCTTCTGCTGCCAAAAACAAAAGTGGAACAGATCAGCTTAACATATAAAACGGACAGACTCATCATAACCTATTTACTCTTAGCTATTAATGAAGCTCCAACCAACTCTTGAAGATTGAAAATAAAGTTTGTAGGAGTTGGTTGAGAAACCAAATTAAATATCTTAAGTGGTTTCGTGAAGACTGAGACGTACGTACATAAAGCTGGAAGAAAATTCCATTTTCTTGTTAGTGTTAGAGTAAAGAAACTACACAGTTTAACACTAACAAGGGCACATGAAGAACACCGTTCCATCACTTTCATCCTGTCGTTGCATTTAGTTTTTTCGTCATCTTCCATGGATACGAATTCAAAACTCAAAAATATATTGTGGGTTTTGTCCGTCGTCCTCTCCCCCCAAGGGCCTGAATTTTTTCTCTATCTCTCTCTCTGTTTTTTTTTTTTGGTGACATTGTTTGACTTTTTTAATATCTTTGTCATCCTCCATTGTTAGATGTTCAGTTGAGGGCAAAGCGCGCATCCGAACTTCAACAAAGGTTCCTAAAATTATGTTTTCATTAAAAAAAAAAAATAGAGTTTGATCGCTGTCTCCCACTTCAATTTGAAAGAGTTCTTTCTTTACTATTCTCCATCTTTCTGTTACCTGACAAAACATTTTGTTTATTTGTTTAATTTCTTTTCCGGTTATTACATTATAATATGATCTTGCTGAAGTTGCGCATGACTTCATGATGTAATTGCAAACAAACCTGTCAAGGAATATCTTTAGTTACTATACTGATCTTTAGCATTAAGCTGTTTCTTTAATGTAATAATATATAATAATATAACCCAAAAAAAAAAAAAACAAACTGGTTTTGATTCTATCTTTTCAAATGTCTGGAGACGCATGGCAATGATAAAAGTCTTGTCATCAAACTTATTTTGCTTCTGCGTAAATTAACGTTGAATTGGTCAATGTTGTTGCAATTGATGTTGTGTGGCCAGTTTTCAGTTTTCACATGATTGTAAATGGAACATATACTATTTTCTATATTTGTATTTTTATGTTAGCACGAAGTAGGATTCATCATATGGGCCAAGGAGGCTTCACATAGCCTTTTTCAGAATGCTTTACTTTTTAGTATATTAAATTAAATAAGTCACTTTAATATTATTGCTACTAACTTCTATCTGCCTGCTTCTTATTAGAAGGCCTCTTCATTTATGGTGGTCGGAAGAGAACATGTGAATATACATTCTCACAGTAGACACCTCTCTAAAGGTTTTATGTAATACTGTCTTTTAAGTTTTAACTTAACACATTGTTTTTATTAATGACTTTGTATCCTGATGACATGAAGGCTCTCCAGTAAGAGGGAAGCTGCGGGCTTGATCTCCGCTTTTAACTCAAAATCATTAGTGTGTTTTCTTCTAATTAGAAAAAGTTTACTTGTTTCCATGATTATTGTTCTATCTCTTACCTAATAGCTCTTTCTAGTAAGGTTAACTAGCTCAAAAGCATCGATGTCCAGTCTGAATTGACTCAAAATAATTTAGGGGAAAATTGCACGAAAAAATTATTTTATGATGATGAGTATTGCTCAAAAAATATTTTAGAGTATTGGATGCATATTAATTCAACAAACTTTTTGAGGGTTAAGAACGAGGGTAAAATTTCACCTGAAAAATACTTTAAGTGTAAACTTGCAGTATAAATTAGTTTAGGGTGTCAAGTCTCTTGTCATAATACTTTAAGGTGTTAGATAGTAGATACACTTTAACGCATAAATATATGTGCGATGAAGTTGTGAATGGCAGGCACATATTTATCTGGGGATATAAGTATTTTGGATCGGAGTGCAAAAGCAATTTGTTTTCATTAATCATGTGTGTATCAGTTTGGAAAAGAAGTATGCAATGCTGGTTATCGCATGTTTGTATCAAGATTTTTGGCCAAAAAAAAATGTTTGTATCAATATGCACTTACATCTATTCATGCAATTAACACGAATTAGTTTGCTTAAATTGATCTTTGAAGAATATCCGTTCATATTTGATAGGCTGATTTATCAATTACTCCCTCTAGTCCTTAATATAAGATATATTTACTTAATTTAATTAGATTAAACTAGTTAATATGACATATATTTTCTAAAATATCCTAGTCACATTTTTTAATTCTCTCATTCCCTGGTTATTGTTAAGGAAGCATGAATAGGGATAAATTAGAAAAATATTGACAAATATAAAAAATATATCTTATATCTAGGACTAAGATCAACTCTTTGAATATATAATATATTAAGGACAATACGGAGTATGTATCATGTCACAGGATCATGTAGTTCAAACCGGTGTTGACCTCATCGTATCTTCGAGTAAGATTGTGTTTATATGACCCAATGATAATCCACTTGAACCCTTGAATTTGGAAGAACAAATGACTCAAAGTGTGTTGGAAGATTCCAGAAGAATGATTTTATAAATTTATTTGTTCAATGAAGAACCTAGAGAGAATCTCCTCTCAAGTATGGAAATTCCAAAAAAATAACTTTTTATTCCAAATTCAAGTCTGATTATAAAATGAGCGGTGCAATGTATTTTAAGAGATACATTCAAAATTTGATTTAATTGCGTATGAAAAATAAAAATAATAAATGCTAACTTAAAAAAAAAAATAAAGACCTAACTCAACGAATTTGGGAACTCAAAAGTTAAAATTACCAACTAATTTAATTTTCTTTCAAATACAATTAACAAAATATAATCCGCATATCAGTATTGCGGCTTTGATGACATGAGCCAGTATCAATTTCTGTTTCTATGTAATACTACACATTAGTTATTGTTCCACCATTTAATAAATGTCTTCCCTAAAATATACAACCTCATCTCTCATATCCTTAATATAAGAGCTATTGACTAATTTGGATAAATATTACGGAAATTGGTTATGTTAGTAATTTGTAATAAATATATGTTGGTTCTCCTAAAATACCATATTTTATTATAAGTTCATAACAACCCTGGATAGAAACCCATTATTGTACATAATCAATAGGGATACTTAGAAAAAATTGTGAATTTAGAAGATAAAGTTGTTTGAGATCTTAAATTTATTACCAAATTAATCTAACTCCGAGCTAGCTCTTATATTAAGAACATAAGGTATGAAATACTATTACCTCCATTTCTATTCTAAATGTAGTATACGACAAACTAGATTTTACATTTACGACCAAAAGAACACAAATTAAATTTGGTTTGATGGTGGAAACCCATCCACTCTCCCAAAAAAAAAAAAAAAGGTGACAAACTATGACATTTTGAATTAATGGGTTTGAACGCAATTATAAGTATATAAGGAATTAGAGGTTGTTTGGTATATGGCTCATAATAATTTTTTTGACAACAAACAACCTTTTTTTTTTTTGGCCTTCAACAACGATCAACCTCTAATTCCTTAAAAAGTATAAAACCACTTATAATAGTTTTATGAGCCTCTTTTGTGGACCATGTTGCCCCTTAAAGTACTAAAATTCATGGTTTGAAATTGAGGGACCAAAATCAAATTTATTAAGAGTAAACTTAAGAGATAAAGATTATATTAAACATTTTTTCCTTTAGTTTGAGAGTAAAATAATTACATTTTGCCGCAATCTTATTTATCTAATGTCAATACTTTTCTCCCCTTTACAAATCTAATATATTTTTTCCAACCGATTTACTTGGGATCCCAATGTTTCAAAGGGAAAACCAAAAGAAAGCAGGCAGAGAATTTCATTTTAAAAAAGATTAATTTTTCTATTCTCAAGAAAATATTGAAATGGTGCAGTTACTCGTATATACATATTTTCCTTAAGACCAAGTTAATGGTATATATAATACCATCAATTCCTCTAAAATGGAAAACAAGTTAAAAACTAAACATGTTGGCTAAATAATAAGAATCCATATATAGGCAAGGAATCGAGTGAATAATAATGCCACAGATAGTGATTAATTCTATCAATTAATAACCCATCAGTTTCATTAGCATACAGAATTGCAGAACTACGCATCATGAATTCCTCAAAATAAGGCCTATTATCTAATCAATGCTAATCCGATAATTAACAAAATTTAACAAATTTAATCCAACATGAAACACTCATTTTTTGCATAAGAATTAAGAATGTCTTCTAGTGATACACAACAGCCACAACCACAGCCGCCTTCTTCGTCTGAAGAGTAGTTCGCATCAGTACTAACTGTTTCTTCTTCTTCTTCTTTGAATACTTCTTCTTCATCATCTTCTTCTTCTTCTAATATTTCTTCCTCATCTTCTTCTAATAAATACTTCTTCTTCAAATACTTCTTCCTCATCTTCTACTAAAACTTCTTCCCCATCTTCTTCTGCTTCTTCTAATACTTCTTCCTCATCTTCTTCTGATATTTCTTCTTCATCTTCTTCTACTTCTACAACTTCTTCTTCAGCTTCTACTTCTTCTTCTTTCTCTTCAACAACTTCTTCTAATATTTCTTCTTCATCTTTAGATCCATCACCCCGTGTGAGACCATCAAGTTTTCTCTTGCTTTCTTCCGTAAGACCACTCAAATGCCTGTCCATGAGCTTGGAAACATCTTCCTTACTCAGTCCCCGAGCATTACGTCCACAAAAAGGAGGATAGTCTCTAATAGCAGAAACAAATCTTCTAGTCGCAGAGTGCTGAAGATTAGCCTCACCACCTTGAACAGTATCTTCTTTAGGTGTAACATGGATTCTTGCAGCATTCGGTCCAACCCCAGGCGGGTAATCACGAATTGCAAATGGTTTCCGAAGCAATTTTTCTCCAGACTGATCATCAAGAACTGATGTAGGCATTGGAAGTTCAATTTGTGTCTCCTGATCTGTGAACAAGAAACTCAACAAATTACAACCTCATTTCCTATCAGTCCCAACAATTTATGTCTACTCTGTAAACAAGAAACCATCCAAGCAAGCCAACAATGGGGAACAAATTAAACAAAAAACAAACTCCCAAAAACAGAAAAAAATAAGGCCCACTCATTAAAATTTTTCTGAGAATAGACCCTATATTTCAATAAAGACGGTCTTCATTGAAAACAAGTTGAAAGTCATACTGGAATTTCGGAGCAACCTGGTTAATTTGGGATCCATGCAAAAGCAAACAAGATAAACAAGGAGAAAAGGAGTAGTTCTAGGAAGAAGAAGGGTCACCTGACCATTGAATGAGAACATAGATACAATAGACCGCCTATTTCATGATGTGTAATTTGAAGCATAATAACAGTAGATAGAGAGTTGCTCAACTTTATAATCTTAAAACCCTTTTCTCCAACCACTCATACTTAGAACAAGCCTTCTCTCCCATAATTAAAATTAGTGAAACTAACAAACAGTTATTAGGTGAAGTAAACTGGCTTGGCATCTAGTAGCAAGGCTGTAGAATAACAAAAGAACAAAGCTCATGAATCGAACGCGCACACAGAACAAGGCTATTCACGGATCAGGTCTTATAAAAAGCTTAAGAATCAAAGGGGCAAAACAAAAATATAACTGGACTTCGAAACTACATATAATATTGCCAAAGAAACCAAAATAAAATTCGGAAAACAATCAAGGTGATAGAAAAGGGGGCGAAAAGGTTCAAAAAATGTTATAATAGGAACAAAAAAAGACTACCTGATACTCAAAAGGCACCACAACAACGAAACAGGGACGAACTCAGGAATTCCTAAATACTGAAGGCGTGTGAAAAGTAGGCACGATTACTTTAGTTTTGGCTGTTCCTTTGTACTAATACTGTTTTTTTTAGCAAGTAGTGTTCCTGACCACTTACTCCCTCCGGTTTAGGTGGACATTTTTTTAGATATTAATGGAGCTAAGAAACTTAATTATATTATATATTGTGTATCATTAGATTACATGTAAGTTTATAAGTTAGGTAAAATAGTCTAGAGAAAAAATGATAAATTTAAATATTTTAAATTAGTTTAATTATCTTTATTAATATCTCCAAAAATGTAGCAATAAGAAGCACCATTTATATCTCAGTTACAAGCGAGATCAAACTCTCAATTTCCTATTTATAAGGAAGCATCCATGTCACTAGGCTATAAGGGCTTTGGTGTAATTTTCTTACCTTTACCTTGGAGGTTCGTGGGGTTTAATTTCATGAAGTTGTTCAATTAAAAAAAAACAAGGGATTTATTCTTGGGGTATCATTTTATTTTCTTTAACGAATTTGTCCTTTATAAAATAGTGACGTGAAAGGCTAACTGTAAAGCTTCACTTTCATTGTCTGAAAGACACACAATGAAGAACCAGTTTCCCAACCTATCCTTTGAATTGTTTTGTTTTTTTTAAAAAAATGTTTTATTAGGTAGAAAATGTAAAATAAAGATAATCTCTTAACTAATTTTTTTAAGAAAATAAGTTTTCATTAAAAAATCAAAATATTAAAAAGTTAAATCTGGACAATCAAGATAAGCTGAGCTCCTGGCCTATTCTTTAGATAGGCTGGCAAACTGGTTCTGAGTAACAGTGTAGGTTGCTCTGTATTCGAAACGTACCACTTTCATGCAATAACTAGAAACGCTCATGTGATCGTGACTTTGCTGACATCTCCCACATCATAATAAAACATATAAATTTTAGAATTGATTTCCTAATATTTTTTTATCATATCATATTCCCAAGTCTTTATAAGACATCTAAAAAGGTGTTTAAAAAGATTTGTTGGCAGTTTCGATGAGCATTAAATATTTTTTTCACATATACTCATATTTAATAAGAGTGGTATGATAGAGTCTAAATTAATATGATGTTGGAGTTTAATGATGTTAATATGGATAATATTAAAATAATTTACATTATATAACAAGTTTAATGCTTTAACT
Organism: Inga laurina; assembly: GCA_963855925.1. NCBI lineage: Eukaryota > Viridiplantae > Streptophyta > Magnoliopsida > Fabales > Fabaceae > Inga > Inga laurina. The sequence continues at coordinate 31,363,424 of OY979708.1, forward strand.
ATTTTTAATGGAGGAGAGGGTTCATTGGGATAATCTTTTTCAGTCTTATATTAACATATCACATTATCCAAGGGTTTATTTGTTAGTCACACCCATCTTTTGCGGTCATTATATAAATGCCCTTACATATATATTTTCAAAAAATCAATAATAAAACCGCCTTGCCAGCCACCAGTTGCAGGCGACCACCGTCGGCAACAAACCCTCGCGCTACGGGAAATTATTGACAAGTTTAGTTAAAGAATTCACCACATTTCATCAAGTTTTCATAACTTTCACTTACTAAGTAAAACATTCACACTGTCAGGCTATTGACAAGTCTTGTTAAGGAATTCATCATTTTTCATTATGTTTTAACAACTTTTGTCTATGAAGTAAAAAATTTACACCCTTAGGCCACCGGCAAGTGTTGCTAGGGAATTCATCACTTTTCAATAGGTTCTAACCGCATTCGTTTATCAAGTTAAAAATTCACACAATTAGATCCTTCACCAATTTTGTTAAGGAATTCGCCACTTTTCATTAGGTTTTAACAACTATTGTTTCCAATTAAAAAATTCACAGCATCAGGTCCTTCACAAGTTTCGTTAAGGCATTTACCACTTTTTATTAGGTTTTAACAACTTTCGTGTATCAAGTAAAAATTTCACTCCATCAAGTCCTTCACAAGTCGCTACAAAAAAAGGGTATTAGAGACGGAATTTAGAGACGGAAATTCCGTCGCTAATAATATTAGCGACGGAATTTCCGTCGTTAATTCCGTCTCTAATATGTTAGTCACATATTAGCGATGGAAAAAGTTCGGTCCCTGAAAAGGGTGTTATTAATTATGTTAGCGACAGAATTTTAAAATCCGTCGCTAATTTAGAGACAGATTAGAGACGAAAATTCTGTCTCTAATCTGAGACGAAAGTTCCATCGCTAATGTCAAATTCCGTTGCTATTTTTTTGACGCCGATTGGGGATGGAATTTCCATCGCTAATATTTGACATGGATTAGAAACGGAATTTCGTCACTCATTTTTTGACACGGATTAGAGACGGAATTTCCGTCTCGAATATTTGACACGGATTAGAGACCGAATTTTTGTCGCTAATATTTGACAAGGATTAGAGACAGAATTTCCGTCGCTAATTTTTGGCATGGATTAGAGACAGAATTTCCGTCGCTAAGGCTGAGACGGATTTTTGATATTCCGTCACTAATGTGCGACAATTAGTGACAAAATTGTCAAGATTAGCGATGGAAATTCTGTCGTTAATCCATCGCAAAGTGAAATTTTTTAAAAAAGGTAAATTTAATTTTGTGAATAAATTTCTGGTAAACCCTTAGAAAAAGAAGGAGTCTCAAGAAGATAATTCATTAAATGACTTTCTTGATTAATGTCAAAGACCTTTTTTCTTTGAAGAGCTACAGACCATATTTTATTTGCCTCATCGGTAATATGGAACACTTGTTTTGCTTGATATGCCATAATAAAAGCTTCATCTCCAAAACTTCTACTAATCAGATCAACCAATATAAATCCCAGCTGATCAATCATCACACCATTGTTGACATCAACCCACTTGCATTTGAAAATGAGAAATTTAATTTTAACATAATTAACCACCCAAATCTCTTCAATAACCCCATAATAACGTATTGCTACCAATCTAGGGTTCTTATCTTTCGAACTAGAGATTTGCATAGATTTAGCCACTAACATAACTCTACTATTCTGGACGGTGCTCCTATCATCAAGGGACTTCGTGTAAAACATATAATCATTGATCACAAATGAAGTCCAAGTTATTACATCAACCTCAGGAGCACGTGCTAACCATTTAATTATATCAGAAACACATTATTCTCTGTCAACCTTTTGTTTGAACCAATGTGCAAAAGTTTTGTTATGCTCCCTAATTAACCTTTGTTCGGTCATTTGACTATATATTTTCTTTCCGGACAATTTCTTTATGAGCATGAATGTAATCTTGAACTTCATCAACATTATTCAAGATGTACAAGTGGACTTGTTGCAATTCATCAAGATCGACACTCTTTACTATGGCCCCGCGTCTACCCCCTTATTCATCATGACGTTAGGAAGCCCAATATGTCTTACATCTGATAGGTAATCTTGACAAAACTCCATGGTTTCTTCAGAAACATATTTTTGAAAAATAGATGCTTCAAGCTGATTTGCATTCTTCACATACCCTTTTAGGATTTTCATAGTTCTTTCAATTGGGCATATCTATCGTAAATAAATAGGGCCACACAACTTTATCTCCCTCACTAGATGAACAATTAGATGTACTATGATGTCAAAAAAAGAAGGAAGAAAAAGTTTCTCAAGATGGCACAAGATTAGATATCCTTCATTTTCCAGTTCATCCAATCTTTTTGTCTCAATGACTTTACTACAAATAGCATTGAAGAAGAAACAAAGTCTAGTCAAAATATGTTGAAGATCATATTCGGTAATGCCTCTAATAGCTACTAGGAGTAGTTGTTGCATTAAGACATGAAAATCATGAGACTTTAGCCCTACTAACTTCAAGTTTTTCATCGACACAAGTTTCCTAAAATTTGAAGAATACCCTGAAGGAACTTTGATGCCATGTAAACACTCATAGAAGCTTCTTTTCTCATCTTTAGACAAAGTATGAGTAGTTGGAGGACAAAAAAGTTCTCTTACCATATGCCTTAGGATGCAAGTCTTCTTGTATCTCCATTTTTTGCAAATCTAATCTTGCATTCACGCCATCCTTAGAACTATCTTGTATGTTAAGCAGTGTCCCAATAATACTGTCACATACGTTTTTCTCCACATGCATGAAATCAATACATTGTCTCACATCAAGATTGGGCCAATATGGAAGATTGAAGAAGACATACCTCTTTTTCCATTTATTTTTTTCATTACTGTTCTTTGTAGTCTCACCAAAGATAAGATTGATATTTTTCACCTTTTCATAAACTTGCTCCCCAGTCAATGCCTTCGGAGCATCTTCAAACTCTTGTCCACCAAAAAAAGCTTTCTTTAATCTATGATACGGGTGGCCTCGTCTAAGAAATCTCCTATGGCCAAAATAAACTGTCTTTCTTCCATGGTGAAGTTGATGGTAACATGTTCCTTCTTCACAAATCGGACATGCTTTATGGCCTTTAACACTATATCCTGACAAGTTTCTGTACGCAGGGAAGTCATTTATAGTACCAAAGACCATGGTTCGTATTTTAAAAACCTCCTTCTTGTTCATGTCAAAAACATCAACACCTTCATCCCACAACTATTTCAAGTCTTTTATCAAGGGTTCTAGGCAAACATTTATGTCATTTTTGGGTTGTTTTGGTCCCGAAATCAACATAGACAACATGATGTACTTTCGTTTCATACATAACAAAGGAGATAAGTTGTAAATTACCAAAAGAACAGGCCATGAACTATGTGTACTGCTCAGGCTATCAAAAGGATTCATGCCATCCGTGCTAAGCCCAAGCCTAAGGTCCTTAGGTTCTTCACCGAAGGTAGGAAATAATTGATCGATTTTCTTCCATTGAGAAGAATCAGCCGGATATCAAAGCTTTCCATCGAATATCCTTTCATCCACATGCCATCTCAAATTTTGTGCATCGTTTTCATTAGCAAACAAGCGCTTGAACCTTGGTATGATTGGAAGATACCACAACACTTTTGCAGGGCATTATTTGATTTGTACCTTGAGATTTCACATATCGGACACTGTTGTTCCTCTTCATACTCTTTTCTATACAATATACAATCATTATGGCATGCATGGATCTTTTGATACTTCATCCTTAGTGGACACAGTAATTTCTTAGCATCATAGTATCGAGAAGACAACACATTATCATCTTGAAGCATGTCCTTAAAGCCTCAAGCGTTTCTAAAAAACTCTTGTAGCTCCATCTATGTTGTGCTTTCAATCTTACCAATTTCAATACTGCTTTCAATAATGGGTATTTTTGACATCTCGGGTACAGCGGCGTCTCATCATCACTACACATATTACCATATGCATGTGATTGCTCAAAAGCCTCTTCTCCTATATCACGAATAATATCCTCTATCCGATCATTCGTATCCACGTCATTATCATCAAAGGCCACTCCCCCCTGTTGATATGAACTTGGCATTTCTAATTCTTCACCATGCCATACCTATATTGTATAACTCTTACAAAATCCTTCACAAATTAAATGTGTATATATATATATCTATAGCACTTGGGTTGTTCACTGTGTTTCAAGTTGTTGTTTCCATTTTGCTGAACTGTTGTTGTTTTATTCTGTTGTTTTCATCCTATTTCTGCAGTTTACATTTTTCAGACAGTGAAATATATACATATAAAAAGGCCATTTAAAAAAAAAGCTTTCAACGTCCTTAAAATAAAAAGGGACGTGGAAGGTGAGAGGGACACTTTAGACGTCCCCAGTCTGTACTGGGGATGTCTAAAGTGACCTTAGACATCCCCAATTTGGACTGGGGAGGTCTAAAGGTCCACTTTACACGTCCCCATTCTGAACTGGGGACGTCTAAAGGTACTTTACACGTCCCCATTCTGAACTGGGGACGTCTAAAGGTACTTTAGACGTCCCTAATTCAGACTGGGGACGTATAAAGTTCCACATTAGACGTCCCCAGTATGAAGTGGGGACGTCTAAAGTCCTATTTAACGTCCCCTATTTTACGGAAGTTATTGACTTTTTTTCCACGACCCTCAGATAGACTTCCCTCTGTTTTCAGACGTTAAAAGGCCAAAAAAAGGGACGTTAAAACCGTTTTTTCTAGTAGTGTCTCATTCAAACATACTATACAAGGGCAATAAAACTTCCCACTACTATCATCAGCATTTCTTCTAGCGAAGTCTAAGAAACCCCTCACCCCATTATAATATTCAACACTCATTCGTTTAGCTTTTATCCAACTACGATCCATATATATCTCAACACTTGTAGCACCCTATATCCAACATCAAAAGGATAGACAAAAAAAAACAACAACAGTAGAGTTTTAGAGATTTCAATGAATTTTTACATGCACCATTTGAAACTGAAATCAAACAATCACACTAAATTAAAACATAACTTAGAATGATATTACTCCAAGCCAAATATCACAAGTCAGAGCATCTTATTTACTTTTGGTCAAAAACAAGAAAAACGTATATAGTAATAAAGTCATTACACATTTTTCCCTTTCACCTTAATTACTTTTTTCTACAATTATTTCATGTCTAACTATATTGTCAGAGTTAATATTATTGAGAATAAGCAGATACAAGCTAAAAGTTGAGGCTTTAATTAATAGAACACTAACCCGATTGAAGACCAAGGAGTAAGTTTCTACCCAAAGTCACGGTAGCGTCAACTGAGGTTAAAATGAAGTCCTCAAATTCACGACACTGACAAAGGGAAGTCACGACAGAGGAGAACGGTCACTACAGAGAAAAGAGGTGGCGGCGGAGGAGAGTGACGATGATTAAAGAACAACAACGAGGAACACAGAAATGGCAGCAGTAATGACAGAGGAGAGTTGAGCAAATGAGGAAAGGGGAGTGATGGAGGAGTTCAGAACAAGTAGGGACAGAGCTCACAGAGAAACGACGAAAAGAGAAGAAAGGGTTCAGAGTACGGGATCTGGGCACGGGAGTAAAAGTGCAAGCAAAATGCTCACATTTTAGACCGGTTTTCCATAAAAACCATTCTTAAACGAGTGAAAAAAAATAACTTTTATATTTTTCATCTTTAAGACCGGTTTTTATGAAAACCGGTTTTAAAGTTTTATATTTAAGACCGGTTTTCCTAAAAACCGGTCTTAAAAGTTTCAAATTTTAAATTTTTTAAATATTTTGATATTTTTGGATTGGTTTTATTTATAACCAATCTAAATAACTTTTTTAAGACCGGTTTTTTGGAGAACTGGTCTTAGAAATTCTATATAATTACAAAACTGCCACAGGTCAAATCTTTTAGACCTTATCCGCTATAACCGGTCTAAATATGACGGTCTAAAAAGGAAATTTTGTACTAGTGCTTCCTACTCCTAATCACTTGATTAACTCCTTAAGCATATTCTAAACATGATTAGACCAAATTTGGGCAGCATAACAGCTAAGGTTTGGAATACCCCAAATTTACAAATCACAACAAATTAACCAAAAAACCACCAACCAATCCAACAATAACAACAATAGCAACAAAGACAATAGCAACAAAAACTTGAAGTTTATGAAGCTACCTTTGATTTCTCTTTGAATATCTCTCTTGGTTGAATTTCCTCCCTCCACAAACTTTAAGATTTTTCTTCCTAAATACCTTGAATCATGGAGAGGAGAGGCTTAGAGGAATGATTTCACAACTTAGGAACCAAATCACAAGAGAGAATTTCACTTACCTTAAGATATATCCTTTCTCTCTCTCTAGATGTCTCAAGAACACACTCCCTCTCTCTCTTCTCTTCTATGACTGTGGAAATGAATAAGAAAGATAAAGGAAAGAGTTTAGAAATATCCTTCATGATCTCTTAATTAATAAATTATAGGATAATTCATTTATGACATAAGCATGACATCACTCTTGTACTTGGTCTTATCCTCTTCCAACTTGTGTCATAAAATCCCATTACATGTGAACTAATCTTTCCTCCTCCTCCTTGGCCCAAAAACGTCCTAAGGGTGTCCTTCCTAACCAATTTGGGCTTCATCCATTTAATCCAACCATATGTACAAGATAATATTATTTATGCCTAATTGAACATGTGCTCAAACTTAATAAATTCTTATATATTTCTCATGGCTTAAGATGATGCCACTTGGCATGATTAATACCCAAGCAAATATCAACCAATATAGGAAAAATATGGGATTTTAATTTATTCCGTAATTTATCCAATTGCCAACACATTTTATTTTCCAATTTTTGGAATAGTTGTCCTTCTTGGCAGATTTTCTATCCTAAATTTGAAAAATCATAACTAAATTTGAAGACATTTTTTTGGAGCGATTCTAAAGGCTATAGAACCCTTATTGCGTCTAGTTTCAAGGAAAACTATAGCCTTTTACTTGCTAGAAGCATATTATTCCTAGATTTTAAATCTTTTCATGCTATTCTGGAAAATAATCAATTTCGCTGGGCAAACTTCAAAAATTCATAACTCTTTGTATATAGTTTTAATTGTGTCATATGACCTATCAAATTAAAGCTTGAGATGTCTACTTTCACCCTGTAAAATTTCATAATTTTGGAATATCATTTGTTCAATAAAATGCATTTCACAACAACACTACTTTACTGGAAGCAATGAAACGAAATGCACTTGCAACTCCAACAAATTCCATTTTTGTATACAAACTTCCCATACTCATTTATTCACTATTTTATTCCCTTTAATACCTCAAAGATATAAAAAATATTAAGGAATAAATTTGGGATACCTGCTAAACCGGGGCTTAGCAGTCCGCTTAATTTAGGCTTATTCTCAAGCCTCCAATCCCAAAATTCAAGATATTATATTTCTCTCCCCATTGAATAAATTTCGTCCTCGAAATTTGAACGCATACAACTTGGGGATTAATCCTATCTTATTGTGTAACTCATCCCTAGGTTGTGAATACTTATAACGTATCTCATTCTATTATCACATGCAGGCTTACAAGCCATGTAACACTATAGTCATATTCTCTTAACTAATCTCAGATAGTATTCAGCATTCATCATCCATTCTATGCATAGTATGTAGTGTGCAATCAAACACAGGACGCACTGGTCATTTCCCACAACAATTGGTTCCTTAGGCCTCACAGCCTCTTTGGGACTTCACCCGGATTCACACAATCACATTTGTTTTTCTATGTAACGGCCCAATCCTCACCCCACCTAATGAGGTTTGTTGGATGTCCCTCACCCCACCTAACGAGGTCTGTTAAGCTGGTGAGCCAGCCATGGTTCACTTCATTAGGTTCCTCCCATGGTAGAATATGGCGCCTCATGTGAGACATGCCACTATTGGACACCAAAATGCTTGGTCACACTGGTCTTACTGCCTCTGCTACAACCTGGTACAATTTGAATATCCCATCAACCTCAAAACATTACTTTGGACACACTGGTCCAATGTCATCGCGCAGGCATCAACCACAGTGCTAGCCACACAGGTCTTACAGCTTAGGGACACCGCCCTATGCAACCTTGCACATCAGGTCTTACCGCCTCAAGCGTCGGCTCGTCACAATTTTCAAACATATCACATTCTACCAATCTAAGGACTTACTAGTCCATCAGGTCTTATGGTTTAAGCACAAACAATTTATTATCTATGTTGAATACATATCGAGACTAACAACCTCAAACAAATCATTGGTGCCTAAAGATTAAACATAAATTTCCATGCTTCCACTATGAGGTCTATCTGTTACACCCTTATAGCATATTAACTTTCAGTGGACTATTAATGTATGGTTCGGCAGACAACATAGGAATAACATAAATATACTGATAATATGTGCATGATTACAGAAAAATCCCCATAAGGGTTCATACTTGATAATTTCAACTAATGTAGCCGCACGGTTACTGGGGTATCTAAACCCATCCCAGTGAAATAGAGTCTTCTTTCTGTCTTCGCTCCACAACTGCAACCCTCTCCCGTGCAGTTCTCCTCTAATTTCTGCTTACCTTTTGTATTCGCCTGTCTAAATTGTTGGTAGGGGAGGGTGAGATTCGAGAGAATCTCAGTAGGAAAACAGTACCAATATGCATGCAAGATAAGTACTTAATGCATGACATGCTTGCATTACATAAACTCATGCTAACACAATGACATATCTGCGTGCTCAATGTTTCAAACAATATACTTATGGCCATAGCATAAAGAGAAACAAAGCTTCAATCATTCATATATGTTTCACATAATCAAGCAAAGCAATAACATACATCAATACACTAGCATAAATATCAAATACATGCAGGAGAGGCAAGTTCCCTACCTTAACCCTTTTCCGCTTTGAAACGTGTGCCTCGTAAAACATGTCACAACTCGGCTCTCCACTCGGTCCTATAGTTCCAAATGTACCATTTAGACACTTCCATGATGTTTCTACAGGTTATATGAGCCTATTATGAAAATTTACTAAAATGCCCTCGGGGACCTGGCCCGACCCTGCCGTACCCTGTCCGGCTGTACTTTTCCTGAAATTTGGACATGGGCTATTCTGACATATTTTTGCCCAAAGAATCCATTTCCTGACTCAGAATTATCAAATTCAATGTCAAATTACAAAATTACCCTTGGCAGCCCCACTTTAATGGTTTCAGGGGCGTTTTAGTAATTATGCTTTTTCGGGCTTTTCCGAAAAAGTTACCAATTGTAACCCCACCTAATTTTCGCTCTTGAACTCAATAGAACCATCAAATCATTGAAAATCCAAATCTAAGGCCCATTTCTAGAGCTGGACAAAATTATCACATTCCTCGAGAAAATTGGGGTTTTCGAAATCTGACTCCGCAGACGTGTTCCTTTCTACTCTTAACCACCTTATTAACTATTATGTTAGGTTACAACTACCATTTGGACTAAAATTGGGTAGCATAACCCTTAGGCAACTCAGTTTCAAAAATTTAAAACCAACGGCAATCCGACAAAATTTCACCTATTAAATTGCCCACAGCAGCCAGAATAGTTAATATTCGAAGGTTTAGGAGTTACCTTTCGATTCCTCCTGGCTTTTCTTGATGTGGCTGAAAAACCCTAACTTTCCCAAAAAAGATTTGAGCTTCAACAACCTTCAAGAACATGGAAGAGAAGCTTAGGAGTAGTGTTATACGCATTAGGTACGAATTCATTGAAGAAATCGACCTACCTCACAAGTTTTCTTCTCTTTCTTTCTCTAAATGCTCACAACTTTCTCTCTCTATTTCAGCTGAAGTTTCATGTCAGTTTGGAGCTAAGAAGGAAGAAGATGAAGTTTTAATATCATGATGATGTCATAATTCAATTATTTATCAATTTCCCAATTTTTGGATTTTTACAAAATTCTGGTAGATTTCTACCAAAACTTTGAAAAATCATAACTAATTCTAGACAAATCGAATTGAAGTGATTCCAAAGCCTATAGAACCCTTATTGAGTCTAGTTTCGAGGAAAAATATATGCTTTTTCTAGCTGGAATCACAAAATTCCCAGAATTTTAATCTTTGTCTGCTGTTTCAAAAATTAATCAATTTCGCTGGACAAACTTCAAAAATTCATAACTCCCAGCTCACAAAATGAAATGACATATATTATATATCCATTTTCAAGCTTGGCACGTGAAATTTTAGAATAAAAAGTTTTAGAATTTTTAGACACCATTTTCCCTTTTATAACATCCATACAAATCGACTGCCCTGTACAGAGTTTCAATGGACAGAATTTCCAACTTTTACATAATTGTTCCTAATGGTTCCAATTTCACAACAAACACTCCCCACACAAATTTTCACAAAGAAGCCATTGGAATCACTAAAATAACCAAATTCTCATCACATCCACACATATTCAGTTTGGAACCATAATGCACACAACCACCAAATTGCCAAACTTCCATTTCACCATAATATGCACCCTCCCTCTATTCTAATTCAATTTAGATGTTAATCCACAATTAAACTTAAATACAGGGTTTAGGCACTGCTCATAACACATTTGAATCATAATTCACATCGTATTCTCCAAAAGTGTTTATTTATCAATAATCACATCCACTTTTGAAGTCATTAACCCTTAATCACTTTTTGGGATATTACACTATCTCCTTGTATGAGCTTTAATAATGTCAGGATAATTTAATAGGAATCCCACAAGAACCTTCCATGATACCTGACGGTACCCATAATCTATATTCCTCTATGCGTACTCTTGGCCCATTTCAACTCAAATCATTATGGGCCATCTCATATGGACTTCCACTATCGGTCCAGCTCTAAGCATATTCTCAAACTCTACTTCCCTTATCGGGGTACTCTACCAACGTTATACAGGAAATTCAAAAGCCACCAGTACATTCAAATTTTGTCTTAAGCGTGAGACCATATTTCGTGGCTACTATTTGTTCTATCGAGAATTATTCTCATTCAATAAGGGAATATTCTATTATCAAGATCTTTCCCTATGCTAGATTAGCAACTAGCAACCTCGAGATACCTCATACACATTTCGATTCATTTTAGCACCATGTTCTAGTACCTCAGACCATCTAGGTCAAATCAAATTCCTAAGAATCAGTTCAACTATTGAGTTTGATCCTTAGATCACAATTCAACACTTAAAACCTACACATTAGCTAAGCCGGGAAATTACTTTCCTCAATTCCATGGATCATCACTAATCCAACATAAATCTGAGTATATCTACTAGCCTAAGGACACATTGGTCCCCTAGGTCTTAGGGCCCTGGACACACAGGTCCACTATAACATTTTCGGGGTGTAAGATCATACAGCCTAGGGTCTCTAACCCAAATCTTAGGTTCATCATGAAATCTAGAACCTTAATATCACATACACTGAAAATCATTTTCCTCAATTATATCCAATAGGTTTACTAAGAATCAAGATTAATGGCACCTATTCTAACCTCCACGGTATTTAGGTAACATCCTCAAAACGTTACTAAAGGTTCAACACTATCCACAAGGTTCACAAGGTTCAAACTTCTGTCATGTTTCAGAACCATAGTGGAACCAATTCACATTTCGACCTAAGCACTATTTCAGCTTAGATCGGATTCAAGCCTATCCCAACCTTTAGTATCATCACATCGGATCCTCTAGGATTAGTATACGGTATGATCACCACTCATCATATAGCACTATATATCGTATGTACATCCCTTTGACCCCACAGTATTACTAAGGATCATTACTTAGCATGGAGAAACCTCAAACATTTACTATGCCTCGAGTTCCCATAACCTCATCAAATGAACCTTTCTGGCAGTACTCACTGCAACAGAAATATTTCATATTAAAATCAAAACTTATATCATCAATATCTTCATGGATTTAAGCACGCTTTAAATCATCTAACTTAAATGATCATTAGTCAAGGAGAAATCTTAAGACAATTTACTATTCCTCAAGTCTCTATGACCTTACCAAGTTAACTTCCTAGGGGGTCACCCATCCTAAGTTCTCCCTAGGTTGAGCACACTTAACTTTCGTGCCTCTGTGTAAAAATGCAGATACCAGCTTTATCTACTTCTGACCACGGGTACCCTGAGACTACCTTTGTCTTAAAAATCATGCCTATTGTCTCTGGGCATTAAAATATTGTGTATGGTCTATGTATCAGTACCAGTACACACACAATATTAATCTGATACCATGATCAGAACTATTACTGTTAGTATTCTGATACTGTCATTGCTTTCATCGATTCTTCTATCCTGTGCATTAATCCCACTGATACCGTTAATGGGGCACTGGTATTTCCTTTTCATGTGCTGATTCTATTGTAATCTGATGCCGCTGACACTACTCTGATACTATTGGTATCATCCTGATACCACTATCATGAGTGTGGGTGTCTTTGCTATGTGCGCTGGAGCCATCAATACCATTAATTGGGTACTGGTATTGCCTCTGCATGAACACTGACACTACTGCTTCCTGATACCACTGATACCATCCTGATACCATAATGATATCATCTCCAAGTGTGCCGGCACCACAAATATTGCAATCTGAGTACTGATATCACCTCTAAGTGCCCTAATACCCCTGTTCCCTGATACCAGTAGTACCTTCCTCAGATCGGTTGTCTAAGCTCTGTGACAATATTTTCAATATCAGGTTGGAGCATTGTGTTGGTGGAAGGAGGAGAAGACCCATAAGAATAAGCTGAGGAATCAACATTTTTGGCCTCACATCCTCAGCCAAATATGCGACCCTGCCTTTAACCACGTAATTATAATTCGATATCACATAATTAAATTGGTTTAGAGACCGTCGGATAGCTTAAACTCATTTCAAGTTCCTACACTATAGTAGGGTTTTCACCAAAAAATTTCAAAAACTCTTCTCTATCCTGGTCTCAATTTCAAAATTCGAATATTAGGGCTATGCATAATTTTCCAGTCCCGATCCCGAATAAATCGGGACGGGATTTTCCCGTCCCGAAAATTTCGGGACGGGAAAAATCGAGATCGGGAAATTTATAGTCGGGATCGGGATCGGGATCGGGAATGGGATTTCCCGATCCCGAATTTTTCCCGATCCCGAAAGACATGGCGTATTTTTTTTTTCAGTTATCTAAGCAATGGACTCACCGACTCATCACTCTTCCACAATTTGACACAGACTGAAGAAGTCTTCTGAGCCCTAATTCGCTGATTCCCTTCCCTCCTCGGCGTCCTTGGCTCCTCCCTTTGGGCTACGCCGCTACGGAGAGTGTCCGAGGGTCCTTTCTGATAAAGGTTTCAGCACCCCCAGTTCTGCAATCATCAGATATGATCCATTTGTTTGTTCTAGGTTTTCTCAAGTTGGTTTCTTAAATATGAAATCATTTGCAATGGATGGAATTTTAATCTTCTGGTTATCGAAAGTTTTTCAAAAACGTGTTGGGTGCTTTTGATCAATTGTAATCTATGCTTGATTGTGTTGTAATTTGCCTCTCGAAATTTTACCATAAAACTGCATTTTCTTGAAATCATTCTTGGATTTGTGCTCGATTTACTCTAGATTATTGGCAACGCTCTAGTTCGTTGATGACTCTGTCGCGTCTTCATCAGAAGATTGAAGACTCTGAAAAAACGCAGCAACATTGTAATTATCGATTTACTCTAGATTTATTCTGGGATTTTTTTTGTTATTGTTTCACTGTGAAAATCGCTGACACCGCTGAACAAAGGAACCTGAAAGTTATTGATTTAAAACTTGTTTCGATTATTATGTTTCTGTGAGAAATTATTGCCTAGGTTATGTTTGCGCTATTTTCTGAGTTTTCTGAGTTGATCAGCATAAAAGAAGCTCCATCTTCATTTAATCTCGCGGTGCAACAATATAGAGGTATTGTTCACTATATATTATTTTATATATGCAATATTTGTTCTTCTTTTCGTTTGGCTGGTAGAGATATTTGTTCAACTACAAGTTCATGGTATCTTGCATCAGGCTATACTTGTCTCATAAACTGTTTGTTTTATTTCGGGAAAAACATATGAAAACAAATGCCAATAACAGGATCTTCACTCTGGGAAATTTCGGGAAATTCCCGATCCCGATCTCGGGAATTTCCCGTCCCGTCGGGACGGGAAATTTTCGGGATCGGGATCAGGATCGGGAATCAAATCCTTTCCCGAACACTTCTCGGGATCGGGATCGGGAATGGGATTTCCCGATCCCGTCCCGATCCCAAATAGCCCTATCGAATATAATTACCTGTGCAGTTAATTTACATTCACACACATCAGAGTGTATAACCAAATCCCCGACAACTCCCGGGTTCTATACATATATAATCTGAGGGTTTAAAAGTCTCCACTAGGGGATTACATAACCAAAATCAACAATAATATTTACATCTCCAAAAATAAACAGTAATCCCAAGTCCAAAATAGTTAACCAACAGCCTAACAACACACTCTACAAGATCCTAGCCGCTCCTGGTGGTTCGCTTCTCCTTGGAGCCACTTGCCCTGTCTGAAATGTTAGTCAATGGAAAGAATGAGATTCAAAAGAATCTCTGTAGTAACAAACCACTCATACAGTGTATAAACACATAGCATATATGATCATGTTAAGCAGCATCATAATGTATCATGGCTTTCACCACAAACAACAGCACTCATGGCTGTAAACTCTAAGCGTCAGCTTTCGCTGCAATCTCAATGTATTCACAAAGTATTCACTAGGCGTCAGCTTTCGCTGCGATCACAAAGCATCACAATGTCACAATGTCACAATGTATTCTCAATGCAAGACAAACATACATACAATGTTTCACACAAAGTATAAGAGAGGAGTCACTACCTGGTTCTTTCCGAACGTGCTCTGGCACGAGTCGTTCACGAACAGGGAAAATATCGAATCCTAGAATTCCAAATGCACCATTTAGACACTTCCATAGTGTTTCTTGAGGTTATATGAGTCTATAATGAAAATTTACAAAAATGCCCCCGGGGACCCGGCCCGGGCCCGCCGTACCCGGTCCGGTTGCACTTTTCCCAAAATTCTAATCTGGGCGATCCTAACATATTTCCGCGCAAGGAATCCATTTCCGGACTCGGAATTATCAAATTCAATGTAAAATTACAAATTTACCCTTGGCAGCCCCACTTTAAGGGTTTTAGGGGCGTTTTTGTAATTATGCTTTTTCGGCCTTTTCCGAAAAAGTGACCAACTGTAACCCCACCTAATTTTCGCCCCTGAACTCAATGGAACCATAAAATCATTGAAAATCCAACTCTAAGACCCATTTCTAGGGCTGGATGAAATTTATGAGTTCTCCGGGGAAAATCGGGGTTTTACGATTTCGGCTCCGTAAACGCGTTCCTTTCTACTCCTAACCACTTTATTAACCATTACATTAGGTTACAACTAACATTAAGACCCAATTTGGGCAGCATAACCCCTAGGCCACATCATTTCCAAACTTTAAAACCAATGGCAATCCGGCGAAATTTCACCGATTAAATTACCCACAGCAGCCAGAATAAGCAATATACGAAAGTTTGGAAGTTACCTCAAGCTCCCACAAGCTTTTCCCAAATATGGCTGAACCCTAGCCTATTTGAACAATGAAATTCCTTGCTTCAAAACCTTAATTCACATAGAGGAATAGCTTAGGAGGAGGATTATACACATTAGGTACGAATTCACTGAAGAAATCGACCTACCTTGTGAGATTTCTCCTTCCTTCTCTCTATTTTTCTCCAAGCTCTCTCTCACGTTTTTTCCTCTTGCTTCAGCTGAAAATGGCGTGAAATGGCTGAAGAAGATGAGCAATTTGATTAATAATCCATGCTTTTTAATGAGTTGATGTCATAATTCCTTATTTTCCCATTTTCGGATTTGTTGGCAGATTTTCTGACCGAACTTTGAAAAATCATAACTAATTCTAGAAAAATCGAAATGAGGTGATCCCAAAGCCAAATAAAAGGTATTTAAGTCCTCTTCATAGGAAAAATATGGACCATTATTAGAAATCACCACACAAATACAGAATTACACAAAACTCAACACTGCTCCAAAACAGAGTCCAGTTTTGATCCCAAACTTTGGACAGACATATCTCCAAGTTCCCAAAACAAAATGGTACAAATTATATGTCCATTTTGAAGCTTGGGATGTGAACTTTAAGACTGGAAATTTTCATAATTTTTAGACACCATATGCCTATTTAAAAAGTCCACACAAATCGGCTGCCCTGTACAGAGAATAAATGGACAGAGTTTTCAACTTTTGCACAATTGTTCCCAATGGTTCCAATTTCACAATAAACACTCTCCCCACACGAATTTTCACAAGGAAGCCATTGGAATCATTAAAATATCCAAATTCTCATCACACATTCTCCAAAAGTGTTTATTCAACAATAATTACATCTACTTTTGAAATCATTAGCCCTTAATCACTTTTTGGGATATTACAGTTATGGCATTGCCTTCCCTGCCTTATAAGGATATGGAATCAGAGGTAATCTAGAGAGAGTAATATGCATCAGATTACCAATAGATGAATAAAAAATTCTTGAGATAACATCTAACGATAGTTACCATATTTTAATCAGTTCAAATGCAAAATCAAATCTACCATATTCAATGTTACAATCAAACCATAGTAATTAACAAACATATACTTACAGATACTTCAACCGACCTCTGATCCACAAATTCGCCAATTCTCTTATCATAATATGTCTTTGTGACAATTTCAAATGGAGAAGGGTTTCTTCCCAATTGCTCCTCCTATAGTAATTTATAAAGAAGTATTAAATCATGTATTACAATAACAATGAACACATTTAAAAAAATTCTTAGCAACCTTCTCTTGTGCTCTGTATTAGGAATGCTACCTCCTTTGTGTTGTGTGCCTCCTGTCGAAAAGGCTCGATTATTTTTAGCTATGCCATACTTAGCCACATAACCTTCTGATGTCCAAATTTTCTCCAAATCTTCTATCACATTAAGAGGAATCTAGTTAGGCCTAATTCCTTCATGAAAGAGGTCGTATCTAACCTTATGCATTGCATGCCTGTAGATATCTGAACCCTTTGAATTCCATTTTTTCTTAATAGCAACTTCATCTTGTGGAAGCCATTTAAATTGTTTCTACATAAACAAGCAAAAAAGAATAAAAACTAAAGTAGAGGAAGAGAAAAAAATCAAGACATAACACAAATATAATAAAGATATACCGCCCATTCCTTAAACCACAATTCCTTTAGGTGAAGGGGTGTTGCCTTCCAAGTACTACATGCTTGTTCAAATTTTCCTTGAATGATAAGAAGAATAGTGCGTACAGTAGCAACAGGAGGATGAAACCTAATAACAATCATATAAATCATTACAATTTTAAAATATAACTTTAAGGTACTAAATGAAAAAATCATATAAAGTAATGTTGTTTACTTGCGTGTTTTTCTCAGGATATATCCATATTCGACCATATAAGGAATCACGGCCCAATAGTCTGCAAACATTGGGCTGACCTTATAGAGTGGGTGGATTTGAGAATTCTATTCCAATAGATGGGATTGAAGGAGATGATGCAGGTGAGGGTCTCCTAATTGATTCAATCATAGTTGGAGATGATGCAGGTATAGATGATGGTGCCAATGGAGGTCTAGTAGATGGTTCTCGTACATTAGGAGCAGATGGGGGTACAGATCGTGCATCCCTCGAAGGTATAGTGGATGGTTCTCCCACATCAGGAGCAGATGTATCTTCAATATGGTGCGCATGTGCTATAGGGCTCAGTAAGACTTTACGCTTGACAGGACGATTTGACATATGCATATTCAAATTTGAACATATGATTAGAAATAAATAGTGTTGAAATTATCACAAAATTATATCTAAATTAAAAAAATGCATATAAAGTCAAACTCAATGTTAAATATAATTGGAATATAATAAGAAAACTATCATTTATGAATCGGCGTCGTCGTCATCATAGTCATCACCATCACTATCGCCATCATCTTCCATATAAGAATCTTCTTCATCTTCTGTATCTTCATCATCTTCTATATCTTCAACTGCTTCATCTTCTTCATCTTCATCTTCTTGACCAACCATGGCATTAGTTGGTATATGTACTTCTTCATACTGAATTTCAAAGTCTCTTTGGTTATTCAATTCATCATCATGTACAATTACATGTGGTATTACTTCCAAGTCATCCACTTGGAATGCCTATATGTTTGTTTCAGATGTAGGAGCATCAATTATGCTACGAGCCTTGACCTTAATTACAGATAACCAATTTTCCTTGTGACGACAACAAGGATAAGGTGCGTAGTACACTTGCGTAGCTTGTTGAGCAAAAATGAATGGATCATACTTGTTGTACCTTCGTTGTCCATGAACTTCAACAATCCCATATTGTTCATGAATCCTTGTACCACGATTTGGCGTTGGATCAAACCACTCATAATTGAATAACACTAATCTCTTTAGAGGAAGACCTATATATTCAATCTCCACAATCTCATTTAGAATACCATAAAAGTCATGTTCTGATTGTGCGTAATCAGCTCTCTTAATGCACACACCACTATTTATCGTTGATTTTTGAACAGCCCATGAATGTTTGTGAAACTTATACCCATTAATGAAGTACATAGGCCATGTTCTAACTTTTCTCTTTGGCCCCCAAGCAATATCATGCAAAAATGGATCCACAATATTGTTGTTAGGGTTGTGCACCTACACAACGTTAATAATTATTAATGATTATTTTGTAAAATAAGGGCTTTTATGTGACACAAAATTCAAACCATGAGCAACTTACATAATTTTTAAACCATGAGGGAAATCATTCATTGATTTGAGATTCTATATCATTCCCCATAATTTGAGAGTTCTCTTCCTTCAAGTTTATCATTTTTCTAATTAACTTACATCATGTAAGGTTGAACCTCATCACAATTTATTAGAACATATCTTGTAGCAGCTTTTGCTTGCTCATCCGTCAAGCAACGACATATACATTTCCCAGAAGGTCTTCCTGGATAGTTAAATACAGAAATTGCTGGCAAATCAAATTCTCCCCTATAGTCATGTCGTAAAGGTCTTGCTACTCTTGGTGGAGCACTTGAGGTAAAGTAGTGTGAGCAAAACATTGAGGTCTCCTCAATTATATAAGCTTCACATATAGAAGCTTCAACCCGAGCTTTGTTTTTGACTTTTTGTTTCAAGGTATATAGAAACCTACACAAATAGTTGTAAATGGTAAGATTAATTATTGTATATATGATATATTCATTATCAAATCATATGCATATGTTTAATTACCTTTCAAATGGATACATCCATCGAAATTGAACCAGTCCTCCAACTTTAGCTTCATAAGGAAGGTGGATGGGCAAATGCTCCATTGAGTTAAAGAACCCCAGTGGAAAGACCTTCTCCAGCTTACACAAGGTCACAACAATATTTTGCTCTAACAACTCTAGTTGATCTACCATCAAGGAAGTGGAACAAAGCTGTTTAAAGAATTGACTCAGCTTTGCTATAGGATTGAATATATCTTCAAGCAAACTAGCAAAGGTAATAGGAAGAAAGCATTCCATGAACACATGACAATCATGGCTCTTCATTCCATACAACTTTCCTTCCTTCATGTCAACACATCGAGCCATATTAGATGCATATCCATCAGGGACCTTCAAGTTCTTTACCCATTCACAAATTGCTCATTTCTTTTCTATGTTGAAAGCATATTTTGCAGTTGGTTTCATTATTTTTCATCCTCTTTCAACAAGTTCATCTTATTTTCGTTGACAATATTCCTTCAAGTCCATTCGAGCTTGTATATTATCTTTGGGTTTTCCCTTTGTGTCCATGATAGTGTGAAACAAATTGTCAAAAACATTCTTCTCAATATGCATGACATCAAGATTATGCCGAATGAGATTACTTTTCCAATATGGAGATTCCCAAAATATGCTTTGTTTTGTCCAATGATGAGTGTTGTTATAGCCTTCAATTGGTATAGTTTTTCCATACTCAATGACCTTTGGCAAATTTTTTACTCTTTGCCAAACTTCTTCTCCGCTTAATCAGGGTGGAAGCATTGATTTCTCAACTTTGTTCTTGTAAAATGAGCTTCTATTTCTCTTGAAATGGTGATCAATGGGAAGGAATTGACGATGACAGTCAAAGAAAGATGTTTTCCTCCCATGCTTTAATTGGAATGCGTTTGAGTTCTCCATACATATAGGACATGATAATCTTCCCATTGTTGCCCAATGAGACAACATACCATATGCAGGAAAATCATTGATTGTCCATAATAATGCAACACGCATATAAAAGTTTTATCTCAAAGAGGCATCATAAGTCAACACACCCTCATCCCACAACAACTTTAATTCATATATCAATAGTTGTAAATACACATCTATTTTTCCTTTAGGATTATTAGGATCAGGGATGATCAATGTCAAGAACATATATTCCTGTGTCATGCACACTTCAAGTGGTAGGTTATATGGAGTAATAATCACAAGCCAACAAGAATATTGTTTCCCAAATTGCCCAAATGGCATGAATCCATCAGCATATAACCCAAGCCTCACATTACGTGGATCATAGGAAAATTCAGGATATGTACTATCAAAAACCTTCCACACTTCACCATCAGAGGGGTGAGAAAGTACATTGGCACCTCGACGATTCTCATAGTGCCATCTCATGGCCTTTGCGATTTTTTCAGAAGCATACAATCGTTGCAATCTTGGAATCCAAGGTAGAAACCACAAATGTTTCCTTGCAACCTTTTTTTCCCTTCCGTTAGACTTTTCGGTATAATATCTTTCCTCACCACAAAACTTACATTGGATTGCATTATCATCAGCTTTATAGTACAACATACACCCATTCACACAACAGTCAATCTTGTTATAATTAAGACCTAACTTTGCCACCAACTTCTTTGTTTGGTACAAGTCTGTAGGCATACAAGTGTCTTGAAGTTGTGTCCTCCTCATGAGTTGAGAAACTAAATTGTTGCCTTAATACTTAATAATTTCAAAGTTGCTGAAAGTTTAGATTCCTCTTTTTGGGGTTAACAACGAGGTTTAAATTTCGTCTAAAAAATACTTTAAGAGTAAACTTGCAATGCAAATTTGTTTAGGGTGTCAAGTGTTCTTGTGATAATACTTTAAGGTGTTAGATAGTAGATACAGTTTAACCCATAAATATGTGTGCGATGAAGTTGTGAAAGGCAGGCACATGTTTATCTGGGGATATAAGTATTTTGGATCGGAGTGCACGCAAAAGTAATTTGTTTTCATTAATCATGTGTGTATCAGTTTGGAAAAGAAGCCTGCAATGCTAGTTATCAAATGTTTGTATCAAGATTTTTGGCCAAAAAAAAATGTTTGTATCAAGATCCACTTACATCTATTCATGTAATTAACACGAATTAGTTTGCTTAAATTGATCTTTGAAGAATATCCGTTCATATTTGATAGGCTGATTTATCAATTACTCCCTCTAGTTCTTAATATAAGACATATTTACCTAATTTGATTAGATTAAGCTAGTTAATATGACATGTATTTTCTAAACATCCTAATCACATTTTTTAATTCTCTCATTCCCTCTCTTCCCTGTTTGTTGTTAAAGAAGCATGAATTAGGGGGCAAATTAGAAAAATATTGATAAATATAAAAAAATATATCTTATATTTAGGACTAAGATCAACTCCCTGAATATATAATATATTAAGGACAGTACGGAGTATATATCATGTCACATAATCATGTAGTTCAAACTAGTGTTGACCTCATCGTATCTTCGAGAAAGATTGTGTTTACATGACCCAATGATAATCCACTTGAACCCTTGAATTTGGAAGAACAAATTACTCAAAGTGTGTTGGAAGATTCCAGAAGAATGATTTTATAAATTTATTAGTTCAATGAAGAACCTAGAGAGAATCTCCTCTCAAGTATGGAAATTCCAAAAAAAATAACTTCTTATTCCAGATTCAAGTCTGATTATAAAATGAGTGGTGCAATGCATTTTATGACATACATTCAAAATTTGATTTAATTGCGTATGAAAAATAAAACTAATAAATGCTAACTTAAAAAAAAAATAAAGCCCTAATTCAACGAATTTGGGAACTCAAAAGTTAAAATTACCAACTAATTTAATTTTCTCTCAAATACAATTAACAAAATATAATCAGCATATCAGTATTGCGCCTTTGATGACATGAGACAGTATCAATTTCTGTTTCTATGTAATACTACACATTAGTTATTTTTCCATCATTTAATAAATGTCTTCCCTAAAATATACAACCCTTATCTCCCATGTCCTTAATACAAGAGCTAGTTGACTGATTTGGATAAATATTAAGGAAATTAGTTATGTCATTAATTTGTTATAAATATATGTTGGTTTTCCTAAAATACCATATTTTATCAAAAGTTCATAACTACCCTTGGATAGAAACCCCTAAATGTGCGCAATCAATAGGGATACTTAGGAAAACTTTTGAATTTAGAAGATAAAGTTGATTGAGGTCTTAAATTTATGACCAAATTAAATTAATCTAATTCCGAACTAGCTCTTATATTAAGAACATAAGGTATGAAATACTATTACCTCCATTTCTAAATGTAATATACGACAAACTATATTTTACATTTAAGAAGAGAAGAACACAAATTAAATTTGATTTGATGGTGGAAACCCATCCCCTCTACCAGAAAAAAGTGACAAACTATGACATTTTGAATTAATGGGTTTGAACCCAGTTATAAGTATATAAGGAATTAGAGGTTGTTTGGTATATGGCTCATAATAATTTTTTTGACAACAAACAACCTCTCTTTTTTGGCCTTCAAGAACGATCAACCTCTAATTCCTTAAAAAGTATAAAACCACTTATAATAGTTTTATGAGCCTCTTTTGTGGACCATGTTGCCCCTTAAAGTACTAAAATTCATGGTTTGAAATTGAGGGACCAAAATCAAATTAATTATGCGTAAACTTAAGATATGAAGATTATATTAAACATTTTTTTCTTTTTAGTTCGAGAGTAAAATAATTACATTTTATCTCAATCTTATTTATCTAATGTCAATACGTTTCTCCCCTTTACAAATCTAATATATTTTTTCCAACCGATTTAATTGGGATCCGAATGTTTCAAAGGGAAAACCAAAAGAAAGCAGGCAGAGAATTTCATTTTAAAAAAGAATAATTTTTCTATTCTCAAGAAAATATTGAAATGGTGCAATTACTCGTATATACATATTTTCCTTAAGATCAATTTAATGGTATATATAATACCATCAATTCCTCTAAAATGGAAAACAAGTTCAAAACTAAACATGTTGGCTAAATAATAAACGATCCACATATAGGCATGCAATCGAATGAATAATGCTGCCACGCACAGATAATGATTAAGTCTATCAATTAATAAACCATCAGTTTCATTAGCATGCAGAATTGCTGAACTACGCATCATGAATTCCTCAAAATAAGGCCTATTATCTAATTAATGCTAATCCGATAATTACCAAAATTTAACAAATTTAATCCAACATAAAAAATTCCTTTTTTGCATAAGAATTAAGAATGTTTTCTAGTGATAGACAACAGCCACAAACACAGCCGCCTTCTTCATCTGAAGAGTAGTTCGCATCAGTACTAACTGTTTCTTCTTCTTCTTCATCATCTTCTTCTTCTTCTAATATTTCTTCCTCATCTTCTTCTAATACTTGTTCCGCATCTTCTTCTTCTGCTTCTTCCAATACTTCTTCCTCTTCTTCTAATATTTCTTCTTCATCTTCTTCTACTTCTACAACTTCTTCTTCTCAGCTTCTACTTCTACAACTTCCTCTTCTTCTTCTTCAGCTTCTACTTCTTCTTTCTCCACTTCTACAACTTCTAATATTTCTTCGTCATCTTTAGATCCATTATCCCATGTGAGGCCATCAAGTTTTCTCTTGCTTTCTTCCATAAGACCACTCAAACGCCTATCCATAAGCTTGGAAACATCTTCCTTACTCAGTCCCCGAGCATTACGTCCACAAGAAGGAGGATGTCTTTAATAGTAGAAACAAATCTTCTGGTCGCAGAGTGTTGAAGATTAGCCTCGCCACCTTAAGCAGTATCTTCTTTAGGTGTAACATGGATTCTTGCAGTATTCGGTCCAACCGCAGGCGCGTAATCACGAATTGCAAATGGCTTCCGAAGCAATTTTTCTCCAGACTGATCATCAAGAACTAATGTAGGCATCGGAAGTTTAATTTCTGTCTCCTGATCTGTGAACAAGAAACTCAACAAATTACAACTTCATTTCCTATCAGTCCCGACAATTTATGTCTACTTTGTAAACAAGAAACCATCCAAGCAAGCCAAAAATGGGGAACAAAACAAAAAACAAACTCCCAATAACAGAAAAAACTAAGACGCACCGTCCTTTTGGGGACATGCCCTAGAGACAGTTGCATTCACACTAAAACGTGTTCCATCTAAGGCAATTGAAAAGACACCATATGAGATATGGACTGGAAAGAAACCAAGTTTATCTTTTCTCAAGATCTGGGGATGTGAGGTATATGTTAAGCAACAAGCCTCTGATAAATTAGCGCCAGATCCACAAAGTGCCTTTCCGTGGGGTATCCTAAAGAAACGAAAGGATACTATGTCTACAATCCCTCCGATAACAAAGTGTTTGTTATTCGAAATGGTAAGTTTCTAGAAAGAGAATTTGTCTCTAAAACAACCAGTGGGAGCGAGGTACATCTCGAAGAAATTCGAGAGTCACAAGATAGTATAGAACCATAGGTGGAAATTAGAGAAGACTCACAATAAGTTGCTGAGCCTCCTCAAGTAACACAAGGTCCACGAAGATCTGATAAGACACGACATCAGCCTCAGAGATATGGATTTCTGATTACTAAGGCCATGATGTGTTGCTCATTGAGCAAAATGAGCCCACCACCTATCTAGAAGCCACAGTAGGACCAAACTCCGAGAAATGGCTAAATGCCATGAAGTCTGAAATGCAATCCATGTACGACAATCAGGTATGGACCTTAGTCGATCCACCTGAAGGTGTAAAAACCATTAGGTGCAAATGGGTTTTCAAGGAGAAAAATGACATGGATGGCAATGTAAATGTCTTCAAGGCACGACTGGTTGCAAAAGGATTCACTCAAACTCATGGTGTAGACTATGATTAAACCTTTTCCCCAGTTGCAATGGCCAAATCAATCAGAATCCTTCTTGCCATTGCAGCATATTATGACTATGAAATATGGCAGATAGATGTCAAAACAACCTTCCTTAATGGAAAGTCGCTTGAGGATGTGTATATGACACAACCTGAAGGTTTGTGCGTCCAGAAGACTCTGGTAAAATTTGCAAGCTTCAAAGATCTATTTATGGATTAAAGCAAGCATCTCAGAGCTGGAATCATCATTTTGATGAAGTAGTCAAAGAGTTTAGATTCATTCAAAATATCGATGAACCTTGTTTTACAAGAAGGTTAGTGGGAGTATAGTTGTATTTCTAGTGCTTTATGTAGATGACATCCTACTCATTGGGAATGATATTCCTACCTTACAAAGTGTCAAGTCTTGGTTAGGAAAGTCCTTTTCAATGAAAGACTTAGGTGAAGCCACCTATATCCTAGGAATTAGGACCTATAGGGATAGATCCAAAAGACTAATAGGCCTAAGTCAGAGCACATACATAGACAAGATACTGCATAGGTTCAGTATGCAGGATTCAAAAAAGGGTTACATGCCCATGTCTCATGGCATCCATCTTAGCAAGGATCTGTGTCCTAGTACACCTGATCAGCGAGATCGTATGAGTAAGGTTCCATATGCCTCGGCCATTGGGTCCATCTTGTATGCCATGTTATGTACTCGACCGGCTATCTTATTTGCCTTAAGTATGACAAGCAGATACCAACAAGATCCTGGTGAGGGTCATTGGACTACCGTCAAGAATATCCTAAAGTACTTAAGAAGGACTAAAGACTTATTTTTGGTCTATGGTGGATTGGATGATGAGCTCTGCGTAACCAGTTACACAGATGCAAGTTTCTAGACTGACCAAGACTACCTTAAATCGCAATCTGGATATGTATTCCTCCTGAATGGTGGAGTAGTAACTTGGAAGAGCTCTAAGCAGAGCACTGTAGCAGATTCTGCAACAGAAGCTGAGTATATAGCAGCATCAAATGCAGCTAAAGAAGCCGTTTGGATCAGAAAGTTCATTACTGAACTAGGGGTGGTGCCTACCATCTCAAATCCAATAGATTTGTTCTGTGACAATAGCGGTGCTATTGCACAGGCCAAAGAGCCTAGGTTACATCAAAGGACCAAGCATATACTCAGGCGATTTCATCTTATTAGAGAAATCAATGATAGAGGTAATATAAAGATATGCAAAGTAGCAGGAGAAGATAATGTTGCTGATCCTCTTACTAAGCCGATTGCACAGGCAAAGCATGAGCGTCATGTTAGGACAATAGGAATTAAGCAAATTAATGATTGTACCTAGGGCAAGTGGGAGGATGTTGGAAATTATGCCCAAAGGGCCAATCATTATACTTTGAATATTATTAATTTAATGAAATTTCTCCATTCTGTTATCATATTATTTGCATGTTAACTGTGATAATTGTATCCTTGGATAATTCATAAAGATTGTCCTAAAATGTCCTTGGTCGGTCATCTATGCGGGAGCAGAGATAAAACAAGATCAGTATGACTTTGATAAGATATGGAGATACGATTCAAAGTCTTAGGCACTTGTAAGAGTACAAGGTACTGGACTGACCCACTATGAGAAAGCTACATGGATCAAGTCATAAGCTTTTCTCATGTATAACCACGTCACAATGCCCTTTGACCTGAGGTCATCATGGATTCCTACATGAGAGTTGCTAAGCTTTGAACTAGTCAAAAGTCACATTTGACCGGGTGATGATAAAGGCTATAATCGAGCTTGGTGGTTTTTCATGCAGAGGAATATGAATGATCAAGATGGAATTTGTCCCTCACATTAGTAGAGAGATATTACTGGGCCCCTCGATGAGTAAGTCTGAGAAATGTATGGCCATACTACAACGGAAAGGAGTTTCCATTTCTATTGTCAGACTACTCAGGAATCGAGAAAGTAATAGTCAGGAATAAGAGGATGACATTATCCATGCCTCATCCTTGACCGATATATCGTGGAACAAAAGGGACGTGACATGGTTGTATGACAGGTTGCATCGTGTTAACGATCCTCATATGAATTGGGTAGTCGTGATGTCTTGCTAGAGGCCACTTGCGACTTGTGGGTTAGTACAGTTATTGGCCCACTGCCAACTTCATATGGGCCTACAGGGTCGCACACAAGAATGGTCCAACACGAGATAATGTTTAATTAGGGTGAACGAATTTTATATTTATATATATATATATATATGTATATATGTAATATAAAAATTCATTAATAATATTATATAGATATGTATTTTTGAAATACATATTATATATATATATGTATATGTATATATATTATATGATATTATTATATTGTGTTAGGTTTAAATTTAATTTATTAAGATAAATTAAATATAATAACTAACATGATAGAGATATGGTATCTCAGATTTAATTTATGAAGATAACTTAAATCAATGGCTCTTTATTTGGATTAAATAAATAGGTTAAATTAAAACTGTTGGACAGATTTAATTTAAACTGAATTTATTTAATTAGCTCATCAAGATAATTAATAGTTAATTAATTTTGAAATTAATGATGATTAATTTTGAAATTTGAAAAATAGCCCTCATAGGTTATAAACTTGATAGAGCAGATATACTAAGATACACATGAGAATTGAGAGCCGCAAGTGAAACTCTAGGAGATATTAGAGGCTGTAATATCCCAATTCGGGATTAAGGGCTAATGACTTTGAGATTAATTGTAAGTGTGTAATTAAGCACTTTTGGGATTAATGTGATATGAATTTGGTATAAATGTGTGTGTGGTATTTAAGATCAAGGGTTGAGATTTATTGTTTATGGGTCGGGATCCTACGTTTTGTGTTTGAGTGAGCTCATGGAGGAGTGTATAGGATGGTGACACGTGGCTTAAAGTGGACCATGGGATCATGCTAAAGGACAAAAGTCCACTTTTTCCTCTCTCTTCTCTATCTTTTCGGTGGAGCATAAGCACAAGGGAAGAGAAGCTTCATCATCATTTTCATCTCCTCATCTCTCTCTTCTCTCCATTGTTTCCGGTGACCTTGAGGCAAGAAAGAGAAAGAGAAAGCTTGAATCTTTGGTGAGTATTGATCCTCTTATGCTCGAATCCTCTTCTATAATGTTGTGCATCTCATTGAGAGCTTCAACTTGGTGATTTCAGAATCTTGAAAGGTGGTGATTTGTGTGTTGGTCGAAAATTGAAAGTTTGAGAATCAAGGTTCTGGATTTGGCAAAGCGAAGAGGTAAGGATTTGATGCATTTTGATATATTGTTTGTGAGTTTTGGATAAGTTTGTGAAAATCTGGAAATTTGCTCTAGTTTATGCCTATTTTTGGATATATCAATTTCATTGTGATTGATGTTGGAAATGGTTTATTGTGAAGTCATTTGAGTATTGGATATAGTTTGGAAGTTTGGATTTAAGTTAAATGAGATTGGGGTATTGTGTGTCATAGAGACCCAAAGGCATAAATTGTGGTAGAAAGGGTTTTTGGAGTGTTTTGGAAGTTGCCAATGTGTTCCTTAGGTCATTTTAAGTGGAAATGGGCTTTGTGAGAAGTTTGGGAACCATTGGGTATGATTTTGACCATCTGGTATTTTTCTGCCATTTGCTGTGTTTTTGGTCTCTGATGCACAACACTCAAGTAAGGGAAGATCATGCTCGAGTGCTGCGTGTATTTTTCCCTTTCTGCGTTGTGTTTTGCCTGGGTTTCATGAAGTGAGCTCAAGTGCACTTCTTTGTTCGCGAGTGAAGTTGACGATTATGCTCGAGTGAGCTTGGGTCTGCTCGAGTGATGGTGTGAGTCCAGAGTTAGGGTTGCTCTTGGGTTGTCACTCGCTGGCTATTGTTCAAGAGTGTGCTCTGACACTCGCAAGCACGGCCGTCTCACCCGAGCACTGGAGGGTATGCTCGAGTGAGCTTGTCCCTCTGACGGTTGCATGTGCTCTCGGGTTGTCACTTGTTGTGTTACACTTTCAGGGACTCGAGCATAGTTGGAGTCATCACCCGAGTGCAAAGTCTTATGCTCGAGTGATGTGGGCACTTTCTAGTCGTAGTAGTTGCTCACTGTCAAACACTCGCGAGTGAGAGTCGTTCTCACTTAAGTAAGGTCATCTTCACTCGAGTGATCCAGCCAAAAATCACTATTTTGCCTTCCGAAAAGGGGTCTTCAGGGTAGCTTCTTCCAACCCTTTAAGCATATGTTTAGGCCTATAATAGTCACCTAAAGAGTCCTAAATGATAACCAACTTAGAGTATTATGAAATTAAGAACTTGGAAAAGAGATTGACTGGTTGTCCCTAATTTGGTATAGGATTTGATATCTGTCGCCCTCGTGAGACCACGGTACCGGAGCCAGTCAGGAAAGATACAGGTAGTGACTCTTTCTTTGTACCTTATGTGATACATTGTATGTGTGCTATATCATTGGTTGCGACAGATTCGTATGCTGCAAGAATTGTGAAATTGTGTAAGCATCGCTATACCAATAGTCCTTGAGTCGCTAACAATGGTTCAGGTAAGGGTTGTGTGCCTTCTCGGCCGTAAAAGGGGATGAGGTTAGGGTCTGATATATGTGATTATGTGGGCCGAAAGGCTAATTGTGGGTCGAAAGGCTATATGTGAGCCGTAAGGCTATTCGTATGCACTGCCATACCAACAATCCCTGAGTCGCTAACAACGGTTTGGGTTAGGACGGTGTGCCTTCCCGACGGTAAAAGGGGATGAGGATGGAGTGTGATTGGTGTGTTGCTGATATGTGATGATTTGTTTACATACTATGTGATTACGTGTGGTATGAATGATTTGTTACTACTAGAATTCTTTAGAATCTCACTCTTTCTAAATGACTAACCTTTTTAGACAGGGCGAGTGGCTCGAAAGGGAAGTGAACAACCAGGAGTAGTTAGGATTACTCTGAGACTTTAGTGGTTGTTAGTTATCTATTTTGGTTTGGGATTACCATTTGTACCTAAGATGTAAATGTTAAATTTTGGATATGTTATCCCCATTTTGGGAACTTTAAACCCATGTTATATATGCAAGTAACCCTGGGTTTGCCGGGATTTTAGTTCCACACTCTGATGTTTATTAATGTAATTTAGTTTCTCAAGTAATTATATTCGAATGTGAATGTAAGACTAGGATGAATTTTGATTTTGAACCGTTTTTCAAG
The DNA here is from genome assembly GCA_963855925.1 of Inga laurina. NCBI lineage: Eukaryota > Viridiplantae > Streptophyta > Magnoliopsida > Fabales > Fabaceae > Inga > Inga laurina. The sequence continues at coordinate 31,394,055 of OY979708.1, forward strand.
GAAACCCCATCTCTTAAATGAGGGATTGTAATTTATTACTTTGTCTTATTGGTCTCTTTTTCACTTAAATTGTATAATCCGAATGTAATTACAGTGAAGGGGTTACATTAGAGGCGCTAGCACGCAGTCTCGATTGGAGAGCATTCGTGTGGATACCGGTAGAGGGAGCGGACCTGACGTGTTGGCTCCTAGAGATCGTGAAAACCCTGAATCATAAAAGGTATGAATCCTTCCAACTTGGTTTAAATACCGTTGATAGATCCTCGATTAGGATCGGTACAATTTTTAAAATTCTTCCGCTGTGCCTGCCGATCCTAACACTAACATCTTATGAGTGGAAAGGTATTGAATGGCCACTTCTTCTTAGTGATCATGTCTCTTACAAAATGATATTTAATGTCTATGTGCTTTGTCCTACTGTGGTCCTTAAGGTCTGTTTGGTTCGATGGAGGGGAGGGCAAGGGAGGGGATAAGAGGGATTTTAATATTACCTTGTTTGGATTGATTAGAAGGAAGGGGAGGGGAGGAATTTTAATGTTACCTTGTTTGGTTTAGGAGGGGAAGGGAGGGAAATTATTTTCACATAGACAACTTTCTCCTCATGTTATAAGTGTTTTTTCCAAACTCTATTAAATGTATAATAACGTTTAATTATAAATAATATTTTATGGCTAGATTATAAATAACATTTAATACAATTATATATATTTTTTGAAAGGCAGGCAGGATTCTCAATTTTCATTACAGATGGAGAATATGTCTGATAAGTGCTGCACTCAGAAACACATAAGCTCCAAGAGAATATCAAAAAAATCAACATGAGCTTTATACTCTGTTTAAATGACAATAACGAGAACTAAGAAATTATTTTGAATAAATTATAAAATAAAAGAAAACCATCAAGGTCAACAAAATGATGATCTCAGACTTGTAGGGAACGATGAAACGGAAACTCATAACATGTCTTGCTAGAAAATATAGGTTCAATGTTAATTGAGAAAAATTGATACACATCTAATACGTGAGCAATTTGGGCTAATATGAATATTCTCTTGGTGTTTTTTGTTTTTTGATAAAAAGAATCTCATTGATTGCTAGAACGCAACAAATTTCTCCATATCAAAGAACCTCCTCCCCAGATGAAAAGGAATAAAGGGTAATTTTGGGTTATCACAAAAATACTATGGGCATTTTAATCCAATTGTTTAACATTTTGAACCTCCCCAACAAATCCCCCAAATTTGGAGGGGAATGTTTTGAGGGGAGGGCGGGGAAATTTTCAAAAACTTTCCATCCCCTCCTAATTTTTTTTCCCTGTCAATCAAAGGGAAGGGACCAAAATCCCTCCGCTCCCTCCCATTCTGCTCCCCTCCCCTCAAACCAAACAGAGCCTTAGTATCCTTAGCATAGGCTATTGCGGCTTGACTATAGCAATGTATTAGAATAGGACCCTCCTTTCTGCCTTTCATTCCTAGACGTTTTTCAAATCTCTTATTTTTCAAATCTCTTAAGCCATACAACTTCTTGAATAGTGGCAAAACAAGCTACGTTTTCTGATTCCATGGATGATAGAGACACAGAGGTCTGTTTCTTGCTGCTCTAGGAAGAAATTGCTCCATTGTTTAGGAGGTACACGTACCCTGAGGTGGAGTGTCATTCATCTATATCTCCCGCCCAGTCAGCGTCAGAGTGTCCTACTAGATGCATATCTCTACCTTGGTAACATAGCTCGTAATGTAAGGCCCTGCCTTACTTACCACCTATTATCGACATTAATTAGAGTAGCAAGGAGCAGTTCGGTGGGCACACATGCATAGCATAAATATACTGATAATATGTACATAATTATAGAAATTTTTCATAGGGGTACGTACATATTAATACAAGTAATGTAGCCCCATAGGGTTGCTAGGTTGTCCACACCCATTTAATGAAACTCAGACATCTTTCTGTCTTTGTTCCACCACTACATTCCTCTCACATAGTTCTCTTCTTAGATCTCAACGCACCTCCTGTTCTCACCTATCTAAATGGTTGGTTGGGGGAGGGTGAGATTCAAGATAATCTCAGTAGTAAACAATACCAATATGCATGCAAGATAAGTGTTTAATGCATGACATGCTTGCGTTACATATCATGCTAACACGATGACATATTTGCGTGCTCCATATTTCAAACAACATACTCATGACCATAACATAAATAGAAACATAGTTTCAATCATTCATATATGTTTCACATAATCAAGCAAAGCAATCACATGCATCAATATACAAGCACAAATATCAAATACATACAGGAGAGGTAAGTTCACTACCTTTGGTCGATCTTTGAGTCCTCATCTTGTACATTTTCTTTTTCAACCATTGAAGATGCTTCTTCTTTGATATCACATGGCCCTAGATGAATAATCATATCATTAGGGTCTTTGCATTAGGCCCAATGTGTAGCTAATGGGTCCACACTAATTCCAAGTGCTTGACTCAACCTTTGGAAATAAACTTTATCACTAACTAACATTATCCTTTCATTTTTGCATAAGATGTAAATCTGGTAGATTTTTCATTGAACTTTGAAAACTCATAACTAATTCTAAAAAAACTTTGATTGGGATGATTCAAAATTCTATGCAACCCTTATTGAGTCTATTTTAAGGGAAAAATACATCCCACAGTCTTCAATCCATACAGAATTCCCAGTTTTCATGTTTTCCCTTGCTGCCAGAAAATCTGCCCAACTTTAATGGTTTAACTTCAAACACTCATAACTTGTTGTGTTCTTATTCAATTTTTACCCATTACTTATCAAATTAAAGGTCTTTATGTGTACTTCAAATTTGAGAAATTTTAGGGTCAATGAATAAATTTTAGCCATTCAAAAAAGCACCACAACTAGACTACCTTTAGAAAAAAAATTCAGGCAGCTTTAAACATAAACTTCCAAAATCATCATTTAACCAAAAACACATGATTAAACCTTACAAACAACCCTTGGACAAAATATGAACAGTGCCCAGCTTGTTGACGAATCCGTCCTCAGATTCTTTGTCGGAGCTTCCCGAGTCCTGGATCTCAAGCAAAGCGGTAATAGATACATGTGCGTCTTCCGCTTTTGCAATCTCTTTTATATGCTTTCGTTATTGTTAGTTGAAATCATAATACAAGTTTTGTTTGGGGTGTATTTTTTCTTTCTCACAAATGAATGATAAAGATCATTATTTCATCCTCTTTCGGTTATAATATAGTTCCACTAATTGCATTGCATCAATCAAAAATATATTTGGATTTCCTATTTGTCTACTGTGATGCTTAAAGTATCGCCTTCTTGGGTTGTAGTGCTTCATATCTTATCTTTATAGTTCTTTATCTTAAAAGTTAGATCTGTTTTGGGTTTCTATCTGGGTTGTTGGTCTGCGCCTAGGATGATCTCATGTCCTTATCGTTGAGCTTAAATTGTGATTAAATTCTGGAGCACCACCCACTATTTACTATATTTCCTGTTAATAATCTTTACACTTTGCTGCTGGCCAATGAAGATGACGCTGCTATATACGAATTCAGGATATCTTGGAGGCAGTATATACGAATGCAGAGAAAAGTAGGCAAATTAGGAGGCATTTTGATGTGCATTATCCTCCCAAGTGATTTGATGTGTTTCATATTACCCTTTATTCTGTATGGCTCAGGAGATTGAACATTTAAGTTCGCCATCATCAATAACTATATCAGTTTTTGAATTCTATTGCTGTCTTGTTATATGTCTGTGGCAGGGAAAAATGGTTTTCTAGCGGTTCTTAAGGCCGTTAGGAGAAATTAAATTTGTGAGAAGTTGGGGAAAGAATATCATCTTGTTCAATGTCTGGCTATTGTTTGACGGCAACATTGGAAGCTTTCATTCGCTTTTGTTCATGGCTTAGTTGAGTTGAACCGACTAGTCCTTTCCAAAATCTCTGAATGACATCACTGAGCTTTTCAATGTTCTGAAACGATTCATGTTTTCCCCATGGTCCAATTCTTTTTTAATCTTTAGATGTTGATGTAGTTTGGATGGGGTTTCTTTCACTGGATTTGATTTTTTTTTTCTTTCACTATTTTTGATTTATGGAATCCTACTAGTTTTTCATTTTGCTGTCAATTGAGTGGCTTCTGTGATGGGCTATATTTGCTAGTGGGGAATTTGTGATACTTGAGTGCTATTGTGTCCTTTGCACCGTAAAAGTGTTGACAATTATTGACTGTGATTGGACTCTTGTTGAGGGAAAGAATTTGGTATTGAAATTCCAATTGTTGGTCACTGTAACTACTTAATTTCTGCTAAAGTTGAGGATTTAGTTGTCTGAATTCTAATGATTTTCTTTGACATTTTGACTACTATTACCCATGAATGAAGTTCCAAAATGCAGTTAGATTTTGTTACTAACATGTCACAGCAACTGGTATTATGATTTCTTATAGCAGTGTCGTTCACTCACACTATCAAAGCAATGGAGCCTTTCTTTCTTGTAGTCCTTTCTGTTATCTTCGTAGGAAAGGTGATAATACATTGGTGCACTCAGTTTCTTTTCTTTTGTAAACAATGCCCCTTATATTATTTATTTGTAGAATCTAATAATTTATCTTTACTCTTAGTAGTTGGCCATATATCTTTATGTTGTGAAAGTACTCATCATTTTGCTTTTAGGAGCAAACAACTGGTATGATGGCATTCTTGTTAGCTAGTCTCTAACTATATTTGGATTGAATGTCACATGAGTTGTATGAGTTGTGTATGTTTGCGTATTTGGTGATTTGTAATTGTTTAAGACTTTTAGTGAAATTCTAGTGAAGATAAGCATCGTGCTAAAATAGTTCGCTCTTATAATTCATTTATGCTGTGGATGGGGAATTAACATCAAGGATAAAGATTCAAATCATGCAGCAATGCAGTTCTATTTTACAAGTCTATTTTTTGGTCCAAATTCTTGCAGAATTTGCTTTTTTTAATACTAAGTAAATTATCTCTTTGATCTTTTCTCTAGTTACAATTTACAAGTCTTTATTTTTAGGTGTGGGTTCAATTCTGCACTAAGAACTGATTTTTTTTATCTTCTGAATCTGTTACAGCAATGCAGTTTATTCCTCCTTGGAAATGTGTTCTTTCACAAATTCTTCCAATTCTCGGGAATGTGTAATTGTTAAGATACATGATGTTATTTATTTCATTTTCATTTACATGTTTTTTGGCTTATGTTAGTTCATGTATGTAGTTCATGAACCTTTGTATGATGAATTGTTGTTTAATTAAATTTGTTCGCACTTTAATTGCAAGATTGAGATATTTTTTATTAATTATTGTTAAGTTTTTATCTTGTGAGTTGTTGTTTTTAATCATTTACTTATAGTTGTCATACCTTACTTAAAATTATATGATAGTAAAAAAATAGGGCCCTTTTTTTTTGGATTGGGGTAATCTTAAAATCCTTCCAATCCAAAAAAAAAAAAGCCCTAGTTTTTTAAAAAAAAAATTCAATTTTTAAAAAGTCATTTTTACTCGGTCTAAAAAGTCGTTTTTCCACTTATGGTTGTTGGTTGTTGATTATTGTTATGGAACTATCACAACAAACATTTGAATCTTTTGATCACTTTAAAACTTGAATCTATCTCTTCTGTTCTCTTGTTATTTTGTTTGCAAGTGAAAAGCAGCAGAAGGTTTGATGAAAATAGAAAGTTTATTCACTTGAGACCATATTAAATGATATGTTTCTCGTCTTTGGCTACCCGGACCGATCACTTGTGACTTATTATAACAGGGATGTTTCTTCCATTGGTTGCAAATATATATATAGGATTGAGTCCAACTTATTAAAACTTCTTATTCTTAATATAAGGCCTATTTAAAGAGTTGGTCTTGATCATAAATATAAGATATATTTTTCATATTTGTCAATGTTTTCCAAATTTACCAATCTTAATGTTTTCTCAACCATAATCAAGGAGGAGAGGGAAGGAGGAAATTAAGGAAAATGACTAAAGTGTTTTAAAAAATACATGTGATGTTAACTAACTTAATCAACTTCTTTAATCTAATAAAACTAAATAAATAGATCTTATATTAAGGATAGTTGAGTAGTGTGCTGCTGGATTGCCTCTCTTATGAAACCGTTTTACCAGCTTTTATAATTTTAGCTCTTAGTCAAGTTTACGCACAGTTTGATTTCGTCCTTCCATGCAACATGCAAGCTATGTTGCAATCTAGTAGTAATAAATTATCTATCAATCTATATATGTACCCATATAATGCGTGCATGGTGAAGGATGACAAATATATATTTATATATATATATATATATATATATTTAAAAGCACTACGCTGATAGTTATCTTGTCCTTCTCTAATTTACATACACTATCACGATGATGATATATGTAAATTAAACCAGAATCATGTTCATTCATTCATTCATTCATTCATCATCTTCTGTAACGATTATTAAAACAAGCATGTGTTTGTGAACTCCTTCACCCTCTATATATATTTTTCATGGACATATGCATCAGTCAAATAGTAAAAACAAAGATGCTTTAACCTGTGGTAAGCCATACTGAGTGAAATAGTCAACAATAATTTATAGCTAAGAATTCAGAGGCACAAAAGCAATAATTAAGAATAATAGAAAAGGAAATTTCAGACTGGTCACAGTAAAGGGATGGGGTACTGCGAATTACACCCAAAAACTATATATGTATATATATATATAACCTAACTCTTTACCCATTGCTCATAAAGATAAAGTTCATCCATCAAAATTATTACACTCTGAAAAGAGGCCCCCTCCGTTCATCAGAATCAAAAACAGGTACTCCCTCCGGTCCTAATTATAAGATAAAGTTGACTTTTTTGGAAAAATTAAGGAAGCTAATTAAATTACTTTAGAGTATTTTTAGTTTTATTTTTTTCTCCAAACTAATTAGTTTGACTAATAAACTAATATATAATCTAATGATACATAACATATGATATGATTAAGTAACTTATTTAGTTTCCTTAATCTCTCCAAAAAAAAGTTAACTTTATCTTATAATTAGGACCAGAGATAGTCATTAATTAGTGTATGTTGAATCTGCTAATGCATTGAAATTACAACCGTTTCTGCAATTTCCATTCTAAGCAAACGTCACTTTCAAAATCAATATAACTCAGATAATATACAACTATTATATAACTGATCCAGTTCAAATCCCCATCCCCTACAATTATATATTATAGTTAATGAATCCATGCAGAATTATTGGGTTTCATGCGTTTCAGATCATGATATGTAATTACTTACTAGTTATTTATCTTGTCAAGAAAAGGGACTTACTTTTACTTTGTTTCAATGTATATAGACTGAGATTTCATTCAACGAATCTTATAATTGACCTACTACTATAATCAAGCTCTTGATGATGTTTCTTTGTTTATTTTTAATTTATTCACGTTTACATGTGTTATTCCTCAAGAGCAGTATTGTAATATATATTGTGCTTTAATGAAAACTATTATACATGTTATAAAATGCTTTCTGGACAATGTTGTTATAAACACCAAACATATTAAAGAGCTTCTCAGATCAACAGCCAGATACATCAGCATAGTTCAAAATGGTTTTATTGCTTGCACGAAAGTTAAAACAGGCAAGCTTCGAAAAGGATTCTCATTTTTATTTTTTCAAAATTGAAAACGGAAAATAGAAAACCCTATATCTTGCAACACATTATGTCAAGCAGTTATGTTTGTAAAGACAGCTTCTTCATTTATAAATCTAAGCACACCCTAAATCCATCCACACCACACTGTAACTAAGTGGTTTCAGCTGAACCAACTTGGTTTTCTTTTAATTGTATTATAACACAGAAGGTTTTCAATGGGAAGTTTATTCACTTATGTTCTCTTTGGACCATATTTAAAAATGAGGTTGCGTGTTTTGTTTCTCCTATTCCTAAGTATGGTTCCTGCAACTATGCAAAGTCACAGTGTACATCTATCGCACAGAGAGAGAGAGAGAGAGAGAGAGAGTAGATTGGATAAAAATGAAGTGTGCTTCATGATCACATCAATGAGCTATATATAAGCACAAGAAGGGTAAACGATGGAGACTCATGCATAATATATAATCTCTGTAGCTACTCCTGCGCTTCTTGACATTTATGACGAAACTTTTCCCTCAAGCAGCCCCCCCGGCTCTCTCATAATCTCAGATTCAAAATTCAAAATTCAAATTCAAAATCTGTCCATAAATTGCAACCCCTGCGAGTGTGTGGAAGCACCGGCGAGGATGATGCATTGAACTTCAACCTTACCTTCTTCAGTTCTTCTTATTATTATTATTATTAGAATATGAATATGAATCGTAATATGTTTTCAATATTTTAGTTTAGATATGCATATTAAGCCATACTGAGTAAAATTTTCTAGAATAATTTACAGCTAAGAATTCAGAGCCACAGAAGCAAAAGTTAAGAGTAATAGAAAAGGAAAGTTCAGCCTGGTCAAAGTAGAAGGATGGGGTACTGGGAATTAAACCAAATATATATATATATATATATAACCTAACGTTTTACCCATTGCTCATAAAGATAAAGTCCATCCATCAAAATTATTGCACTCTAAAAAGAGGCCTCCTCCGTTCATCTGAATCAAAAACAGGTTATTAATTAGTGTATGTTGAATATGCTAATGCATTGAAATTACAACCGTTTCTGCAATTTCCATTCTAAGCAAACGTCACTTTCAAAATCAATATAACTCAGATAATATACAACTATTATATAACTGATCAAGTTCAAATCCCCATCCCCTACAATTATATATTATAGTTAATGAATCCATGCAGAATTATTGGGTTTCATGCGTTTCAGATCATGATATGTAATTACTTACTAGTTATTTATCTTGTCAAGAAAAGGGACTTACTTTTACTTTGTTTCAATGTATATAGACTGAGATTTCATTCAATGAATCTTATAATTGACCTACTACTATAATCAAGTTCTTGATGATGTTTCTTTTTTTTTTCATGTTTACATGTGTTATTCCTCAAGTGCAGTAGGTTAATATATATTGTGCTTTAATGAAAACTTTTATACATGTTATAAAATGCTTTCTGGACAATGTTGTTATAAACACCAAACATATTAAGGAGCTTCTCAGAACAACAGCCATATATATCAGAACAGTTCAAAATGGTTTTATTGCTTGCGCAAAAGTTAAAACAGGCAAGCTTCGAAAAGGATTCTCATTCTATTTTTTCAAAATTGAAAACGAAAAATAGAAAACCCTATATACTACAACACGTTATGTCTGGCAATTATGTATGTAAAGCCATCTTCTTCTTCATTTTCCATCCTAAGCACACCCTAAATCCAACCACACCACACTATAACTGAGTGGTTTCAGCTGAACCAACTTGGTTTTTCTTTTTTAATTGTATTATAACACAGAAGGTTCTCAATGGGAAGTTTATTCACATATGTTCTCTTTGGACCATAATGAATAATGAGGTTGCATGTTTGCTTTCTCCTATTCCCAGGTATGGTTCCTACAACTATGCAAAGCCACAGTGTACATCTATCACAAACAGAGAGAGAGAGAGAGAGAGAGAGAGAGAGAGAGAGTGGATTGGATAAAAAAGAAGTATACTTTATGATCACATCAATGAGCTATATATAAGCACAAGAGGGGTAAATGATGGAGACTCATGCATAATATATAATCTCTGTAGCTGCTCTTGCTCTTCTTAACATTTATGACTAAACTTTTTCCTCACGCAAGCCCTTCCCTCCCTCCTTCTCTCTCTCATAATCTTAGATTCAAAATTCAAAATCTGTCTATAAATTGCTATCCCTGCAAGTGTGTGGAAGCACCGGCGAGGATGATGCGTTGAACTTCAACCATTACCATCTTTAGTTCTTTTTCTTCTTATTATTATTACAATATGAAAATGAATCTAAATATGTTTTCAATATTTTAGTTTAGATATTCATATTAAGCCATACTGAGTGAAATAGTCAACAATAATTTATAGCTAAGAATTCAGAGGCACATAAGCAATAATTAAGAATAACATAAAAGGAAAGTTCAGACCGGTCACATTAGAGGGATGGGGTACTGGGAATTAAACCAAAATATATATATATATATAACCTAACTCTTTACCCATTGCTCATAATGATAAAGTCCATCCATCAAAATTATTGCACTCTAAAAAGAGGCCTCCTCCGTTCATCTGAATCAAAAACAGGTAATTAATTAGTGTATGTTGAATATGCTAATGTATTGAAATTACAACCGTTTCTTTAATTTCCATTCTAAGCAAATGTCACTTTCAAAATCAATACAACTCAGATAATATACAATTATTATATAACTGATCAAGTTCAAATCCCCATCCTCTATAATAATATATTATAGTTAATGAATCCATGCCGAATTATTGGGTTTCATGCGTTTCAGATGATGATATGTAAGAACTTACTAGTTGTTTATCATGTAAAGAAAATGGACTTACTTTTACTTTGTTTTAATGTGTTATGTACTAAAATTTCATTCAATGAATCTTAAAATTGATCTCACTACTACAAAATATGGATTGGCACTAGTTGGTTAAGTTTTGGTGGGTTGTGTTGGTAGCCCTATATTTATGTCTTTTAGGGTTTATTAGGGTTCATGATGCTTTCATCTCATATATGTGGCTATATGTTGTTTTGGAAGCAAATGAACTAGGCTTGGACCCTCCAGCAGCCAGATATATATACTATTACTCATTTATTACTTATTTATTCAAATGCAATTACACCTTTATTTGTATTATGCACATATATTTTTATGGGGGCAATGGGTGGGATCGAACCCACCTTATCCCCATACTTTAGGGGGCTTTTGATATATATATATATATATATATATATGCATAATAAAAATGAAGGCATAATAACTTTAACAAAATCAGTAATAGTTTTAACAAAGTCAATAATGTAAATGACAAAATGCGTAATGATATTGACTAAACGAGTAATATATATATATATATATATGTCCAATAAAAATGAAGGCATGATGACTTTAACAAAATCAGTAATGACTTTAACAAAATGAGTAATGAAAATGACAAAATGCGTAATAATATTGACTAAATGAGTAATATATATATAGACATTAATATATAAATAAATAAATATATATATGTGTGTGTGTGTGTGTGTGTGTGTGTGTGTGTGTGTGTGTGTGTGTTTTTAATAAAAATAAAGGCATAATGACTTTAACAAAATCAATAATAGAAACGACAAAATGCGTAATGGTATTGATTAAACGAGTAATGTGATTGACTAAACGAGTACTGAGAATGATTAAATGAGTAATATATATATATATGTATGTATGTATGTATGTATGTATAATAAAAATGAAGGCATAATGGTTTTAAAGCTTTATTAGAAAGCTGCACTTCCATAAAGGTACCTATAACTATTTAAGTGAGTCTTCAAGACTCACAGAGGTCGTGCAGGTTGCTCTCTTCATTAAAAAATGCATCATTTTCATGAAATAACTGAAAACGCTTTTTTTTTTTTTTTTTGTAACCTCAAGTCATTTGAGTATTCTGTGTTTGCTGACGTCTTCTCTATCAATAGCTTTACTTTTATAATGAAATCAGTAGCTCCAAAATTACTTTTCTAATATTATTTATTATATTATGCACAGAAAATCATTTCTGAGGCACATTTCCTTCAATTTTTAATTTAGTACCTGTGTGTTTTTTTACATATTAAATTCTTTAATTTTACTCAATTAGCACAATTAGCTTCTATATAATGGCTAATAATGTTAACAGAGCAAAGTTACATGGGCAAAATTGAAATATTGATTAGGCAAAAATCAAATAGGCACCAAATTAAAAATGGAATGAAATTATAGGTAGCATCATGTAATTGTATAAATATTGAAATAAACGATATTATAAGTTTAAAAGTTCATAAATTTGTGATTAATGTTGAAAGTAATTGCTTTTTCGAATAATGTTGAAATGCTGAACAACTTGGTTATGGCTAATGTAATCAATATATTAATATGGACATAACATACAAAAAAAATTGTAGTGGTAGTATTACTACTAAATCTTCAAGTAGTACTATTACTGAGAAGATTTGTTAGATATGATTGTCTTCACTAGAAGAGTTTTAAAAGTGAAATAAGTGGGTAGATGGGTGCAGCCTCGTGACTCTGTGACTGACGTTGCTTTCACAGTAATTTGTTAACGACTGCTCAACTTTTGCTGTTGGCTGCCGAAGGATTTCATGAAAGAGGAAAACTGTGAAAATTGTGTTAGAGAAGGGAACTTGAAGTTACTTACAAATTAGACACCAGAGGGTATGCAATTTTCTCACTTAATGTCTTTTTTTCTTCTGTTTTGGTGACTTTTAGTATATTGATTCTAGTTCATCTTCCACGAAGCTACGATAATACTACCTCCGGTCTTAATTATAAGACCGGAGGTAGTATTACATTGGTGATAATACATTGGTGCACTCAGTTTCTTTTCTTTTCTAAACAATGCCCCTTATATTATTTATTTGTAGAATCTAATAATTTATCTTTACTCTTAGTAGTTGGCCATATATCTTTATGTTGTGCAAGTACTCATCATTTTGCTTTTAGGAGCAAACAACTGGTATGATGGCATTCTTGTTAGCTAGTCTCTAACTATATTTGGATTGAATGTCACATGAGTTGTATGTGTTGTGTATGTTTGCGTATTTTGTGATTTGTAATTGTTTAAGACTTTTAGTGAAATTCTAGTGAAGTCTAAAAGCATCGTGCTAAAATAGTTCGCTCTTATAATTCATTTATGCTGTGGATGGGGAATTAACATCAACGATAAAGATTCAAATCATGCAGCAATGCAGTTCTATTTTACAAGTCTATTTTTTGGTCCAAATTCTTGCAGAATTTGCTTTTTCTAATAGTAAGTAAATTATCTCTTTGATCTTTTCTCTAGTTACAATTTACAAGTCTTTTTATTTTTAGGTGTGGGTTCAATTCTGCACTAAGCACTGATTTTTTTTATCTTCTGAATCTGTTACAGCAATGCAGTTCATTCCTCCTTGGAAATGTGTTCTTTCACAAATTCTTCCAATTCTCGGGAATGTGTAATTGTTAAGATACATGATGTTATTTATTTCATTTTCATTTACATGTTTTTTGGCTTATGTTAGTTCATGTATGTAGTTCATGAACCTTTGTATGATGAATTGTTGTTTAATTAAATTTGTTCGCACTTTAATTGCAAGATTGAGATATTTTTTATTAATTATTGTTAAGTTTTTATCTTGTGAGTTGTTGTTTTTAATCATTTACTTATAGTTGTCATACCTTACTTAAAATTATATGATAGTAAAAAAAATAGGGCCCTTTTTTTTTGGATTGGGGTAATCTTAAAATCCTTCCAATCCAAAAAAAAAAAAAAGAAAGCCCTATTTTTTTTTTTTTAAATGTCACTTTTTAAAAAGTCATTTTTACCTGGTCTAAAAAGTCTTTTTTCCACTTATGGTTGTTGGTTGTTGATTATTGTTATGCAACTATCACAACCAACATTTGAAGCTTTTGATCACTTTAAATCTTGAATCTATCCCTTCTGTTCTCTTGTTATTTTGTTTGCAAGTGAAAAGCAGCAGAAGGTTTGATGAAAATAGAAAGTTTATTCACTTTGAGACCATATTAAATGATATGTTTCTCGTCTTTGGCTACCCGGACCGATCACTCGTGACTTATTATAACAGGGATGTTTCTTCCATTGGTTGCAAATATATATATAGGATTGAGTCCAACTTATTAAAACTTCTTATTCTTAATATAAGGCCTATTTAGAGAGTTGGTCTTGGTCATAAATATAAAACATATTTTTCATATTTGTCAATATTTTCCAAATTTACCAATCTTAATGTTTTCTCAACCATAATCAAGGAGGAGAGGGAAGGAGGAAATTAAGGAAAATGACTAGAGTGTTTTAAAAAATACATGTGATGTTAACTAACTTACTCAACTTCTTTTATCTAATAAAACTAGATAAACAGATCTTATATTAAGGATAGTTGAGTAGTGTGCTGCTGCATTGCCTCTCTTCTGAAACCGTTTTACCAGCTTTTATAATTTTAGCTCTTAGTCAAGTTTAAGCACAGTTTGATTTCGTCCTTCCATGCAACATGCAAGCTATGTTGCAATCTAGTAGTAATAAATTATCTATCAATCTATATATGTACCCATATAATGCGTGCATGGTGAAGGATGACAAATATATATTTATATATATATATATATATATTTAAAAGCACTACGTTGATAGTTATCTTGTCCTTCTCTAATTTACATACACTATCACGATGATGATATATGTAAATTAAACCAGAATCATGTTCATTCATTCATTCATTCATTCATCATCTTCTGTAACGATTATTAAAGCAAGCATGTGTTTGTGAACTCCTTCACCCTCTATATATATTTGTCATGGACATATGCATCAGTCAAATAATAAAAACAAAGATGCTTTAACCTGTGGTAAGCCATACTGAGTGAAATAGTCAACAATAATTTATAGCTAAGAATTCAGAGGCACAGAAGCAATAATTAAGAATAATAGAAAAGGAAAGTTCAGATTGGTCACAGTAAAGGGATGGGGTACGGGGAATTACACCCAAAAAATATATATGTACATCTATCGCACAGACACAGAGAGAGAGAGAGAGAGAGAGAGAGAGAGTAGATTGGATAAAAAAGAAGTGTGCTTCATGATCACATCAATGAGCTATATATAAGCACAAGAAGGGTAAACGATGGAGACTCATGCATAATATATAAATTAAAAAAGGAATGAAATTATAGGTAGCATCATGTAATTGTATAAATATTGAAATAAACTATATTATAAGTTTAAAAGTTAATAAATTTGTGATTCATGTTGAAAGTAATTGCTTTTTCGAATAATGTTGAAATGCTGAACAACTTGGTTATGGCTAATGTAATCAATATATTAATATGGACATAACATACAAAAAAAATTGTAGTGGTGGTATTACTACTAAATCTTCAAGTAGTACTATTACTGAGAAGATTTGTTAGATATGATTGTCTTCACTAGAAGAGTTTTAAAAGTGAAATAAGTGGGTAGATGGGTGCAGCCTCGTGACTCTGTGATTGACATTGCTTTCACAGTAATTTGTTAAGGACTGCTCAACTTTTGCTGTTGGCTGCCGAAGGATTTCATGAAAGAGGAAAACTGTGAAAATTGTGTTAGAGAAGGGAACTTGAAGTTACTTACAAATTAGACACCAGAGGGTATGCAATTTTCTCACTTAATGTCTTTTTTTCTTCTGTTTTGGTGACTTTTAGTATATTGATTCCAGTTCATCTTCCACGAAGCTACGATAATACTACCTCCGGTCCTAATTATAAGATAAAGTTGCCTTTTTTGGAGAAATTAAGGAAGCCAATTAAATTATTTTAGAGTGTTTATATTTTTAGTATCCTTAGATTATATATTAGTTTATTAGTCAAATTAATTAGTTTGGAGAAAAAATATAAATAAAAATATTCTAAAGTAATTTAATTAGCTTCCTTAATTTCTCTAAAAAAGTCAACTTTGTCTTATAATTAGGATCGGAGGGAGTATATAGTAATATTGACTTCATGTTTTTTGTTTGTTTTTTTTTTTTGTTCTCAAATAAAAATAAAAAATTTACAGTCATACAATATCACAACTCCGTTTAATTTTGTCATGTTTGAGCTCATTTGGCTCATTTCAAATAAATAATAAAAAAAATGTAGAAAGTCTGTTGAGCATAAAAAACAAATAATTTGAGGGGAAAAAAGCGTGAATCCATGGTCCACCATTATTACTTGGGTAATGTGCACTATATATGCTTTCCCCTACAAATGGTTTAAAAATGAGACGGCAATGGTGCAAGCGTAAGCATTAAATCTAGGAAAGAGAAGAAATGATTAGTAGTTGATTTTGTTTTGGAATAAGTTATCCATGTTACCACACAATAGATGCTTTTTCTCCATTTCTTCTTATAAAAGGAATGATAATGAAGTAGATCAAAACAAGCCATTTCTTTATTTGATTATCATGCACTGCATCTCTGTACTTTTACACTTAATTTATTTATTTTTCCATACTTATAATCTCTTACTCCCTCCGGTCCTTAATACAAGACATATTTATTTAATTTAATTAGATTAAGGAAGTTAGTTGAGTTAGTTAATATAACATACATTTTCTAAAATATCCTAGTCATCTTCAATTCCTCAATTCCCCCATTCCCTCTTTTCCTTGATTATTGTTGAGGGAACATCAATAAAGGTAAATTAGGAAAAGATTGACAAACAAGAAAACTTTCTCTTATATTTAGGACTAAGATCAACTCCCCAAATATGGCTTATATTAAAGATATATTGGAGGGAGTATCCAATAATTCATCAGTAGGAAAACTGTTAAAACGACTAACTACATTTTAACAGGTAGGTATTCCATTTTCTTTACACATATGCCAATATTGTCAGTATTTGCCCCTTCACTCCAGATGAGTTTGCTCATTTGTTTCATGATAAGGTAATACCTCATTCTTTACCTAGCTTTTATCTTGAGGAAGTGTCTTTCGATATCCTGTTCAATTTTGTTCTTTCTCTTGCTGTATGAAAAATTTGAATATTTAAAATATAATGCATCTCATTTTCCTGCAATTCTGTTAGAGTGACTTAATGTATAACTTGTTTGTTGTTTAGAAACTTTTGCACTTTCCTGGTTGAGCAAAAGTCAAGATAAATAAAGGAGCTTTCCACGTTTATTGTAATAATAATGAATAATGATTTAGCAGGTTGAAAATCAAGAACATTCTCTCGACTTATGGCAAAGATCTCATAAGTCCCTTAATTAGAAAAAATTGATTCAAATGAACTTTATGTTTTGAGCAAGTACTCTAGAACATATTCTTTTTATCCTAAAAAACTTTGAGCCCATCTTTTTGAAAGCTTTGTTTGATTACATAAAGTTAAGTAGGACAATCTTCTTCTCTGTCCATTTTTCTAATATATAAATCTAAAAAATATGGCAGTGATTATTTATAAAAGCTTCGTCTGTTTGCATAAACAAGATTAAATAGGATGTCTACTTGTTTGTTTGTCAGATTGTCTATTGAATTTTTGATTTAGACATTTTCTTTCTAGTATCCTAACAAAGCTTTTCACTGATTTCATGAGATTCAGAAAAATGATTAGGGCCCTTCATAAAATGCACTTGAGCCTTTCAAGCTTATCTTGTTGATTTTATTCCCTTTTGAACCTTTATTTTGAGCCTAATAGAAAAACCAATTAAAGATTATTTTTGAAAAACCTAACATCTACCTACCTTAGTCTATGTGAAAGACCATGATTCTCTTTGTTTGAGATAGATGATACTCCAATTGATTGGGTTGTAGAATAAGGTGATATATAAAATTTCAAATGATTGGAAAAAGGAGGATAAAAAAGAAAAATGGGTTTACAACTTGTAGAAATCAAGCAAAAAATATACAAAAAAAAAAAGAGCATATAGAAATATATATATATATATATATATAAAGCTCATGACACAGCAAGCGCTTACGGTAGATTTTTTTTTTTTTTCCTTTTTTTTTGGCCAGGTTTACAGTAGATGCTTCATAGGATATATGGCCGAAGTATATAGAAAGTTCATGAGGCAATGTCGATAATGTTCAGGGAAAATAATAAAAACGATGCAAACCGCTACGTCCGAAGTAACGTGACCAAGCGGCTAGATGCCAGTAGATATCAATAAGAAGGCGTGGGAAATCCGTCAAAAACTGCTCCAATATTGAATCAGCATCATATCTTGCCTGAAAAATAATAAAGTAAAAAGAATTAGATATAAATATATATTCACACATATGATATATATTATTAATTAAGTTTAAAAAAAAAATCATACCCGAAGGTCAGAAGTCCAACTGTTGTAGTGTTCAAGCAAATTTCTAATTAATCTAATGATTTCTGAAACTTCATTCCTATATGATTGTCTGCCCACCACAGGGTTTTTGTTTTTGTCAGTAGACGCCCATACACCGTAGGCGTCTACTACAATACGCCAATCTGCATTCCTAAGTATGTTTTGCCGCATCAAATTTAAACTTGTTTTAATATTAACTTCACCATGTATGAGATCGCTAGCTTTTTGGATGAACCGAGATTTCATGTCAATGTTCCAAAAGAAGGGGTGAATTTTTGCTCCCTTTATAACCAGCCTGAAAATTAAAAAAATATTATTCCTTAGTCAAAAAACTTAAACACAAATTTTCATTTAATAAATAAGAATAAAGTTATAGAAAAAGAAAACTGCTTACGTTCTATTTATCAGATGATTAATTAAATCACTAAGCACAGGGGGATAGTAGGTCTGTAGATGATTGTGAAAAATCATATTATTATTAATAATATTATGCAACCGATCATCTGCCTCCCCAAATGGGTGGTGTCTTTGGAGGACAATGTATCCAAAAAGACAACCCAATCCAAATATGTCCATGGATAACGATTGATGAAGTTCCGGGTTTAGATGTTCTGGGCTTTGCCAAAACCAATCTCTTCCTACAAATCCCCCTAAAAATAATAATTAAGAAGTTTAGATAATCATGTGGTATAATTAAATGTTAAAGACAAGAAAATTATTATTAAAATTCAAAATAATACTTACTAATATTCATTAAAATTTAAAATAAAACTTACCAATATTCATCTCTGGTTGAAGATACTGATTGGGACCAAGGTACCTACTCTTTTCAAAGTGGGAGATTTTAGCTACAAAGGTTTCTGTACCTCCATCAACTTCCCCAACAATTATAATATTCCATGGCAAAAGGTAGCCATGGATTACTTCAAGGTCATGTATGTGATCTAAGCCATTCAAGATATCCCTAGAAACCAAAATAGGAATAAAAAAATTAATAATTTAATTAAAATATTTTCAAATAACCAAAAAAAATACTTACCTCATTATTCCAATTAGCATTTGTGTTGGATGGCCATTAGCATAATAAAGGTCTGCCTGTCTACGTGAAAGGAAATCTTCGAGACTTGTATAGTAGGGTTCAGTGACAAGGTGGTAAAGCCCATAATAGTTATCAAGGTTATCACAAAAAAAGCTTGCTACATTAAGACAATTGCGGCACAAAATCATAAGGTCGGCCTCTTGAGAGAGAGGATCCCTTTGGGCAATGAAAGTACTCTTCACAGCAACACTTTGTCCTTGTAACAGTCCCAAACGAACATTATCTTCATTTTCTCCAATATTGCGAGAAAAAATTGTCAAGTTCAAGTCTGTCAAATTCCTCCACACTTGCATGTTATCTCCACCGGCTGCCATCTTCAATCAATGGAACCGTGATATATGGATTAACACTTGGCAGGGACCTTGCGACTGCGACGAAGGTTGGTTACCTTGTTCACACAATATGTAGCAGTAACAGAGTGATTCTATTTCAATATCTTATATCGGCATTGTATCAGAGGGAGTGGGATATTTAAATTTAAAGGTTAAGCTAAAGACAAAAATATAATCCATCATACATCCAGAAATAAAAAAGATGGTTAAATAAATACTTGATGATCAACTTTTTTTTTTCGACAAAGAAAGAACTAGTGATCATAAAACTCAAATAAAAGAGAACATGCCATTTACAGTAAATGCTTCCATAATCACATGCAACGGCTGCTTTAAATAAATATCTTCGTAGGAGAGGTGATAATACATTGGTGCACTCAGTTTCTTTTCTTTTCTAAACAATGCCCCTTATATTATTTATTTGTAGAATCTAATAATTTATCTTTACTCTTAGTAGTTGGCCATATATCTTTATGTTGTGAAAGTACTCATCATTTTGCTTTTCGGAGCAAACAACTGGTATGATGGCATTCTTGTTAGCTAGTCTCTAACTATATTTGGATTGAATGTCACATGAGTTGTATGTGTTGTGTATGTTTGCGTATTTTGTGATTTGTAATTGTTTAAGACTTTTAGTGAAATTCTAGTGAAGTCTATAAGCATCGGGCTAAAATAGTTCGCTCTTATAATTCATTTATGCTGTGGATGGGGAATTAACATCAAGGATAAAGATTCAAATCATGCAGCAATGCAGTTCTATTTTACAAGTCTATTTTTTGGTCCAAATTCTTGCAGAATTTGCTTTTTCTAATAGTAAGTAAATTATCTCTTTGATCTTTTCTCTAGTTACAATTTACAAGTCTTTTTATTTTTAGGTGTGGGTTCAATTCTGCACTAAGCACTGATTTTTTTTATCTTCTGAATCTGTTACAGCAATGCAGTTCATTCCTTCTTGGAAATGTGTTCTTTCACAAATTCTTCCAATTCTCGGGAATGTATAATTGTTAAGATACATGATGTTATTTATTTCATTTTCATTTACATGTTTTTTGGCTTATGTTAGTTCATGTATGTAGTTCATGAACCTTTGTATGATGAATTGTTGTTTAATTAAATTTGTTCACACTTTAATTGCAAGATTGAGATATTTTTTATTAATTATTGTTAAGTTTTTATCTTGTGAGTTGTTGTTTTTAATCATTTACTTATAGTTGTCATACCTTACTTAAAATTATATGATAGTAAAAAAAATAGGGCCCTTTTTTTTTGGATTGGGGTAATCTTAAAATCCTTCCAATCCAAAAAAAAAAAAAAGAAAGCCCTATTTTTTTTTTTAAATGTCACTTTTTAAAAAGTCATTTTTACCTGGTCTAAAAAGTCTTTTTTCCACTTATGGTTGTTGGTTGTTGATTATTGTTATGCAACTATCACAACCAACATTTGAAGCTTTTGATCACTTTAAATCTTGAATCTATCCCTTCTGTTCTCTTGTTATTTTGTTTGCAAGTGAAAAGCAGCAGAAGGTTTGATGAAAATAGAAAGTTTATTCACTTTGAGACCATATTAAATGATATGTTTCTCGTCTTTGGCTACCCGGACCGATCACTCGTGACTTATTATAACAGGGATGTTTCTTCCATTGGTTGCAAATATATATATAGGATTGAGTCCAACTTATTAAAACTTCTTATTCTTAATATAAGGCCTATTTAGAGAGTTGGTCTTGGTCATAAATATAAAACATATTTTTCATATTTGTCAATATTTTCCAAATTTACCAATTTTAATGTTTTCTCAACCATAATCAAGGAGGAGAGGGAAGGAGGAAATTAAGGAAAATGACTAGAGTGTTTTAAAAAATACATGTGATGTTAACTAACTTACTCAACTTCTTTTATCTAATAAAACTAGATAAACAGATCTTATATTAAGGATAGTTGAGTAGTGTGCTGCTGCATTGCCTCTCTTCTGAAACCGTTTTACCAGCTTTTATAATTTTAGCTCTTAGTCAAGTTTAAGCACAGTTTGATTTCGTCCTTCCATGCAACATGCAAGCTATGTTGCAATCTAGTAGTAATAAATTATCTATCAATCTATATATGTACCCATATAATGCGTGCATGGTGAAGGATGACAAATATATATTTATATATATATATATATATTTAAAAGCACTACGCTGATAGTTATCTTGTCCTTCTCTAATTTACATACACTATCACGATGATGATATATGTAAATTAAACCAGAATCATGTTCATTCATTCATTCATTCATTCATCATCTTCTGTAACGATTATTAAAACAAGCATGTGTTTGTGAACTCCTTCACCCTCTATATATATTTTTCATGGACATATGCATCAGTCAAATAGTAAAAACAAAGATGCTTTAACCTGTGGTAAGCCATACTGAGTGAAATAGTCAACAATAATTTATAGCTAAGAATTCAGAGGCACAAAAGCAATAATTAAGAATAATAGAAAAGGAAATTTCAGACTGGTCACAGTAAAGGGATGGGGTACTGCGAATTACACCCAAAAACTATATATGTATATATATATATAACCTAACTCTTTACCCATTGCTCATAAAGATAAAGTTCATCCATCAAAATTATTACACTCTGAAAAGAGGCCCCCTCCGTTCATCAGAATCAAAAACAGGTACTCCCTCCGGTCCTAATTATAAGATAAAGTTGACTTTTTTGGAAAAATTAAGGAAGCTAATTAAATTACTTTAGAGTATTTTTAGTTTTATTTTTTTCTCCAAACTAATTAGTTTGACTAATAAACTAATATATAATCTAATGATACATAACATATGATATGATTAAGTAACTTATTTAGTTTCCTTAATCTCTCCAAAAAAAAGTTAACTTTATCTTATAATTAGGACCAGAGATAGTCATTAATTAGTGTATGTTGAATCTGCTAATGCATTGAAATTACAACCGTTTCTGCAATTTCCATTCTAAGCAAACGTCACTTTCAAAATCAATATAACTCAGATAATATACAACTATTATATAACTGATCCAGTTCAAATCCCCATCCCCTACAATTATATATTATAGTTAATGAATCCATGCAGAATTATTGGGTTTCATGCGTTTCAGATCATGATATGTAATTACTTACTAGTTATTTATCTTGTCAAGAAAAGGGACTTACTTTTACTTTGTTTCAATGTATATAGACTGAGATTTCATTCAACGAATCTTATAATTGACCTACTACTATAATCAAGCTCTTGATGATGTTTCTTTGTTTATTTTTAATTTATTCACGTTTACATGTGTTATTCCTCAAGAGCAGTATTGTAATATATATTGTGCTTTAATGAAAACTATTATACATGTTATAAAATGCTTTCTGGACAATGTTGTTATAAACACCAAACATATTAAAGAGCTTCTCAGATCAACAGCCAGATACATCAGCATAGTTCAAAATGGTTTTATTGCTTGCACGAAAGTTAAAACAGGCAAGCTTCGAAAAGGATTCTCATTTTTATTTTTTCAAAATTGAAAACGGAAAATAGAAAACCCTATATCTTGCAACACATTATGTCAAGCAGTTATGTTTGTAAAGACAGCTTCTTCATTTATAAATCTAAGCACACCCTAAATCCATCCACACCACACTGTAACTAAGTGGTTTCAGCTGAACCAACTTGGTTTTCTTTTAATTGTATTATAACACAGAAGGTTTTCAATGGGAAGTTTATTCACTTATGTTCTCTTTGGACCATATTTAAAAATGAGGTTGCGTGTTTTGTTTCTCCTATTCCTAAGTATGGTTCCTGCAACTATGCAAAGTCACAGTGTACATCTATCGCACAGAGAGAGAGAGAGAGAGAGAGAGAGAGTAGATTGGATAAAAATGAAGTGTGCTTCATGATCACATCAATGAGCTATATATAAGCACAAGAAGGGTAAACGATGGAGACTCATGCATAATATATAATCTCTGTAGCTACTCCTGCGCTTCTTGACATTTATGACGAAACTTTTCCCTCAAGCAGCCCCCCCGGCTCTCTCATAATCTCAGATTCAAAATTCAAAATTCAAATTCAAAATCTGTCCATAAATTGCAACCCCTGCGAGTGTGTGGAAGCACCGGCGAGGATGATGCATTGAACTTCAACCTTACCTTCTTCAGTTCTTCTTATTATTATTATTATTAGAATATGAATATGAATCGTAATATGTTTTCAATATTTTAGTTTAGATATGCATATTAAGCCATACTGAGTAAAATTTTCTAGAATAATTTACAGCTAAGAATTCAGAGCCACAGAAGCAAAAGTTAAGAGTAATAGAAAAGGAAAGTTCAGCCTGGTCAAAGTAGAAGGATGGGGTACTGGGAATTAAACCAAATATATATATATATATATATAACCTAACGTTTTACCCATTGCTCATAAAGATAAAGTCCATCCATCAAAATTATTGCACTCTAAAAAGAGGCCTCCTCCGTTCATCTGAATCAAAAACAGGTTATTAATTAGTGTATGTTGAATATGCTAATGCATTGAAATTACAACCGTTTCTGCAATTTCCATTCTAAGCAAACGTCACTTTCAAAATCAATATAACTCAGATAATATACAACTATTATATAACTGATCAAGTTCAAATCCCCATCCCCTACAATTATATATTATAGTTAATGAATCCATGCAGAATTATTGGGTTTCATGCGTTTCAGATCATGATATGTAATTACTTACTAGTTATTTATCTTGTCAAGAAAAGGGACTTACTTTTACTTTGTTTCAATGTATATAGACTGAGATTTCATTCAATGAATCTTATAATTGACCTACTACTATAATCAAGTTCTTGATGATGTTTCTTTTTTTTTTCATGTTTACATGTGTTATTCCTCAAGTGCAGTAGGTTAATATATATTGTGCTTTAATGAAAACTTTTATACATGTTATAAAATGCTTTCTGGACAATGTTGTTATAAACACCAAACATATTAAGGAGCTTCTCAGAACAACAGCCATATATATCAGAACAGTTCAAAATGGTTTTATTGCTTGCGCAAAAGTTAAAACAGGCAAGCTTCGAAAAGGATTCTCATTCTATTTTTTCAAAATTGAAAACGAAAAATAGAAAACCCTATATACTACAACACGTTATGTCTGGCAATTATGTATGTAAAGCCATCTTCTTCTTCATTTTCCATCCTAAGCACACCCTAAATCCAACCACACCACACTATAACTGAGTGGTTTCAGCTGAACCAACTTGGTTTTTCTTTTTTAATTGTATTATAACACAGAAGGTTCTCAATGGGAAGTTTATTCACATATGTTCTCTTTGGACCATAATGAATAATGAGGTTGCATGTTTGCTTTCTCCTATTCCCAGGTATGGTTCCTACAACTATGCAAAGCCACAGTGTACATCTATCACAAACAGAGAGAGAGAGAGAGAGAGAGAGAGAGAGAGAGAGTGGATTGGATAAAAAAGAAGTATACTTTATGATCACATCAATGAGCTATATATAAGCACAAGAGGGGTAAATGATGGAGACTCATGCATAATATATAATCTCTGTAGCTGCTCTTGCTCTTCTTAACATTTATGACTAAACTTTTTCCTCACGCAAGCCCTTCCCTCCCTCCTTCTCTCTCTCATAATCTTAGATTCAAAATTCAAAATCTGTCTATAAATTGCTATCCCTGCAAGTGTGTGGAAGCACCGGCGAGGATGATGCGTTGAACTTCAACCATTACCATCTTTAGTTCTTTTTCTTCTTATTATTATTACAATATGAAAATGAATCTAAATATGTTTTCAATATTTTAGTTTAGATATTCATATTAAGCCATACTGAGTGAAATAGTCAACAATAATTTATAGCTAAGAATTCAGAGGCACATAAGCAATAATTAAGAATAACATAAAAGGAAAGTTCAGACCGGTCACATTAGAGGGATGGGGTACTGGGAATTAAACCAAAATATATATATATATATATAACCTAACTCTTTACCCATTGCTCATAATGATAAAGTCCATCCATCAAAATTATTGCACTCTAAAAAGAGGCCTCCTCCGTTCATCTGAATCAAAAACAGGTAATTAATTAGTGTATGTTGAATATGCTAATGTATTGAAATTACAACCGTTTCTTTAATTTCCATTCTAAGCAAATGTCACTTTCAAAATCAATACAACTCAGATAATATACAATTATTATATAACTGATCAAGTTCAAATCCCCATCCTCTATAATAATATATTATAGTTAATGAATCCATGCCGAATTATTGGGTTTCATGCGTTTCAGATGATGATATGTAAGAACTTACTAGTTGTTTATCATGTAAAGAAAATGGACTTACTTTTACTTTGTTTTAATGTGTTATGTACTAAAATTTCATTCAATGAATCTTAAAATTGATCTCACTACTACAAAATATGGATTGGCACTAGTTGGTTAAGTTTTGGTGGGTTGTGTTGGTAGCCCTATATTTATGTCTTTTAGGGTTTATTAGGGTTCATGATGCTTTCATCTCATATATGTGGCTATATGTTGTTTTGGAAGCAAATGAACTAGGCTTGGACCCTCCAGCAGCCAGATATATATACTATTACTCATTTATTACTTATTTATTCAAATGCAATTACACCTTTATTTGTATTATGCACATATATTTTTATGGGGGCAATGGGTGGGATCGAACCCACCTTATCCCCATACTTTAGGGGGCTTTTGATATATATATATATATATATATATGCATAATAAAAATGAAGGCATAATAACTTTAACAAAATCAGTAATAGTTTTAACAAAGTCAATAATGTAAATGACAAAATGCGTAATGATATTGACTAAACGAGTAATATATATATATATATATATGTCCAATAAAAATGAAGGCATGATGACTTTAACAAAATCAGTAATGACTTTAACAAAATGAGTAATGAAAATGACAAAATGCGTAATAATATTGACTAAATGAGTAATATATATATAGACATTAATATATAAATAAATAAATATATATATGTGTGTGTGTGTGTGTGTGTGTGTGTGTGT
Organism: Inga laurina; assembly: GCA_963855925.1. NCBI lineage: Eukaryota > Viridiplantae > Streptophyta > Magnoliopsida > Fabales > Fabaceae > Inga > Inga laurina. Next base: position 31,420,569 of record OY979708.1, read on the forward strand.
GTGTGTGTGTGTGTGTGTGTGTGTTTTTAATAAAAATAAAGGCATAATGACTTTAACAAAATCAATAATAGAAACGACAAAATGCGTAATGGTATTGATTAAACGAGTAATGTGATTGACTAAACGAGTACTGAGAATGATTAAATGAGTAATATATATATATATGTATGTATGTATGTATGTATGTATAATAAAAATGAAGGCATAATGGTTTTAAAGCTTTATTAGAAAGCTGCACTTCCATAAAGGTACCTATAACTATTTAAGTGAGTCTTCAAGACTCACAGAGGTCGTGCAGGTTGCTCTCTTCATTAAAAAATGCATCATTTTCATGAAATAACTGAAAACGCTTTTTTTTTTTTTTTTGTAACCTCAAGTCATTTGAGTATTCTGTGTTTGCTGACGTCTTCTCTATCAATAGCTTTACTTTTATAATGAAATCAGTAGCTCCAAAATTACTTTTCTAATATTATTTATTATATTATGCACAGAAAATCATTTCTGAGGCACATTTCCTTCAATTTTTAATTTAGTACCTGTGTGTTTTTTTACATATTAAATTCTTTAATTTTACTCAATTAGCACAATTAGCTTCTATATAATGGCTAATAATGTTAACAGAGCAAAGTTACATGGGCAAAATTGAAATATTGATTAGGCAAAAATCAAATAGGCACCAAATTAAAAATGGAATGAAATTATAGGTAGCATCATGTAATTGTATAAATATTGAAATAAACGATATTATAAGTTTAAAAGTTCATAAATTTGTGATTAATGTTGAAAGTAATTGCTTTTTCGAATAATGTTGAAATGCTGAACAACTTGGTTATGGCTAATGTAATCAATATATTAATATGGACATAACATACAAAAAAAATTGTAGTGGTAGTATTACTACTAAATCTTCAAGTAGTACTATTACTGAGAAGATTTGTTAGATATGATTGTCTTCACTAGAAGAGTTTTAAAAGTGAAATAAGTGGGTAGATGGGTGCAGCCTCGTGACTCTGTGACTGACGTTGCTTTCACAGTAATTTGTTAACGACTGCTCAACTTTTGCTGTTGGCTGCCGAAGGATTTCATGAAAGAGGAAAACTGTGAAAATTGTGTTAGAGAAGGGAACTTGAAGTTACTTACAAATTAGACACCAGAGGGTATGCAATTTTCTCACTTAATGTCTTTTTTTCTTCTGTTTTGGTGACTTTTAGTATATTGATTCTAGTTCATCTTCCACGAAGCTACGATAATACTACCTCCGGTCTTAATTATAAGACCGGAGGTAGTATTACATTGGTGATAATACATTGGTGCACTCAGTTTCTTTTCTTTTCTAAACAATGCCCCTTATATTATTTATTTGTAGAATCTAATAATTTATCTTTACTCTTAGTAGTTGGCCATATATCTTTATGTTGTGCAAGTACTCATCATTTTGCTTTTAGGAGCAAACAACTGGTATGATGGCATTCTTGTTAGCTAGTCTCTAACTATATTTGGATTGAATGTCACATGAGTTGTATGTGTTGTGTATGTTTGCGTATTTTGTGATTTGTAATTGTTTAAGACTTTTAGTGAAATTCTAGTGAAGTCTAAAAGCATCGTGCTAAAATAGTTCGCTCTTATAATTCATTTATGCTGTGGATGGGGAATTAACATCAACGATAAAGATTCAAATCATGCAGCAATGCAGTTCTATTTTACAAGTCTATTTTTTGGTCCAAATTCTTGCAGAATTTGCTTTTTCTAATAGTAAGTAAATTATCTCTTTGATCTTTTCTCTAGTTACAATTTACAAGTCTTTTTATTTTTAGGTGTGGGTTCAATTCTGCACTAAGCACTGATTTTTTTTATCTTCTGAATCTGTTACAGCAATGCAGTTCATTCCTCCTTGGAAATGTGTTCTTTCACAAATTCTTCCAATTCTCGGGAATGTGTAATTGTTAAGATACATGATGTTATTTATTTCATTTTCATTTACATGTTTTTTGGCTTATGTTAGTTCATGTATGTAGTTCATGAACCTTTGTATGATGAATTGTTGTTTAATTAAATTTGTTCGCACTTTAATTGCAAGATTGAGATATTTTTTATTAATTATTGTTAAGTTTTTATCTTGTGAGTTGTTGTTTTTAATCATTTACTTATAGTTGTCATACCTTACTTAAAATTATATGATAGTAAAAAAAATAGGGCCCTTTTTTTTTGGATTGGGGTAATCTTAAAATCCTTCCAATCCAAAAAAAAAAAAAAAAAAGAAAGCCCTATTTTTTTTTTTTTAAATGTCACTTTTTAAAAAGTCATTTTTACCTGGTCTAAAAAGTCTTTTTTCCACTTATGGTTGTTGGTTGTTGATTATTGTTATGCAACTATCACAACCAACATTTGAAGCTTTTGATCACTTTAAATCTTGAATCTATCCCTTCTGTTCTCTTGTTATTTTGTTTGCAAGTGAAAAGCAGCAGAAGGTTTGATGAAAATAGAAAGTTTATTCACTTTGAGACCATATTAAATGATATGTTTCTCGTCTTTGGCTACCCGGACCGATCACTCGTGACTTATTATAACAGGGATGTTTCTTCCATTGGTTGCAAATATATATATAGGATTGAGTCCAACTTATTAAAACTTCTTATTCTTAATATAAGGCCTATTTAGAGAGTTGGTCTTGGTCATAAATATAAAACATATTTTTCATATTTGTCAATATTTTCCAAATTTACCAATCTTAATGTTTTCTCAACCATAATCAAGGAGGAGAGGGAAGGAGGAAATTAAGGAAAATGACTAGAGTGTTTTAAAAAATACATGTGATGTTAACTAACTTACTCAACTTCTTTTATCTAATAAAACTAGATAAACAGATCTTATATTAAGGATAGTTGAGTAGTGTGCTGCTGCATTGCCTCTCTTCTGAAACCGTTTTACCAGCTTTTATAATTTTAGCTCTTAGTCAAGTTTAAGCACAGTTTGATTTCGTCCTTCCATGCAACATGCAAGCTATGTTGCAATCTAGTAGTAATAAATTATCTATCAATCTATATATGTACCCATATAATGCGTGCATGGTGAAGGATGACAAATATATATTTATATATATATATATATTTAAAAGCACTACGTTGATAGTTATCTTGTCCTTCTCTAATTTACATACACTATCACGATGATGATATATGTAAATTAAACCAGAATCATGTTCATTCATTCATTCATTCATTCATCATCTTCTGTAACGATTATTAAAGCAAGCATGTGTTTGTGAACTCCTTCACCCTCTATATATATTTGTCATGGACATATGCATCAGTCAAATAATAAAAACAAAGATGCTTTAACCTGTGGTAAGCCATACTGAGTGAAATAGTCAACAATAATTTATAGCTAAGAATTCAGAGGCACAGAAGCAATAATTAAGAATAATAGAAAAGGAAAGTTCAGATTGGTCACAGTAAAGGGATGGGGTACGGGGAATTACACCCAAAAAATATATATGTACATCTATCGCACAGACACAGAGAGAGAGAGAGAGAGAGAGAGAGAGTAGATTGGATAAAAAAGAAGTGTGCTTCATGATCACATCAATGAGCTATATATAAGCACAAGAAGGGTAAACGATGGAGACTCATGCATAATATATAAATTAAAAAAGGAATGAAATTATAGGTAGCATCATGTAATTGTATAAATATTGAAATAAACTATATTATAAGTTTAAAAGTTAATAAATTTGTGATTCATGTTGAAAGTAATTGCTTTTTCGAATAATGTTGAAATGCTGAACAACTTGGTTATGGCTAATGTAATCAATATATTAATATGGACATAACATACAAAAAAAATTGTAGTGGTGGTATTACTACTAAATCTTCAAGTAGTACTATTACTGAGAAGATTTGTTAGATATGATTGTCTTCACTAGAAGAGTTTTAAAAGTGAAATAAGTGGGTAGATGGGTGCAGCCTCGTGACTCTGTGATTGACATTGCTTTCACAGTAATTTGTTAAGGACTGCTCAACTTTTGCTGTTGGCTGCCGAAGGATTTCATGAAAGAGGAAAACTGTGAAAATTGTGTTAGAGAAGGGAACTTGAAGTTACTTACAAATTAGACACCAGAGGGTATGCAATTTTCTCACTTAATGTCTTTTTTTCTTCTGTTTTGGTGACTTTTAGTATATTGATTCCAGTTCATCTTCCACGAAGCTACGATAATACTACCTCCGGTCCTAATTATAAGATAAAGTTGCCTTTTTTGGAGAAATTAAGGAAGCCAATTAAATTATTTTAGAGTGTTTATATTTTTAGTATCCTTAGATTATATATTAGTTTATTAGTCAAATTAATTAGTTTGGAGAAAAAATATAAATAAAAATATTCTAAAGTAATTTAATTAGCTTCCTTAATTTCTCTAAAAAAGTCAACTTTGTCTTATAATTAGGATCGGAGGGAGTATATAGTAATATTGACTTCATGTTTTTTGTTTGTTTTTTTTTTTTGTTCTCAAATAAAAATAAAAAATTTACAGTCATACAATATCACAACTCCGTTTAATTTTGTCATGTTTGAGCTCATTTGGCTCATTTCAAATAAATAATAAAAAAAATGTAGAAAGTCTGTTGAGCATAAAAAACAAATAATTTGAGGGGAAAAAAGCGTGAATCCATGGTCCACCATTATTACTTGGGTAATGTGCACTATATATGCTTTCCCCTACAAATGGTTTAAAAATGAGACGGCAATGGTGCAAGCGTAAGCATTAAATCTAGGAAAGAGAAGAAATGATTAGTAGTTGATTTTGTTTTGGAATAAGTTATCCATGTTACCACACAATAGATGCTTTTTCTCCATTTCTTCTTATAAAAGGAATGATAATGAAGTAGATCAAAACAAGCCATTTCTTTATTTGATTATCATGCACTGCATCTCTGTACTTTTACACTTAATTTATTTATTTTTCCATACTTATAATCTCTTACTCCCTCCGGTCCTTAATACAAGACATATTTATTTAATTTAATTAGATTAAGGAAGTTAGTTGAGTTAGTTAATATAACATACATTTTCTAAAATATCCTAGTCATCTTCAATTCCTCAATTCCCCCATTCCCTCTTTTCCTTGATTATTGTTGAGGGAACATCAATAAAGGTAAATTAGGAAAAGATTGACAAACAAGAAAACTTTCTCTTATATTTAGGACTAAGATCAACTCCCCAAATATGGCTTATATTAAAGATATATTGGAGGGAGTATCCAATAATTCATGAGTAGGAAAACTGTTAAAACGACTAACTACATTTTAACAGGTAGGTATTCCATTTTCTTTACACATATGCCAATATTGTCAGTATTTGCCCCTTCACTCCAGATGAGTTTGCTCATTTGTTTCATGATAAGGTAATACCTCATTCTTTACCTAGCTTTTATCTTGAGGAAGTGTCTTTCGATATCCTGTTCAATTTTGTTCTTTCTCTTGCTGTATGAAAAATTTGAATATTTAAAATATAATGCATCTCATTTTCCTGCAATTCTGTTAGAGTGACTTAATGTATAACTTGTTTGTTGTTTAGAAACTTTTGCACTTTCCTGGTTGAGCAAAAGTCAAGATAAATAAAGGAGCTTTCCACGTTTATTGTAATAATAATGAATAATGATTTAGCAGGTTGAAAATCAAGAACATTCTCTCGACTTATGGCAAAGATCTCATAAGTCCCTTAATTAGAAAAAATTGATTCAAATGAACTTTATGTTTTGAGCAAGTACTCTAGAACATATTCTTTTTATCCTAAAAAACTTTGAGCCCATCTTTTTGAAAGCTTTGTTTGATTACATAAAGTTAAGTAGGACAATCTTCTTCTCTGTCCATTTTTCTAATATATAAATCTAAAAAATATGGCAGTGATTATTTATAAAAGCTTCGTCTGTTTGCATAAACAAGATTAAATAGGATGTCTACTTGTTTGTTTGTCAGATTGTCTATTGAATTTTTGATTTAGACATTTTCTTTCTAGTATCCTAACAAAGCTTTTCACTGATTTCATGAGATTCAGAAAAATGATTAGGGCACTTCATAAAATGCACTTGAGCCTTTCAAGCTTATCTTGTTGATTTTATTCCCTTTTGAACCTTTATTTTGAGCCTAATAGAAAAACCAATTAAAGATTATTTTTGAAAAACCTAACATCTACCTACCTTAGTCTATGTGAAAGACCATGATTCTCTTTGTTTGAGATAGATGATACTCCAATTGATTGGGTTGTAGAATAAGGTGATATATAAAATTTCAAATGATTGGAAAAAGGAGGATAAAAAAGAAAAATGGGTTTACAACTTGTAGAAATCAAGCAAAAAATATACAAAAAAAAAAAGAGCATATAGAAATATATATATATATATATATATATATATAAAAAGCTCATGACACAGCAAGCGCTTACGGTAGATTTTTTTTTTTTTCCTTTTTTTTTGCCCAGGTTTACAGTAGATGCTTCATAGGATATATGGCCGAAGTATATAGAAAGTTCATGAGGCAATGTCGATAATGTTCAGGGAAAATAATAAAAACGATGCAAACCGCTACGTCCGAAGTAACGTGACCAAGCGGCTAGATGCCAGTAGATATCAATAAGAAGGCGTGGGAAATCCGTCAAAAACTGCTCCAATATTGAATCAGCATCATATCTTGCCTGAAAAATAATAAAGTAAAAAGAATTAGATATAAATATATATTCACACATATGATATATATTATTAATTAAGTTTAAAAAAAAAAATCATACCCGAAGGTCAGAAGTCCAACTCTTGTAGTGTTCAAGCAAATTTCTAATTAATCTAATGATTTCTGAAACTTCATTCCTATATGATTGTCTGCCCACCACAGGGTTTTTGTTTTTGTCAGTAGACGCCCATACACCGTAGGCGTCTACTACAATACGCCAATCTGCATTCCTAAGTATGTTTTGCCGCATCAAATTTAAACTTGTTTTAATATTAACTTCACCATGTATGAGATCGCTAGCTTTTTGGATGAACCGAGATTTCATGTCAATGTTCCAAAAGAAGGGGTGAATTTTTGCTCCCTTTATAACCAGCCTGAAAATTAAAAAAATATTATTCCTTAGTCAAAAAACTTAAACACAAATTTTCATTTAATAAATAAGAATAAAGTTATAGAAAAAGAAAACTGCTTACGTTCTATTTATCAGATGATTAATTAAATCACTAAGCACAGGGGGATAGTAGGTCTGTAGATGATTGTGAAAAATCATATTATTATTAATAATATTATGCAACCGATCATCTGCCTCCCCAAATGGGTGGTGTCTTTGGAGGACAATGTATCCAAAAAGACAACCCAATCCAAATATGTCCATGGATAACGATTGATGAAGTTCCGGGTTTAGATGTTCTGGGCTTTGCCAAAACCAATCTCTTCCTACAAATCCCCCTAAAAATAATAATTAAGAAGTTTAGATAATCATGTGGTATAATTAAATGTTAAAGACAAGAAAATTATTATTAAAATTCAAAATAATACTTACTAATATTCATTAAAATTTAAAATAAAACTTACCAATATTCATCTCTGGTTGAAGATACTGATTGGGACCAAGGTACCTACTCTTTTCAAAGTGGGAGATTTTAGCTACAAAGGTTTCTGTACCTCCATCAACTTCCCCAACAATTATAATATTCCATGGCAAAAGGTAGCCATGGATTACTTCAAGGTCATGTATGTGATCTAAGCCATTCAAGATATCCCTAGAAACCAAAATAGGAATAAAAAAATTAATAATTTAATTAAAATATTTTCAAATAACCAAAAAAAATACTTACCTCATTATTCCAATTAGCATTTGTGTTGGATGGCCATTAGCATAATAAAGGTCTGCCTGTCTACGTGAAAGGAAATCTTCGAGACTTGTATAGTAGGGTTCAGTGACAAGGTGGTAAAGCCCATAATAGTTATCAAGGTTATCACAAAAAAAGCTTGCTACATTAAGACAATTGCGGCACAAAATCATAAGGTCGGCCTCTTGAGAGAGAGGATCCCTTTGGGCAATGAAAGTACTCTTCACAGCAACACTTTGTCCTTGTAACAGTCCCAAACGAACATTATCTTCATTTTCTCCAATATTGCGAGAAAAAATTGTCAAGTTCAAGTCTGTCAAATTCATCCACACTTGCATGTTATCTCCACCGGCTGCCATCTTCAATCAATGGAACCGTGATATATGGATTAACACTTGGCAGGGACCTTGCGACTGCGACGAAGGTTGGTTACCTTGTTCACACAATATGTAGCAGTAACAGAGTGATTCTATTTCAATATCTTATATCGGCATTGTATCAGAGGGAGTGGGATATTTAAATTTAAAGGTTAAGCTAAAGACAAAAATATAATCCATCATACATCCAGAAATATAAAAGATGGTTAAATAAATACTTGATGATCAACTTTTTTTTTTCGACAAAGAAAGAACTAGTGATCATAAAACTCAAATAAAAGAGAACATGCCATTTACAGTAAATGCTTCCATAATCACATGCAACGGCTGCTTTAAATAAATATCTTCGTAGGAGAGGTGATAATACATTGGTGCACTCAGTTTCTTTTCTTTTCTAAACAATGCCCCTTATATTATTTATTTGTAGAATCTAATAATTTATCTTTACTCTTAGTAGTTGGCCATATATCTTTATGTTGTGCAAGTACTCATCATTTTGCTTTTCGGAGCAAACAACTGGTATGATGGCATTCTTGTTAGCTAGTCTCTAACTATATTTGGATTGAATGTCACATGAGTTGTATGTGTTGTGTATGTTTGCGTATTTTGTGATTTGTAATTGTTTAAGACTTTTAGTGAAATTCTAGTGAAGTCTATAAGCATCGTGCTAAAATAGTTCGCTCTTATAATTCATTTATGCTGTGGATGGGGAATTAACATCAAGGATAAAGATTCAAATCATGCAGCAATGCAGTTCTATTTTACAAGTCTATTTTTTGGTCCAAATTCTTGCAGAATTTGCTTTTTCTAATAGTAAGTAAATTATCTCTTTGATCTTTTCTCTAGTTACAATTTACAAGTCTTTTTATTTTTAGGTGTGGGTTCAATTCTGCACTAAGCACTGATTTTTTTTATCTTCTGAATCTGTTACAGTAATGCAGTTCATTCCTTCTTGGAAATGTGTTCTTTCACAAATTCTTCCAATTCTCGGGAATGTATAATTGTTAAGATACATGATGTTATTTATTTCATTTTCATTTACATGTTTTTTGGCTTATGTTAGTTCATGTATGTAGTTCATGAACCTTTGTATGATGAATTGTTGTTTAATTAAATTTGTTCACACTTTAATTGCAAGATTGAGATATTTTTTATTAATTATTGTTAAGTTTTTATCTTGTGAGTTGTTGTTTTTAATCATTTACTTATAGTTGTCATACCTTACTTAAAATTATATGATAGTAAAAAAAATAGGGCCCTTTTTTTTTGGATTGGGGTAATCTTAAAATCCTTCCAATCCAAAAAAAAAAAAGCCCTATTTTTTTTAAAAAAAATGTCACTTTTTAAAAAGTCATTTTTACGTGGTCTAAAAATGTCTTTTTTCCACTTATGGTTGTTGGTTGTTGATTATTGTTATGCAACTATCACAACCAACATTTGAAGCTTTTGATCACTTTAAATCTTGAATCTATCTCTTCTGTTCTCTTGTTATTTTGTTTGCAAGTGAAAAGCAGCAGAAGGTTTGATGAAAATAGAAAGTTTATTCACTTTGAGACCATATTAAATGATATGTTTCTCGTCTTTGGCTACCCGGACCGATCACTCGTGACTTATTATAACAGGGATGTTTCTTCCATTGGTTGCAAATATATATATAGGATTGAGTGGCTGTGTGTGTGTGTGTGTGGCTGCGTTTTCACTCAACCAAAAATTGGTCAGTTTCAAGACACTCGACAACTCGTTCTTCATGTGTGTGTTTATATGTCCCTACAAACACCAAATGCAACCGAAACAATGGCACTCAAACTAACATCAGAGTTTCATTGAACATGTAAAAACAGAGCATTCAGTGTTTCGCTTCTCTCTGGAACTTCGTCACTGACATCGATTGATTGCCAAATGCAATGGCAATCAAACTAACATTTCAGCATACCCACTCACTGCAGTTCATACACCCTCCATACCACCACTCCTACCCACCGAAACAAGCAACCCATCGAAAGAAGCAAAGACGCACACCGAAGATCACAGATCGAAGCAAAACAGAGCAGTCATCGGTGTTTCATTGAACAAGGACAAAGGCAGAGCAAACATACCTGAGGAGAGGACAGCTACCACAGAGCAAGAGACCACCACCACGCGAACAGATCGCCGGCACTGAGAAGAACCACCACCACACGAGCTTCAACAGTAGATCGAGATTCACCACCGGCCGCACTTCACCGACCAAACTCACCCACAGTGCATTGTACTCACAGATCGGCCACCGTCAGCGTGTGAAGCTTCCCACCGGACTCCAGACGACTCCGTCGGACTCCAACACCAGCAGCCTCACCTCAACAGCAACTTCTACTGACGCCGACCACAGCTATCACCGCCACTGCTGATGACCCAGCTAACACATTGCTGGAGAGAACCGCAAGAGGCAGCAGTGACATCGAGAAGAAGGCAAAACGAGAGAGGGAAGATCTGTTGGAAGTGAAGCTCGAGAGCGCCGGGTCGCATGAAGGAAAACTCGGAAAGGAAACGAGTAAAGACGAGAGGTGAGGAGAGACAAATGGCAGGTAGGGCAATTAATGAGTAATAACGTTAATATCCTCAGCTGAAGCAGGTAGCTATGAAAAATAAGCTTCCCCTATATATAGGATTGAGTCCAACTTATTAAAACTTCTTATTCTTAATATAAGGCCTATTTAGAGAGTTGGTCTTGGTCATAAATATAAAAAATATTTTTCATATTTGTCAATATTTTCCAAATTTACCAATCTTAATGTTTTCTCAACCATAATCAAGGAGGAGAGGGAAGGAGGAAATTAAGGAAAATGACTAGAGTGTTTTAAAAAATACATGTGATGTTAACTAACTTACTCAACTTCTTTTATCTAATAAAACTAGATAAACAGATCTTATATTAAGGATAGTTGAGTAGTGTGCTGCTGCATTGCCTCTCTTATGAAACCGTTTTACCAGCTTTTATAATTTTAGCTCTTAGTCAAGTTTACGCACAGTTTGATTTCGTCCTTCCATGCAACATGCAAGCTATGTTGCAATCTAGTAGTAATAAATTATCTATCAATCTATATATGTACCCATATAATGCGTGCATGGTGAAGGATGACAAATATATATTTATATATATATATATATATATTTAAAAGCACTACGTTGATAGTTATCTTGTCCTTCTCTAATTTACATTCACTATCACGATGATGATATATGTAAATTAAACCAGAATCATGTTCATTCATTCATTCATTCATCATCTTCTGTAACGATTATTAAAGCAAGCATGTGTTTGTGAACTCCTTCACCCTCTATATATATTTGTCATGGACATATGCATCAGTCAAATAATAAAAACAAAGATGCTTTAACCTGTGGTAAGCCATACTGAGTGAAATAGTCAACAATAATTTATAGCTAAGAATTCAGAGGCACAGAAGCAATAATTAAGAATAATAGAAAAGGAAAGTTCAGATTGATCACAGTAAAGGGATGGGGTACGGGGAATTACACCCAAAAAATATATATGTACATCTATCGCACAGACACACAGAGAGAGAGAGAGAGAGAGAGAGAGAGTAGATTGGATAAAAAAGAAGTGTGCTTCATGATCACATCAATGAGCTATATGTAAGTACAGGAAGGGTAAATGATGGAGACTCATGCATAATATATAAATTAAAAATGGAATGAAATTATAGGTAGCATCATGTAATTGTATAAATATTGAAATAAACGATATTATAAGTTTAAAAGTTCATAAATTTGTGATTCATGTTGAAAGTAATTGCTTTTTCAAATAAGGTTGAAATGCTGAACAACTTGGTTATGGCTAATGTAATCAATATATTAATATGGACATAACATACAAAAAAAATTGTAGTGGTGGTATTACTACTAAATCTTCAAGTAGTACTATTACTGAGAAGATTTGTTAGATATGATTGTCTTCACTAGAAGAGTTTTAAAAGTGAAATAAGTGGGTAGATGGGTGCAGCCTCGTGACTCTGTGATTGACATTGCTTTCACAGTAATTTGTTAAGGACTGCTCAACTTTTGCTGTTGGTTGCCGAAGGATTTCATGAAAGAGGAAAACTGTGAAAATTGTGTTAGAGAAGGGAACTTGAAGTTACTTACAAATTAGACACCAGAGGGTATGCAATTTTCTCACTTAATGTCTTTTTTTCTTCTGTTTTGGTGACTTTTAGTATATTGATTCCAGTTCATCTTCCACGAAGCTACGATAATACTACCTCCGGTCCTAATTATAAGATAAAGTTGCCTTTTTTGGAGAAATTAAGGAAGCCAATTAAATTATTTTAGAGTGTTTATATTTTTAGTATCCTTAGATTATATATTAGTTTATTAGTCAAATTAATTAGTTTGGAGAAAAAATATAAATAAAAATATTCTAAAGTAATTTAATTAGCTTTCTTAATTTCTCTAAAAAAGTCAACTTTGTCTTATAATTAGGATCGGAGGGAGTATATAGTAATATTGACTTCATGTTTTTTGTTTGTTTTTTTTTTTGTTCTCAAATAAAAATAAAAAATTTACAGTCATACAATATCACAACTCCGTTTAATTTTGTCATGTTTGAGCTCATTTGGCTCATTTCAAATAAATAATAAAAAAAATGTAGAAAGTCTGTTGAGCATAAAAAACAAATAATTTGAGGGGAAAAAAGCGTGAATCCATGGTCCACCATTATTACTTGGGTAATGTGCACTATATATGCTTTCCCCTACAAATGGTTTAAAAATGAGACGGCAATGGTGCAAGCGTAAGCATTAAATCTAGGAAAGAGAAGAAATGATTAGTAGTTGATTTTGTTTTGGAATAAGTTATCCATGTTACCACACAATAGATGCTTTTTCTCCATTTCTTCTTATAAAAGGAATGATAATGAAGTAGATCAAAACAAGCCATTTCTTTATTTGATTATCATGCACTGCATCTCTGTACTTTTACACTTAATTTATTTATTTTTCCATACTTATAATCTCTTACTCCCTCCGGTCCTTAATACAAGACATATTTATTTAATTTAATTAGATTAAGGAAGTTAGTTGAGTTAGTTAATATAACATACATTTTCTAAAATATCCTAGTCATCTTCAATTCCTCAATTCCCCCATTCCCTCTTTTCCTTGATTATTGTTGAGGGAACATCAATAAAGGTAAATTAGGAAAAGATTGACAAACAAGAAAACTTTCTCTTATATTTAGGACTAAGATCAACTCCCCAAATATGGCTTATATTAAAGATATATTGGAGGGAGTATCCAATAATTCATGAGTAGGAAAACTGTTAAAACGACTAACTACATTTTAACAGGTAGGTATTCCATTTTCTTTACACATATGCCAATATTGTCAGTATTTGCCCCTTCACTCCAGATGAGTTTGCTCATTTGTTTCATGATAAGGTAATACCTCATTCTTTACCTAGCTTTTATCTTGAGGAAGTGTCTTTCGATATCCTGTTCAATTTTGTTCTTTCTCTTGCTGTATGAAAAATTTGAATATTTAAAATATAATGCATCTCATTTTCCTGCAATTCTGTTAGAGTGACTTAATGTATAACTTGTTTGTTGTTTAGAAACTTTTGCACTTTCCTGGTTGAGCAAAAGTCAAGATAAATAAAGGAGCTTTCCACGTTTATTGTAATAATAATGAATAATGATTTAGCAGGTTGAAAATCAAGAACATTCTCTCGACTTATGGCAAAGATCTCATAAGTCCCTTAATTAGAAAAAATTGATTCAAACGAACTTTATGTTTTGAGCAAGTACTCTAGAACATATTCTTTTTATCCTAAAAAACTTTGAGCCCATCTTTTTGAAAGCTTTGTTTGATTACATAAAGTTAAGTAGGACAATCTTCTTCTCTGTCCATTTTTCTAATATATAAATCTAAAAAATATGGCAGTGATTATTTATAAAAGCTTCGTCTGTTTGCATAAACAAGATTAAATAGGATGTCTACTTGTTTGTTTGTCAGATTGTCTATTGAATTTTTGATTTAGACATTTTCTTTCTAGTATCCTAACAAAGCTTTTGACTGATTTCATGAGATTCAGAAAAATGATTAGGGCACTTCATAAAATGCACTTGAGCCTTTCATGTTTTTTGAATGGGCTTGAGATATCATGGACATGGGATTCTAGCATAATCATCCTCCTTATATACATAAGCACATGGCAGAACCAGTGTGAAGATATGTACGTATCGTTGCAACTTCTTTATTGCCCTTCATATCATGCTTTATTTGAATTAAATACTCATCTTTATTATTCTCTCTTGCACTCTCACTCTATGTAGTTAAGGATATATTCTTAAAAAAAAGTTAGTAATTTCTTACATAAATGCATTTATTTTACTCCAAATTGATCTTCTACTACTGCATTAAAATATAACAGATGGCAGCACGTTTGTTTTATAAATGAGTCTCTATTTTCTTTTGTTTCTAGTGTCAGAAGAGAACTTATCAAGCAGTGTTTGTCTGGTCCTTTCAGTGTTTGGTCGCTTTAGCTTTTGTGTATTTCAAACATAAGAGTGTCATCGAACCGGTAATGAGATGTCATTTTCATTTATTTATTGCTAAGGAAAATAAGTCATTCCACATATCCTTTGGTTTTCAAAATTTATGACTCATGTTGACACTTTAGTGTATGTTTGCTTAGCTTATATAAGATGTAACTAACCAATTATATTAGATTAAGAAAATTATTTAAATTAGTTAATATGACAACTTTTTAAAATACTCTATCATTTTCCTTAGTTCCTCATTCTCTGTTCCAGTTCATTATTTTTACGGGATATCAATTAGGAAAATTTGAAAAACAAAATTACTAAATAACTGAAATAAGTCCTACATTGTTGGTATACAATTCATAAGGATTTGTTTGGTACGTGGGATTTGGAGGGGAGGAGAAATTTTTGTAAGTTAAATTTTTAGAAAAAAAAAATTTGGAGAAGTGTGCTTACAAAATTTTAACAAAGAGAATATGTTAGAAAAAGATAGTAAGAAAAACTAATAAAAAATTTTTAACCCCACTTCTCTAATATTTTTTAGGTTCAATTCAAACTTTTTTTATCCCACAAAAAACATCCTAATTCCCACAGCTCTTCCATAGAAATTTCTGAGGCAAAAATAACTTTTAATTAATGTGACATAGATGTCAATGGGTATGTCTCATTAACATAGCCGGTCAACTAGCAATTGGCCATTTAGATTTGCAGGACAGGACGGCATTGCCCCATTTTTACACCTATGGGGCAAAATTTTTCCTTCGAAAGCTTCCTGGTGGTTGGTGAGAACTTTCAAGATATTTTTGCCATTTAACCATAATTTTATTTTTCATTTTACTTTATGCTTTTAGAAGATATAAATGATTTTAATAATGCACATTAAAAAGTTGATTAAATTTAATAGATACATAAAAAAAATTATTTTCCAAATACATATAGTCAACTTGTACAATTCTTCTTCAGTTGTACGCAACCTATCTTTATCTATCTGTATAACAAAATACATATGCACATTGCTAAAGGTATTTTGCCCTTAATTGAATTAGAATTACATCCTCCAAATATGAGTTAATTATAATTGAGGATACTAGATGGATGCTATTAACCCTATAAAAATTATAAAGTTCAATCTTTCAGCAACCCAATCGTATATAATGTTATTGTTGCTTGAAGAGTTTTGTTTTTAGTCCTTGCTTGAAGAGGCTCACTTGAAAGGTGTCACACTTGAGACTTGCTTGCATATTGTGTTAAGGGTGGAGCAGCATCAAAGGTCCATATCTTTGCACGGTTACCTAATGATTCAATATTGAGAATGGATATAGAGGATGGGTTAACTTTTTGTGAGTCCTATAAATACAAGCATAATAATAGTAACTTGTTGCTTTCTATGAATCTGATAAGAAACATGCCCAAAATTGCACCTGTGAAGGACCATGCTCAGCTACTTTAACTGGACTGGTACATGCCTGTAATGTCTATGCTTTTGCATAAGCAAGCACATGGCTCTTCTTAATTTTGAAAATAAAAATCAATACTCTATATATTTTGTATTGAAAAAGGCTATATATCAGATTTGGCTTCTTTCCTTTTCTTTTCTCTTGCAATCCCATCCTTTACCCCCTTCATGACTATTGAATCAAGATCTAATGGTCCACATTTAATATTTTATAAAAATATTATTACAATGGAGAGAGGGATGAGAAGGAAATGTAGAGAAGCATGAGAATGAATATTAAATATGGACCATTAGATCTTGATCTAATGGTTATGAAAGGGGTAAAGGATGAGAGTGGACAAGAAAATAAAATGAGAGAAGTCAAGTCCATATCTATGTGGCCAAAGCTTTTGAAAACATGATCCAAGTCAACTGTGAAGAATATTAATTACGAGGAAGGAATCTTGCTTGTAAGGCACACGCAAGGCCATTTTTATTGTTATCACATAGTCACTCACATGAAAAGCCTTTCTAACACTGTACGTAAAAAAATCATCTTATGAGGCTTAGGCAAGTCATGATTCATTTATACTATAGAGTCATACAGCTGAAAAAGAATTGCACCGGTTGAATATGAGTAATATCCACTCAAGGACCTAATTATTTAGGGAGTTTTGGGCAATAAATTTTGTAATAATGGAAGCTAAAAATCATTTTTGACTCAAAAAATTTAAATGATGATTCTACGGTTAAATATCAAGAAATCATACTTAATATAATTTTTTTTTATGGTGAATATTTTTATATTTTCAAAGCTGGTTTGTTGATGTCGAAGGTTTATATCTGAGAGATTTTACTTTAAATATTAAGGCACTCTTCGGTTTTAACATTATCATGTGTTATGTATTATATAAAAATCTTTATACTTATTTGCAATTACTTTCAACTTTCAACTTTCAACATTAATCACAAATTTATGAACTTTTAAACATACAATATCGTTTATACAATTACTGGATGCTACCTATAATTTCATTTCATTTTTAACTTGGTACTATATGTTTTTTGCCTAATAAATATTTCAATTTGGCCGGTGTAACTTTGCTCTACGAACATTATTAGTCGTTATACAGAAGCTAATTGTGCTAATTGAGTAAAATTAAAGGATTTAATACATAAAAAAATACAGGTACCAAATTAAAAATTGAAAGAAATTATATGTGCCTCAAAAATTATTTTCTGCACATAATATAATAAATAATATTGGAAAAGTAATTTTGGAGCTTATTGATTTCATTATAAAATTAAAGCTATTGATAAAGGAGACGTTAGCAAACACAGAATGCTCACATGACTTGAGGTTACAAAAAATAAAAAAAAAATCAAAACAAAACAAAATAGTTTTCAGTTATTTCATGAATATGGTGCATTTTTTAATGAAGAGCAACCTGCATTGCCTGTGTGAGTCTTGAAGACTTCTATAATTATATGTGTCTTTATGGAAGTGCAGCTTTATAATAAAGCTTTAACGTGACTATATATTTATATTTCAATATGCAATAATCCTTAATTAGTACAATATGATATTTTGATATTGTTGGCTTCTCTTCTACACTGTCACACGCATTTCCGTTTTTGATGTACCACAATCCAATGCCTCTTTATTCGTGCTTAAAGAGCGGTTTGGGTTTCTCTCATTGTCCACTTTCTCATTTTCTTCTCACAATCTTATAAGACATCTTTTATTCTCCTCCCCAGCCAATGTGGGAGATAGAACTCCACATATCCTTGGGTCCAGTGTCATTATTGTCATATTGACTCACATCAACTCAAACCTAGCCCTGATTCAAATGATTTGACCCTGGCTCTGATAGCAAACTCAAACCTAGCTGTGATACCAATGACTTGACTTTGGCTCTGATACCAAACGCGAACCTAACTCTAATACCAATGACTTGATGTTGGCTCTCATACCAAACCCAAACTTAGCTCTGATACCAATTACTTGACTTTGAATATGATATCAATTGTAACAGACCAGCCCCTCGGTTTCAATATTATCCGCTTTGACATTTCATTTCATATGTTCTTTCATTTCTTCATAAAAGACGAGATGGATATTATAACATCTAAGCACTTCGCTCTCAACATTGTTAGCTTTGGGGTCCCGTCAACCCTCATGGCTTTAAAATGCATCAAGAAAGGGATATATCTAAACTCTTATAAGGCGTCTTTGGTTCACCTTCGCAGTCGATGTGGGACATAATACTCCACCAATCTTTAGGCCTAGCGTCATTGTTGGCACTTTGGCTCACATCAACTTGAATTTAGCTCTGAGAAGAATGACTTGACCGTGGTCTAATACCAAGCTCGAACCTAGTTCTGATACCAATGTCTTGACCCTGACCCTGGCTCTAATACCAAACTCGAACCTAGCTCTGATACCAATAACTTGACCTTAGCTCTGATATCAATTGTAACATCATAGTACCTCACTCTCAATGTTGTTCTCTTTGGGGTCTTGTTACCCCTCACAACTCTTCAACTGATGTGAGACATAACACTGTACCCACCTTTAGGCCCAACATCCTTTATAGAACACTGACCTACATCGACTTGACGCTGGCTTTGATATCAATTGTAACATCCCAGTGAATTGCTCTCAATATTGTCCGCTTTGGGATTCCATCACACCTTATAGCTTTAAAAAGTGTCGAGGGGGATATGGGATATAACACTCTAATCATCTTTAGGATATAACAGTGAATTGCTCTTTCGTTCCCTTCCCCAGCCGATATGGGATATAACACTCTAATCATCTTTGGGCCCAGCATCCTCGGTGGTACATTATCGCACATCGACTCGAACCTAGCTTTGATACCAAACTCTTACACAGCTCTGATACCAATGATTTGACCCTAGCTCTGTTTTAGGGTAGACCAATAAAAATATCTTGTATCCCTGATAAATTTATTATTAAAAGAATATCATATTGCTAGTATTAATAGATAATAACAAACAAAAAATTATTGAATGAGATTTACTAGAAGCTATAAAATTCATTGAGGATGGGGGTAAACATAGGGACAGAGGCCTCATTGAAGAAACTATAAGGATGCTGCAAAGCGAATGGCACGTGAGAGGTTAATGTTATATTTCTCTCTTTTTGCTATCAAAAAAGAAATAAAAGAAAACAAAGAAGTGTGATTTGGAAACCTGAGTTTGCAAGTGTTGTTCAAACGAGAATACTGAACTTCTTCCTAGCGGCAAAGAAGTGTGCCTCCAAGAGAGAAGTGAGACTGAACAAGAGACGTGAGCATGAAAGAATTATGAATTTGATTGAGAGAACACACAAGTGAAGTGGAAGAAGAAGGAGGCTCTGTTGAAGGAAAAAGAAGGGAACATAAACATTTATAATATGCCTCCAACATTTTCAGTCTTGTCTTTATCATGAACGAACAGAGAGAGAGAGATTATTGCAAGGTTCATAAGCAAAACACACAATTGTACAATAGAGTCTGATATACTAAACTCAATGAATAATACCCAGCGGTCAACTACTTTCAATTACATAAGTCTCTTAGTACACACATACATATCAAAGGTGGGAGAAGTAAATAGTAATATTTATAATCTTTGTTGAAGCTTTCATTCGCATAGGCATAGGATTCCATTTCTTCTGGGCTTTATTATGGAGGCAGAAAGACATTATTAATAGCCAGCTAGAAGTTGAAGAGCAGTGCTCTTAGCACACGCACACAAAGAATATCACAGAAAGGGGAATAGAAATTGACCCAACGTCACAAAGCAATGAAGAGAATCTGCAAAAGTATGAAAAATCGCACCAACTCTCGTCCTTACAATACGATGCACCTCTTTCAATCTAAAGTCATTATATATATTAATGGTGGATGTCTCTTTACTATGTTACTGGCTGCTTCTCTACCTTGTTTCCTTTCTCCTTCTTTCTAAGTTCTAAAACATAGTGAAGCCTTCTCTGATACCAATGACTTAACCCTTGTTATGATACCAAACTAGAACCTAGTTCTGATACCAATGACTTGACTTTGGCTCTGATACCAATTGTAACATCCCAACACCTCACTCTCAATATTGTCCGCTTTGAGGTCTTGTCACCCCTGAAGGCTCTTTAATCGATGTGGGACATGACACTTTACTCATCTTTAGGCCCAATGTCCTCGCTGGCACATTGGCCTTCATCAACTTGACCTGGCTTTAATATTAATTGTAACACCCCGGTGCCTCGCTCTTTATATTATTCACTTAGGATCTTGCCACCCTTCACAGCTTTCAAAAGTTTCAAGGGGGAGGAGAAGGTATTCATACCTTTATAAGGCGTATTTTGTTTTGAAAAATATTAAATGATGAAAAATATTAACACATGCATATCTTAATAAATTCTCCTTCCCAACCGATGTAGGATATAACGCTCCACCCATCTTTGGTTCCAAGGTCCTCACTAGCACATTGGCTCATATCGACTTGAATCTAGCTCTGATACCAATAACTTGACCTTGGCTCTGATACCAATCGTAACATCTCAGTGCCTTGTTCTCGATATTGTGTACTTTGGGGTCCCGTCACCTCTCACAGCTACTCAGCTGATGTGGGACATAACATTTAACTCACCTTTGGGGCCAGCGTCATCACTGGCATATTGGCCTACATTGACTTGAGTCCTAACTCTGATATCAATTGTAACATACTAGCATCTCACTCCCGATATTGTTCGCTTTGGGGTACCGTCAACCCTCAAGACTTTAATATGTGTTGAGAAGGGAAGACATCTAGATTCTTATAAGGCATCTTTTGTTCCCCTGCCCAGCCGATATGGGAGATAACACTCCATCCATCCTTGGGTCCAGTGTCATCATTGTCATATTGACTCACATCGACTCAAACCTAGCCTTGATACAAATGATTTGACCCTGGCTCTAATATCAAACTCGAACCTAGCTCTAATAAGAATGACTTGACCCTGGTCTAATACAAAGCTCATCCTAGCTCTGATCCAAACTCGAACCTAGCTCTGATACCAATAACTTGACCTTAGCTCTAATATCGATTGTAACATCCCAGTACCTCACTCTCAATATTGTCCTTTTTGGAGTTTTGTTACCCCCTTACGACTCTTCAGTTGATGTGAGACATAACACTGCACCCACCTTTGGGCCTAACGTCCTTTATGGAATATTGACCTACATCGACTTGACCCTAGCTTTGATATTAATTGTAACATCTCCGTGAATTGCTCTCAATATTGTCCACTTTAGGATCCCGTTACTCCTCATAGCTTTAAAAAGTGTTGAGGGGGGAGGTATCTAAACCTTTAAAAGATATCTTTCGTTCTCTTCCCCAGCCGATGTAGGATATAACACTTTAATCATCTTTGGGCTCAGCGTCCTCACTGGCACATTAGCACATCGACTCGAACCTAGTTTTGATGCCAAACTATTACATAGCTCTTATACCAATGACTTGACCCTAGCTCTGTTTTGGGGTAGACCAATAAAAATCTCTTGTATCCCTGATAAATTTGTTAATAAAGAATATCATATTGCTAGTATAAATAGATAATAACAAACAAAAATAATTATTGGTTAGTAAGAGACATCTCTCCTCTAACCAATCGTCGAGATTGGTCAAAATTACATATCTTACTTCTATATCTCTCATCAGCATTATGAGTAGAGCGGTCTTTCACTATGCAAATTATAATTATACCCTAAGGCTTCCATCCAATTCACTATAGTGGATAGATAGGTTGCAAATGAAACGAATCAGGTATGAGTTACCTACATACTTAATTATCAACTGTATTCTCATTTTCACTTAATAAGAAATCACTACACTGGTGAATAAATGATGTTTTCCACATGACATCCTAGAACAAATGATGAAATGCTACTTTATTGATTGTTATCCTAAAAATATTAACACACACATATATATAATAAAATCTCCTCCCCAACCGATATGGGACATAACACTCTACCAATCTTTGGGCCCAGCGTCCTCGCTGGCACATTGGCTCACATCGACTCGAACCTAACTCTGATACCAATTTGTAACATCCCAACGCCTTGTTCTCGATATTGTCCACTTTAGGGTCCCATGACCCCTTACGGCTCCTCAGCTGATATGGGACATAACACTTCACCCACCTTTTAGCCCAGCATCTTAGCTGACACATTGGCCTACATCGAATTGACCTTAGCTCTGGTACCAATGTAACATTCCAGCGCATCATTCTCGATATTGTCCGCATTGGGATCTCGTCAACCCTTATAGCTTTAAAATGTGTTGAGAGTGGGAGTCACCTAGACTCTTTTAAGGCATCTTTTGTTCACCTCCCTAGTTAATGTGGGATATAACACTCCATCAATCTTTCAATTCAATGTCGTCATTATCATATTGGCTCATATCGACTCAAACCTAGCTCTTATATGAATGACTTAACCCTGGCTCTAATAACAAACTCGAACCTAGCTCTGATACCAATGACTTGACCCTGGCTCTAATACCAAACTCAAACTAGCTCTGATACTAATGACTTAACTTTGGCTCTAATACCAATTGTAACATCCCAATACCTCGCTCTCAATTTTGTCTACTTTGAGGTCCTGTCACCTATAGTGGATCTTTAGCCAATGTGGGACACAACACTCCACTCACCTTTAGGCCCAGTGTCCTCGCTGGCACATTGGCATTCATCGACTTGAGCTTGGCTTTAATATTAATTGTAACATCCCAGTGCCTCACTCTCGATATTGTCTGCTTTGGGGTCTTGCCACCCCTCACAACTTTCAAAAGTGTCAAGGGAGAGGTGTGCAACATATCAAAGTCTTTCTCTTAATATTGTTTGCTTTGGGTTCTATCACCCCTCATGGTTTTAAAACGCGTCGAGAGAAGGAGTTATTCATACCTTTACAAGGCGTATTTTGTTTTAAAAAATTTTAAATGATGAAAAATATTAACACACACATATATTTAATAAAATCTCCTTCTCAACCGATGTGGGACATAGCACTCCACCCATCTTTAGGCCCAAGATCCTCGTTAGCACATTAGCTCCCATCGACTTGAATCTAGCTTCAATACCAATGACTTGACTTTGGCTCTGATACCAATTGAAACATCCTAGCGCCTCGTTCTCGATATTGTCCACTTTAGGGTCTCGTCTCCTCTCACGGCTCCTCATCTGATGTGGGATATAACATTTCAATCACCTTTGGGCCTAGTGTCTTTGTTGGCACATTGGCCTACATTGACTTGATCCTTGGCTCTGAAACCAATTGTAACATACCAGGATCTGGCTCTCAATATTGTCCGTTTTGGGGTCCCATCAACCCTTATGACTTTAAAATGTGTTGAGAGGGGAAGATATCTAGATTCTTATAATGGGTCTTTTGTTCTCCTCCCCAGCCGATGTGGGTGATAACACTCCACCTATCTTTGGGTCCAGTGTCATCATTGTCATATTGGCCAACATCGACTCAAACCTAGCTCTAATACTAATGATTTGACCCTAGCTGTGATAGCAAGCTCAAACCTAGCTCTGATACCAATGACTTGACTCTGGCTCTGATAGCAAACTCAAACCTAACTCTGATACCAATTGTAACCCCCTGCCATAATTAATATTCGGATTATGCAATTAAAGTGAAATAGAGACCAATAACAATCCAATAACATTTTACAAACCCATCTACCAGACGGGGTTTTCATAAATACATTTCGAAATCATTTAAAATCTGGTCTCACATTCACATTTCCGAATACAATTACTACACAAAGATAAATCACATTTAAATATATCAGAGTACGCAATATAATTTCCGGCCAAATTCCGGTTTCCATATATTAATCAAAGCCTTACAGAGCATATTCACCCCTACAAACCCTCATATGGGGATTACACAAATCTATCTCATACACATAAGCAAATCCTCATCCATATATTCACAGCCAAATCCAAATACATAATACTCCTAACCATTGTAACCAACAACTAGAATGACAACCCGAAGGAGTACTCATCGCCTTTGGCTGCTTGCTCCATCCTCATTCCACTACCCTGTCTGAAAGGTTAGTAAGGGAGGGTGAGATTCTAGAGAATCTCAGTAGGAAAACAGTATCAAAATGCATGTATGATAAATGTTTAATGCATGACATGCTTGCATCACATAACTCATGTTGATACAATGACAAATTTGTAAGCTCAATGCTTCAAACAACATACTAATGGTCATAGCATAAATCGAAACATAGCTTCAAATTGCGCATAATCATGCAAAGCTAAGACATACACCAACACACTAACACAAATATTAAATACATTCAGAAGAAATATGTTCCCTACACTCTTTCTACGTAAGCTCCAGCTCTGGCTGCCACGATTAGGGCGATCATCAAACCCTATAACCAAAACAAGGACATAGGGTTAATCCCTTTTCCAATTCCTTAACTTCCAAACACTTAAGTTGGTTATCATTCACAACTTTTAGGTGGCTACTTAAAGCCTAAACACATCCCTAAAGGGTTGGGAAATACTTGACAAAAGATCATCTTTTGAATCCTCAAAATCCCCTTTTTGACTGTAGCACTTGAGTGAAGATGACCTCACTCGAGTGATGGATGCCTTTCACTTGAGTGATAACCTCAACACTCGAGTGATGCCTCCTCAAGTACCTGAGTCCTACCGAGTGAAGCTCCAAAAGTGCTTACCCGAGAGAACAAAAATCCCAGAGTCAAAAGTACACTTGAGCACAAAGACCCTCACTCGAGTGATAACCCAAAACTCACGAGTGCTAAGTTACACTCTTGACAAACCAACTGTGAGTAACAACCCGAGAAGCAGCTCATAGTGCAGAAGCACATGATCACTTGAGTGAGACCACCCTCACTCGAGTGATAAGCCACATCACTTACAAGTGAGGAAGTGCACTCTTGCTACTTCCATAAACAAATGCAACCAAAACCGAAGGGGAAAGGGAAAACATCACGCTGCACTCGAGTGAGACCCTTGTTCACTTGAGTAAGGCTCAATCAGAACCTAGAACGCAACAGATACCATAATTCTCCCAAACTTAACCAATATGTTTCCAATGGTCCTAAAATTCTTATACAAGGCTATTCCCACATAATTTCACAAAAAGAACCCATTGGAAACCTCAAAATCACACCTCAAAGACATTGTCCCCATTGATCACACTTATCACACACAATACCCAAATTTCACTACTTTTACTCTCAATGCTCTAAATCACTTCGAATGATACCAAAACATACTATGGCATCATTTTAACCACAATACACCACCATTCCACAATTATACCAAATCAGGGAAAAACTACAAATCACAATACTCAACCAAAAATCACAAAACATAGATCAAAAGGGAGCAAATACTCACCTCTTCCTCTTTCCAAGGCCAAAACCTTGATTCTTCATATTTACAATTTCCTCAAGCTCTCAAAACACCTTCTTTAACAAATCTAAAACCATAGCAATGAAGCTCTCATCACTATAAATAACTTTAATGAAGATGATTTGAACTAAAGAGATCATCTACCACATCAAAACTCACCCTTTCCATTTCTCTTTCCTCCTAAGCTTCAACGAAAATGGAGGAAGAAGAGAGAGAGAGAAAGAAAGAGATGAAGGAGGACCAGATTTTTGGCTCTCCCACACACACATAAACTGACCTTGAGGGAGAGAGGAGAGAGAAATTTTTTTTGAAACATTGACCAATTCTATGGTCCATATTGTGCCAAGTGTCATGATCTTGCTTCATCCTCATGGCTCACATGCACAAAGCACATGGGATTCCACCCCTTTGATCTATTACACAAATCAATCCTAACCATTGATCTTGAAGTTACCAATGAGTTTCCTCTTCGGCAACCGATCAATTGGTCAGTAACTTTACCGTTTCGCCCCGAATTATGGTAATTCCCTTGGAATCACCATCAAGCATATTTTCTCATTCTGCTAGCCATAATATGTGCCCTCCCCATATTTGAAGTCAATTTAGATGTTAATCCACAATTGAACTTAAATACAGGATTTTGGCACTGCTCATAACGCAAACGACTACAATCCACATCATATTCTCCAAAAGGGTTTATTTAAAAATAATCACACCCACTTTTGAAGTCATAATCCCTTAATCAAATTTGGGTTCTTGCTAAACCAAGGCTTAACAGTCCACTTATCTCAGGCTTATTCCCTAGCCTCAAGTCTTAGAATTCGGGGTATTACACCAATGACTTGACCCTGTCTCTGATGCCAAACTCGAACCTAGCTCTGATACCAATGACTTGACTTTGGCTCTAATACCAAACTTGAACTTAGCGCTGATACCAATGACTTGACTTTGACCATGATACCAATTGTAACATCCCAGCACCTTGGTCTCAATAATATCTTCTTTGAGGTCCTGTCACTCATCACGGCTCTTCAGCCGATGTGGGACATAACACTCTTCTCTCCTTTAAGCCCAGCGTCCTCATTTGCACATTGGCCTTCATCGACTTGACCTTGGCTTTGATGTAAATTGTAAAATCCCAGTGCCTCACTCTCGATATTGTCTGCTTTGGAGTCCTGTTACCCCTCAAGGCTTTAAAATGTGTCAAGGGGGAGGTATGTAATATCTCAAAGCCTTACACTCAATATTGTCTGCTTTAGGATCTCATCACCCCTCATGGCTTTAAAAAGCGTCGAGAGGAGGAGGTATCCATACCCTTATAAGGCATCTTTTGTTCTCCTCCTCAACCAATGTGGGATATAACATCTACCATCAAATAAATCAAGTCAACCAAGGCTTGAGAATTTAGGGAATCATTTTTGTACTTCATGTAACCATTTTCAATATTTTCCAAATGACTCTCACTTGCATTTCTTCCAAATGGATGCATGCCAATCAAGTAGTGACAAAAGATACCCCCTGAGTTGAAAATATCGTTGAGCTAGCTTTGTATACTTTTAGGTCTCCTCTATTCAGGAGCCTGCCAAAAGTAACTCTATTGATAACTAATGTGGGCAAAAGAAAATCAAATTGTTAATATAAATAGTTAATTTATAACCAAAACAACATTATTAAATCACTTACCAATTTTTCTGTTAAAAAAAATTACTTATCAATTTGCCTATTCTGATCAAGATATAAATTTTTGCAATAAATTTATTATCTGGATTAAATTCATCGTGAGACTCAGCCACCATAATGTGATAAGGGAAGAGATTGCCAATAATTAATTTGAGTCCATGGATGCCGAAAACCCCTTTGATCATATCCGTGGACATTAAAACACAAAAATTGAAAATGTAATAAAAATATATTTCAAATAATGAAAAATTGATCCATACCTCTTGCAAAAGTTTCCCCTTTTCTCTATGTAAAAAATATTCTAATGTATACTCAAATCATTCAAAAACTAAATGTTGATTTATGTGATAATCGACCGAGCCGTAACAATGAACTACATTCGACAGATGTTCACATAAAGTCGGATTTTGAAGCTCTTCAGTATCTAGGTCAACTTCTTGCTTCTTGGTAGTCTATACTAAAACTATATTGTCCCTTAGACAGCCAAGACAAATGTTAATTAGCATTTTTGACTTGTTTGTGAAAGATAAATGGAGAGACAGATTAATAGCACTCGTAAAAAATAGTAGAAAAAAAAAGAAACTTTACAAAATTGTAAAGCGTTGTCAAGAAGACGAGTCTATCACTGAAAATGGGGTTAAAAACAATGGATCCACAAAGAAGTGTGAGTATGTTCTTTACTCATGGTTAATTCAATCAGCCACCAATGCGAGGGGTTGGGGCAAGTGATAAGGGACTTGCGTTCCCTTAAGCGCTCTAGTCCCGGGTTCAATTCTTGGGGCGGCGTGTATGAAAAAAATCCGTTTGGGAGGGTTAACCCCATTTTGGGCCCAATAGTACCCAAGGGATTAGTTATCGGGCTCGCTTTCATAGATACCCTAATCTTACCCAAAAAAAATCAACCAGCCAAAAAGCAACTTGAGTATCTTCTTTTTTTGTGGTTAATTCAAGATATTATATTATAATACCTATATAATAATAATAATAATATTCTTTTATCTGAGCCGTGCTTCTTTTATGGAGGATTTCCTTTGATATTTTCTTCTCTCTCATAATTATTAATAAAATAAGTTTTATTATTCTTTTATAAATACAAAAAACAAACAGGCCCATGGGTTTGTTTGGTATGAGGGATTTGGAGGGGAGAAAAAATTTTTATGAGTTGGATTTAAAAAAATTGGAGAAGTGGGGTTATAAAATTTTAATATAAAGAATATGTAAGATAAAAGAGTAAGAAAACTTGATTTAAAATTTTATACCCCACTTCTCTCATTTTTTTAAATTCAACTTCAAAAAATTTTCCCTCCACCCACTCTCACTCCCCTCCTCTCATACCAAACCAGCCCTAAGGGTGGCATAGGTATTTTAAATTAGAGGAACCCATTTCTTCCGTCCGCAGTGCCATCTTCAATCCCTCCCGATCGTTCATCTGTTTGTTCCTTCCGGTCTTCCACCTCCCTCGATGTCAACAATTTGTGCCCTATTCCCTTCTCTCATCCTCTGTCATCGACAGATCGACTCGGCCACCACTCCTCGCGATTCTCCATCAATATTCGATTAGCTTCTTCCACTTAGATGGTTTGCTCGAGTGGCTTCTTCTCCTTGTCCTTTTTGTTTGCTTTGTGAAAAAATTCAAGTTAAGAGTTGGGTTTAGGATGTGTCAAATTAGCAGCTTTACGGTCATTGTTTTCTTAGTCTTAGTTATTTATTCCTGAATTTTTGATATGTTAGATTAGTTGTCTTGTTACTAGATCATTAGATGTTCAAAGTGTTTTTTTCTCTTTTCTGCTCTGGTGCTTTGCTGGTTGGCTCTAAAATTTGCTCCTGATGATTTTTTTTAGCTGATGCTCCTGATGATTTAACCTAATGCACAAGGAATTCTTTTTATCTTTGGAAAATAAAAGTTTCCGTGAATATGAATTTCCCCATTTTAGTCGACCCAATTCATCCATCTAGCAGCAATGGAATGACCATCCTGTTTAAAAGCTTGTGAACACAAATTTATTTCTTGTTCTAAGATTGGGTTGCATCTTGTACCTTCTAAAATTTGGCCTTAGACCATTGTTATATTCACTTCTTTTTAATACTCAACAGAGAACTCTAATATCTGAGTTTGACTTGGTTTGCTGGATTCATCAATCTTTCTTTTGGCTTCACAATAAATGACATCCATCTGCCTTATATATCTCATTCTCAGTCGTATCAGTGAAATTGTTCTCTTTCTTAATGAACTTTTTAACTTGGCCTTTTTACCAACATCATAACGGATATTAACTTAGCCTTTTAACTTTAGTGGTTGTTGGCTCCTTTTTTATTCATAAAGGAAAGACAATGGGAAAGCAGAATCCCCAAGTTTTTATGGATATCTCTATAAACAGGTTGCATGCTGGAAGGATGATATTTGAGGTACCCTTTTCTTTTAAATACGTTTTGGATTACAATGATTATTATTATACTTGATGGAGTTTTCATTTGTGGATTTTACAACTTCTGCATTGAGAAGAGTGGAAATGCAACTCATTCAATTCTTTCATTCTTTCAGCTGTTTAAAGAGGATGCTCCCGCCACAGTGGAAAACTTCCGTGCACTGTGTACAGGTAATAATTTGATGGTAAAACACTATTGTCATACTACTACTATTGTCCATGCTAGTGCGTTTAGATTTTATGGCTTATGATGTAGCTTCCCTATTTCTCATTTAGTTTTTCATTTTGTTCAGGTGAGAAGGGGATTGGGCCAAAAACGGAAATGCCCCTACATTACAAGGGATCTTTTTTTTTATGAGATCTGGAAGCGCTACTCCTATATAAAGGTATATTTCTTTTTACTCTTGATAATTAGAAATTTAAAACTTCTTTCTTTGCAAATTTCTTTGTTTATTATGCTCCCTCCATATTCATCTTCTGCAGCCATAAGTGATGGTTTATCTAGTTATCATTTTGGCTTTCTTCCTCATTGATGTTACTCCAAATATGCACAATTGATGGGAGTTATCTTATTATGATTTTGTTCTTCTATTTGTTTACCCTGCATTCTCTATTTTTGCTATCTTCTGTTTTGGTTTTATGAATGCATTTTCCCTTTTGCTTGGTTGAGTACAAGTTTTTCCTGCTCACGCACTTCGTTTCGATATCTTAAACTTGTACATTATTAGAATTGAACCTTACTTTGGAAGTGGACATTGCTAGCTTTATATGTTTGATTTCATTATGATGTCACAATTTGCGTTGAAGTTTTGTTCAGTCATGCATACATGTCTATGCCAGCGCACCTCTAAACCTGTTACTGTGGATGGGATTGAAATTTTTTTAAATTTAGTTATATGTGTGGGCATTTTCATGCTATGTCATTGATTTATTGAAACTGCTTTAGATCATTTTCCTTGCTTATGTTGTAGGATACAGTATTGATTTCATGAGTGCTTTTCTTGTGGTTATCATTTTTATGTTGTAGTTTTTCGCTTGTACTTGCTAAGCTATCCATCTTATATTATAGTGCTAATAATAATTTTCATTATGTCCAAAGCCATTTTATTTGCATTGTCGTATCTTCATTTGCATTGGAACCGAGTTCTATTTTGCAGGGCGGTGACTTCAATAGCTCACTCGGTATGTTTTCTATCATCCTGTTGAAATTAGGATGACACATTTGTCTAGTTTTTCAACATTGTAATATTCTTACAACTCTACTCCTCTTATTTTTTTTATAAATAATTTTGCCGGGACTTGTGGAGAGAGCATATACGGAGCAGATTTCCCAGGTGAGAATGCCAATCATAATGCAATAATTCAAAATATTTTATTGTTCAAGGAAGCTCAATATGACTATTGATTCTGATAAGATATTAATATTGTTCTTGAGAATTATTTTAGATGAGAGACCAAGGCCAACACGTAAGTGCGATGAACGGGGACTTTTGTGTATGGACATATGTGATCGCCTTGGTATCAGCTCTCATTTCGTTATAACCCTACAACCAGATCACGAACTCAACAGGTTTCTTTGAATTATTAAGCACTGTGTTCTTCCCTTGGTTAAGTGTGTATAAATTGCTTGGTATGTGACTCTGTGTACATATTTCATGTGGTCTTCGGTAAGGTAGCTTCCGGAATTGAAACATTAGACACTTTGACAAATGCCCCTTTAGGAAGCATCAATTCAAGTCTCTGATTGTGGCGAATGCCCAATGGCAGGTATGTGGGTGATAGTGCAGATCTCATATTTAAATTAGTATGGATTTTGGATATACAAGATTGAATCTACAAGGGTTTTATACCTATTTAGGTTATTTAAATTATTTTACTCTTTTAAATTCAATTATGAGGATAAAAAAGTTTTTTTTTCCACAAAATGTAGTTATATATTCTCTTATTTTGCAGGACACAGAAAAAGAAAAAAAAAACAAGCAAGGAACTAAGAGGCCCTGAAGAGAAAAAAACAAGATTGGATCATAAAACTGTCGAACCAGTCACCTAACTAGTCCTGTCCGACCGATTGACTGGTTTAGAGTTTAATCAACTTCTTAGGATTTCAAAAATTTGTATGTAATTCTATATATTTTCAAAAATTGCAAATTAAGACTTTAAGGGAAGTTTGAGATGCCTACTTTCTAATGTAAAAAAAAAAATCACTGAAAAATATTATCACTTGATCCTCAAAAATTCTTAAATTCCAAAATTATTCTAAAAAATATTGTCGTTCAAGTTCACTTTCTCACCGGTCTGGCTCAGGATTAGTTTTGATTTGACTCTGATTTAATTCACTGACCTTCAACCCATTATCCATATAGGCTCAATGGCCTGTCCGGGTTTAATAACATTGATTATTTCCCATTAAACTAAAATATGAATTACATTTATTGTTACTTTACTTTTTTCACGAAAATACGAAGTTTTGGTTACAGTGCCTCAGTGATGATTGCACAAAGCCATTATTGTTAAACTCTAAGGATACAAAAGTAAGTTTTGAGCTTTCAAACTACGGGGTATATCCAAATAATCACCCAACCTGCGTGCTCCAAAAGTTTATCTTCCGAACAAACGGCATATTGCAAATCACATTAATTCACCCCCTCCTCCTCATTCTTTTTTTTTTTTTTTTGAAGTTTATTAAAATACTCAAATCTAATAAGGTAAATTTGATTCTCCTCTCATTTTAAAAAAACGTAAATTTCTTAAATACTAAAAATTTTAAACGATATAAATATTGTTAGATTAAAATTAGTATTAATTTTTAGGAGATTTATTAGAAGTTTTGAAAAAAAAAATTACTACCTCATATCTTATATCTAGGAGCACGAAAATATGTTTACCTTGATCCTAAATATAAGGTTTCAATATACTTTAAGTTGTCTCTCAAATTTATAAATTATAAATTTTCCACAAAGCATCCCTATTGTTTGTGTATAGTAAGGGAGTTCCATGAAGGGGTGTAATTATGATGCACATAATTAAAAAGAGTATTATGAGTATCAAAAGCCTTGTAGCCTAGTGGTATGGATGCTCTCTTATAAATGGGAAGTTGCGGGTTTGATCCTAACTTAGCCTGTTAGCGCTTGATCATAACTAAGTTTGTTAGTGCATGCTTTTGTAACTAAAAAAAGAAGTATTGTGAGGAAACTAATAAATATTTTTTATAAATAACTAATTTAACTAATTTTTTTAATATATGCAAATTAGTTATATACACCTTATATATATTAAGAACCTGAGAGAGTATGACTAGTTATTAAATTTAAATAAAAAATTGTAGTTATAATTTATTTCAATTATCAAACAGCAGAGGAAAAGGACAGAGCATTCAGCTGCCTTTACCTTGCGATTGATTTTCCTTTTATATATATTTGTTATAACTTATATTCAAGAACGATTATTTGGAAGAACTCGACAAGTTTTGGTGTGGACCAGAAGCAAGAGTTTATAAAAGGTAAAATGTTACTTGAAATGGTAATTGCAATTAATATACCAGCTTTTGTTTGCAGAAGCGCCTATACCGACGTATGTGTAAGAGGAAACTATAGAAAATTTTGGTTTCTTGCATCATTATATATTATG
This sequence comes from Inga laurina, assembly GCA_963855925.1. Lineage (NCBI taxonomy): Eukaryota > Viridiplantae > Streptophyta > Magnoliopsida > Fabales > Fabaceae > Inga > Inga laurina. The sequence continues at coordinate 31,453,953 of OY979708.1, forward strand.
ATTTAAATACTCATTGATCATAGCTTGGACATGCATTATTAGTCTCGTAGGAAGATCCACTTACCTTATCTCTAATACTCCGTGCCATGTAATACAAACGATTTTGTTTGGACATTAATTTATCCATATGACGTTAACTTTGCCTTTGAATAATTTATCCATATACCATGCAAACACCTAATGCCTCTGTGAGATACATCACGTAAACACAAGTTTTCCCCTTTTCATGCAATTCTTTATGGTGGCATGCAGCAGATCGAGTTTTACACTCTGGAAGAAGATGATGCTTCTTGTTACCCTTTCATCATCTTCTCTTGTTCCTCTACATTGAAACCATGGTGTTTCTCTTCTTTTCTTTGAGATCAAACAACAAGAAAAAATTATTTCTTTCCTGAGTTGAAGCTGGTTCTTCAAATATATGTGTGTGTATCTCCGTCTTCAAGGTTTCGAAAGTGACATTTTCTTTATTGTTTTTGGTTTTTCAGCCACAGACCGACGTCTAGCTCAAAACTGAGAGGCTGCTCAGAAGAATCGTCTAAGGAAAAAGGTATTATGAGTTGGTGAAGATCATAACAGTTACTGTGTTGGGCACACAAAAAAAATTATCTTGTAGTCACTTTAATTTCTCTGCACTTTGTAGCAGCCAGAGGGTCCAGGAGGATAAAGCAAAACCAGTTTGAACAAGACCTTGAAAGATCCTGTCAGGTTCCAAATCATACTTCTACTCTCTAATAAGTAAAAAGTTAAAATCAAACTGAATTATATAGTCAAAAAAAAAATCAAAATGAATAATGCAGCTGCTAGTAGTTATATATTTCATTTGTAATTATGCGTGTTTGTTTAATATATACTGACAGTTCTCGTGAATTTTTCTGTTGATTTCAATGGTTATTTTCATGTTGCATCGTCATGATTTTCTAGTTACTATTACTAAAAGTAAAATTGAAATGAAATGAACGTAGTGACTTATTTTATCTCTTCATTATTTTATCTTGTTACTTAAACAATTTTCTTGTCGATTCTTTTCTTTGTTTCACCAAGATAACCATAGTTTATCGATCTGGTCATTAATTTCATATTGCCGTGTCATAATTTTACTGTTACTAAAAATTAAAAAATTGAAAATTGAAAAGTAATGAACATAGTGAATTTTTATCTGTCCATGATTGTATCTTACTATTAAAATTATTTTCTTGTTTCACTACTGTTCATGATTTTCTTATTACTAAAATGAACATCTTTTATCTGTCCAGTAATTGCTTGGTCATAACATGCTCTCTAGCAATTGCTATAAAATATCATTACACATATTGAGCAGGTCTTGAATTCACGTTATCTTTTCGTTATTTTCTTCCGCCGTTTGAAGCTGAATTCATTAGCGTAACACCCTGTGGATTAGATTTAGAATTTGAATATCAAAATCTGCTGTGAATTTTTTTTTTATCATTTTTGTGTTGGATCCTGTCACAACATTAATTTCAAGTCCAAGTTGCATGAAGTCCAACTCTCAACTTGCTATCAATTTCAATTTCTTATCCCTTGATGTAATGTCTATTTTTACCCCGAAAAATCTCTCATTTTTAAAAAAAATATTTTTGAAAGTATTTTTGGAGAAAGTATTATGGTGAAAATTTCTCAAGTGAGAATGTCATTCCTGCTTAAAATGTCTTTTTTTGTTATTTTGATAGGGAGGGTATTTATATTGTTCTTTTAATTTATTTCACAATCACAAGAACAATATAAATACCCTGTCTATAGAAATAAATAGATAAAAACTTTGAGTATTGAATGTCATTCTGACGTGGAAAAAATACCGTAAATGCTTTCTCCACAAATACGTGCAAAAATATATTTGAGAGAGAGAGAGAGAGAGAGAGAGAGAGAGATGCAAGGGGTATAAGAACAAACGTTGCATCAAGGGAGAAAAAATGATATATATTTATAAAAATTTAAGCATTGGACCCTTCATTTTCATGTTTTTTCATGGTTAAAAGTTCTTGTTCTTTAGGTTTAAGTCATCTAATCTGAAACAAAATATTTTGAATTATTGCATTTTGCATAGTTAAAACTTAAAGGTATGATTGGTATTGAAGATTTAAATATTTAGTTATGTTAATTGTGAAGCCTAGCCCTCGATATGTTGTTAAGGTTCTCAATATTTTCTTTGTAAATGGTTAAATGAAAACGACAAATTATCCTCTAAGTTTAAATGGTCATCTTCAACTTGAAAATAATCTTAAGATGAAAAGTTGAGGCAAAACATTATTTTATTTGCTCTTACCTTGAAACTGAAGTTCTGTTTCACTACTCTCTAACTACTCATTTTTTTGGTATTTTGTTTGTAGTTTTTGTCCACCACATGCATGAACTATAAATCTTGTTCTCCTTTGTTTTGGATAATCAATGTAGCCAGAGGATCTTATCAGTGTTTATTTGCCAATATTATTTTTATTATATTTTGTAATAATTTATGCCTAACTATAATCTCTGAAGCTTATATATTAACACAAGTAGTAATAAATAGTCAAATTTGGGAAACCCAATTTTAAAATTTTAGTTGAAGTTATTGTGTTCGACCAAAATGTTTTGCCTAAATTCTTGTGTCATTTTTAACTAATTATAGAGCAATGATATGGCATGCTTGGGTAAGGTCCGGGTAGGTTCAACCTTTGAGGCATGGCTTGAATTTATTGATGCCCGGCAGAGTTACTATTCAGTAATTGATAAATTAATTTAGGGTTTTGGTGCAAAAACACCTATATACTTTTGTCAAAGTGCATCTAGCATCATAAATTTTACTTGTGTGCAAAAATGTCCACAAACTTTTAAAAAATGAGCAAAAATGCCATATCCGTTAAAGTTGACTAACACCGTTACTTTTTGTTAGGTGGGCCTCATATTATTATTTTTTAAATGATCATTTTACAAGAAGGGCTAAGGGGCAATTTTACTTAGAAAGTTTTCATTAAGGGGCAATTTTGCCTAGGACGTTTCTCGGTGGGCAATTTAGCCCTGGCTATTATCTCTAAGGGAAGTTTGAGATGCCTACTTTCTAATGTTAAAAAATCACTAAAAAATATTATCACTTGATTCTCAAAAATTATTAAATTCTAAAATTATTCTAAAAAATAATATCGTTCAAGTTTACTTTCTTATCAGTCTGGCTCAGGATTAGCTTCGACTTGACTCTGATCTAAAAAATAATATCGTTCAAGTTTGAGACAGGTTCAGTGGCCAGCCCAGAGGTTGACCATCATTATTCTTAAAACCTCACTGTTAAGCCAATGCAGCTGACAAAGTGTGACAGCTTAAGAGGTTGACCATCATTGTTCCATGTCATGGGAAATTTTCTCCCCACAAACTATGCTTCTTTCACAAAATTCAAGGCGCAGCGACCCCTCCTTACAATATCCCGCACTCATTTTGCCACCTATTCTGGGGTTTTATTTCTGGGTTGCTTAGGAACAACATCAGCACCAGAGAGAATACCAATACTAATAACACTATCAAAACTATGGGCATTATCAGTGTCGGAGGATGTAGAACTAGCCATTGTAACTTGAAAGCAAAACTCATTCAATCAGCCATAGGAAATAGAGTAATGGGTTTTCTAGAAAAACATGATGCACGACTAAGGACAAAACCTATCTAGGTAAGACAAAGTGAAAAATACAGAGAATGCATAATATAAAGGGAGAATGTGAAATATAGAAGAGAAATCATAACTTAAAACAAGGAGAATAGAGCACATGAAGGAAAGCGACCTAGCTAAAGGTTCGAAATGAAAAAGTGAGTTAGGAAATCCAAATGACTCACTCAGGTTTTGGACCAAAGTTCAAAAAAGTAGTGGAGGATGTGGTTCACCTGAAAATGATTGTCAATGGCCAAAAAAGCCAACCGGAGTTGTGGAGTTCTGAGTATGATGTGTAACGTTCAACCAAAGACAGTCATGTTAAGTGTAACAACTTGGGAAAGTGAAGAGGTGCGAGATAGCGGGTGTTTTAAAATGACTTGACGAAACTTACGGTTATAAGTTTCGAAGAGTTATGAAAGGTGGCCATTTTCTTATGGTTTTGAATTTACAACTGTAATGAACCTTTGAATGAAAGTTCACAGTTGTAACAATATAATCATTAGGTTTTGTAAATGATAACGTTGATTTCGTAATAACCGCTAGGTATTCAACATGATATTCTAAAAAGTGACAGGTTTTACATAATAAACATTACTTATTTTACTTTTTTTTAATAATTTTTAAAGTTGGCTATTCAACCCCATAGTACAAAAATAATTAAAAAAAAAAGAAAATGAAAACGAGAGTGTGAATAAACTAACAAAAAATTAAAAAGTCAAAAGTTGGAATAGAAGTGGATGGGTAAGGGTTTCACAGGTTATCCAGCAAATCGTGTCCTTTGAATGGAAAGGGTTATGTTATAGAGCTAAAGTTGTTGTTATAAATTGCCACAGTTAACATAAGTAATGGTTATTCACTAATAATTGTGAACATCCCTTGTAAATACCTAAATTAGTAGCGTTTGTTTACTAATAACTGTGAAGAGACAATTTTTTAAAAAACATTTTTAGGCTACATTGCCCTAACGATTAATTATTTTTAATATTCAAAAATAAAAACCCAGTAGTGGTTTTTGGTCATCACCGTTACTTTTGTCCTCCTCCTCTTGCCCCCCTCACTCGGCATATCATCAACATCTAAGTAAGGAGACGAAGTGTCTGACAAGAAGTGATCATATATAACCTAACTGTGATGAAGGATGAGGTCCAATTTCCTGTTCAGACTATGGGTGTATCTAGCAAGATGCCTTGTGAAGTGGTCAAGGATGGCCAACGTGTCACACTCCACCAGCCCACACACACGGCTCCACCGTGGCCCTCACTGATGGCGGCGGACTCACAGGAGTCCCTCGCTCCCCAAGCGAGGTTTTTCGCCTCCATGGGGATCGAAGCCACTACCTGGGGGTAAGTAGCGCCTCAATGCATCCCAACTACCACTTGAGCTAGGCCTTTTTATTGTCACACCCCACCGGCCCACACACACAGCTCCACCTTGGCCCTCACTGATGGCGGCAGACTCACAAGAGTCCCTCACTCCCCAAGAGAGGTTTTTTGCCTCCGTGGGGATCGAAGCCACTACCTGGGGGTAAGTAGCGCCTCAATGCATCCCCACTACCACTTGAGCTAAGTGGTAGTGGGGATGCATTGAGGCGCTACTTACCCCCAGGTAGTGGCTTCGATCCCCACGGAGGCGAAAAACCTCGCTTGGGGAGCGAGGGACTCTTGTGAGTCTGCCGCCATCGGTGAGGGCCAAGGTGGAGCCGTGTGTATGGGCCGGTGGGGTGTGACACAACGTCTGTAGTAGAACCTCCATTTGAGTAGGAGGAGGAGGAGGTGGTGGTGGTAGTGGTGGAGGAGGAGTATGTGGTAGTGGTGTGCTGGAGGCGGTGGTGGAAGAGGAGGGGCTTGTAGAGGAGGAGGGTGAGGATGATAAGGAGGAGGGCAAATGGAAAGAGTTCTCTGGCGTATGATCATGATAAGGAAGAGAATGATGAGGTTATGAAAATGTGCTTTTAGAAAAGTACTAAGAACAAAAGGAATAGATTAGTGTAAATAGGCTTGAATATTTCCCTCTAAAGTATTTAACTTAGGAGAACTGGTACTTGGTGTCGAATCGAATGAGGTTTTGAAAAAGTTCTTTTTAGATTTGCTTTTTCAACATGATAGTTTTTTATTATGAAATATCGTTTTTGCCGTTCATACTTTACGGTAAATGGATATAACCGTTATGTTTGCATTTTGCTAATGTAAGATTGGAAAACTAATTATTTGTAAGTGTTACATGACGGTTGTTTCTAAAGAACTGTCACTTTTGTTATTAAATAAAAGACGGTTATTAACTACAACCATTATTCTTGTGTTTGGTGCATATAATTAACCATTACTTTTAAGCGTTATATATCCTTGCGCGACCTCCACCTTGATATACATAACGTTTATTAGTTGTAACCGTTATGTATTAAACGTTATAAATGCACAAATCTATAGTAGTGCAATAGAGGATCATTTCTTATGAAACAGATTAATTAGATCTACAAAGATTGTGTGTTCTAGCACTCACATACTCAGATCTAAGTATTGCATGCCAATTTGCAACACTCTCAATGATAGTTGTATCTAGCATTCCACAAATAATTCAATCGTATGGCCTTGTAAGTAGTCACTAGCTCGTTCAAGTAATGCCATTTTTTCAATATCCCAAAATAATTGATATGATATTGCAATTTTTAATTATACTCTAAAATTTATAAAAACATTAATTTTCTATTCCATGAAAGCTTAAAAACAAATGACAAATTTGTGCAATAAATCTATGAATAGAAAATTAAAATATCCCAAAAGAAAATTACTTACATATAATTTTTGAAAGGAATTAAATCTATTAATTTAGGAAAGTCAGGTAGCTCATCAAATATGAAACCATTTGCAATGGTTTTATTTTTATAATAGGCAATATGACAACCAAGATTCAAATGTCAACTTCTAGTCCTTATTGTCCTCTTGAATTTCTTTGCTCGGGCCACAATTAATTTTTTTTGGGGTCTGAATAGTCCACGATTAATAATAATCTCTCATATTCTTATATAAAGGTAATAGTTTTCATAAAAAAAAACTTTAGATTGGTGGTATAAATAAAAGATATAATACAAAAAAAAGAATTATTGAAATGCTTGCCACTACGGTTATTAAAAGAAAAATTCCACCTTTCCAGGTTAAGCCATCTTGATTTTTTTAAATCGCAAATTTTTAGAATATATTTCTTGTCAAAATTAATTTCATGGAATTCTACCACCACAATATGCCATGGATTAAAATTGCCGCGAATTAATCTTAATCAATATAGGTCAAAGTGAAAAAATTGTGCAGGGTATCACATTGAACATCAAAACACCTTAATGCTTGAGAGGAAGAGAGAGGAGCTGTCTTTTGGAACTCGTGCCAAGAGCGTGATGAAAGCCTCCAAAAATGGTCGTCCAATGTCTATTGAAGGGTATGAATCTTTTGCTAAAAAAATAGGAAATGCAGAGAGCATCAGGAATGCATCTCCAACCATAACAAGGCAGACATCTCCAACCAATACAGGGCATGCAATTTCATACAAGGATTCGCTTATCAGATTTAAAGGAACATAGTATAATGGTGTTGCTCATGGGATCTCCAGTTCTGAGGAAGATGCTCTGCTATCTGATCTCCTGAATCAATCCTGGGAGCTTCCTGAACCTTCTGATGAACTGAAGCAGCTGATGGATATCTACCCAACTATGCAAATGTCGCAAGAGGAACTTAATCGTTGGGCAAGACCCTGGAACGCCTCCCTTATCATCACTATCCTGGGTGCTAGAATCAATTTCTACATGTTAAAGGATCATCTGTGTAGAATATGGCAGACCAATGGTTTCGATTTAATTGATCTTCCCAACAATTACTTTGTTGTTAAATTTAAGGATCATGAAAAGTGGGAACATCACTATAAAAAAATCCTACTCGGAGGTCCATGGACGATTGCCCCAGCACACAATATTAGTGTAGAGATGGTATCCTTTCTTTGATCCATTTCACAATCCTCTTGGAAGAGTAGCTACTTGGATCCGAATTCCCCACGTTCCATTACTCTGCTACAACAGGGAATGTATGTGGAGACTAGAAGATATGATTGGAAAAGCCCTTAGGGTCGATATGAACATTATCGAGAACCCGGATGATATCGAAGTAAAAATCCATAGGGGACGCTATGTTGGAATTTGCGTAGAAATGGACTTGCAGAAAAAACTAATTCCTAGAATTATCTCTGGTTCAGCTCTTTTTAACATAGAGTATGAGGGGTTTAGGCTTATCTGTTTTACCTATGGTAAATTTGGCCACCGAAAGGAGCAGTGCCCATTAGCCATGAAATCTGTTGGAATGCCTCCTGCTGGAAACACGTCGATTGTCAATGGTTTGTCTTTGGTGGGGAATCTGAACCCGAATCAGGCTTCTTCATCCTCTCCGAAGGTGTCACCGGAAAAATCTCTTCCGGCCAAGGATCAACAATTCAGCCCATGGATGCTCGTGAGAAAACCTGCCAGAGCGCGTTTTTTGAGATGAACTAAGGGTAGGGGCAGAGTGGGTGAATGGAACCATTCCGATTCTACAGAGGGTATGGGTGAAGGCAAAGTTTCTCAGTCCAGATTCGCCGCTCTAACAGGTACGGATCCTGCTGAAGATGCGAATCCTAAGTTTAATTCGAACTCGATAAAGAACGATGGGAAAACAGAACCAGGTGATGCAGTGAAGCTAGTCGCTGACGGAATGTAAAGAAGAGGGAAAGGATTTAGACTTGGTCAAACTACTCTAAAGAGAGGCTTCCACATGGGGAAAGGGAAATGGGCTGAAGTGAAAAAACAAAATGAAGCCTCCAAGACCAATTCAAATGGGGTAAACGTAAAGGGCATTGACTCAGCCATGGGCCCAATAGATGCATCGAATTTACCTCCATTAAAGTCCAAGAAGGGAGTTAAACAAAGGGCTCATAACTTGGTTAGAGGCAGCATGCAAAACCGTGGGCCTCAACACCAAAATGAGCCTATTTGTGGGCCTCAAGATATAACCCATGCAACAACTCTAAACAAGAGCAATGATCCCTATGGAATTGAATCTGAACATAGCACGTTGGTATTTCCAAGTGGGGCCGAGAAGCAGGTGACGAATCAGACCCCAGATTCTATGAGCATGGCATTGGTTCCTCTGAATCATACCAGTTCTAATCAGGACTTGCATGAGCTTGGGTCAGAGATACGTTCCATCTCCCAGCTAGAAATTGTTGTCCTTATGGGAGAAAAACCACCAGACAAGTAAGTTTTTTTTGCCCCTCCTCGTCCCCTTTGTAGTTTTATGATTATCTCATCTTGGAATTGTCATGGGGCGGGTGGTAGTTCTTTTCCTAGAGTGTTGAAGGATGTGGTTAATAAATATGGAATTAATGTAATGTGTTTAATGGAACCCAGGATCAGTGGGAATATAGCAGATAAAGTTGTGAGGAAACTGGGGTTTAATGACTGGCTGAGAATTGAAGCTACTGGTTACGCAAGGGGTATATGGGTGCTATGGGACAACTGGGAGTTCCATCTTGAATATATTGCTTCTAACACCCAATTGCTTCACTGCAAAATTTTTGACAAAAATAATTTGGACCCTATGTTTGTAACTTTTGTTTATGGAGATACTAGTGTTTTGAAGAGAAGGGAACTGTGGTCGTCTCTTTATGCCATTTATCAAATGGTGAATATCCCCTGGCTAGTCTTAGGAGATTTCAATACCTTCCTTAATCCCGGTGACAAGGATGGTGGAGCTGCCCCTAGCCATAGCTCTATGATTGAGTTTCAGAGTTGCATTAATCGCTGTAACCTTATCGCAGTACCTTTTGAAGGTGACCGATTCACTTGGGAGAAAACTCGGGTTAAAGAGAGACTAGATTAGGTTTTCTGTAATTTTGACTGGGAAATTCACAACCCTCAATCTAAATCCTTTCATCACCTCAGGTTTAAGTCCGATCATCGTGTAGTTGTTGTTGCTGACCATCGTACCAATGCTCGTAGTAATAGGGTTAGGAAGTTCCTTTATCAAGTAGCATGGTGTATTGAAGAAGGGTTTAGCGATGTGGTTAAAGCAGCTTGGCAAGGGAAGAATTGGCTCCAAGGCCAATCTCAATTTACAAAAGATGCTTCAGAGTGGAAGATAGAGTGGTTGGAAATATTGCAAAAAAGAAGAGAGAAATCATCCGTAGATTGGAAGGTATAGACCGAGCCAGGATTAGAGAGGGTTCCCAAAATGGTCTCTTCAAGATTGAAAAAAATCTTTGGGACATGTACCAAAAAATTGCTCTACAAGAAGAATTGATCTGGTTCCAGAAATCGAGGTGTAAGTGGCTAAGTGGCGGTGACAGAAATACGAAATATTTTCATGCCAATGTTATAACAAGGAGGAAATGGGATAAAATTGTGGCTCTGCAAGATGACAATGGAAACTGGGTCTCGGATGGGAATATTTTAAGAGATATGGCTCTTGAATATTTCCAAAAGCTTTATTCGGCTGAGAATGTCTCTTCTCCCTTCTCTCCTTGGATGGCCCGATTCCCAGCTTTAGACACTCAACAACTAGATCTCCTCCAGAGGCAGGTATCACCGGTTGAGATCAAGAATGCGGCTTTCGAGATGGGAGCCTTTAAAGCTCCAGGACCAGATGGCCTGCATCCCCACTTCTTCCAAACTCAGTGGGATTTGGTTGGGCAGAAGATTTGTGACCTGGTAATTAGCATTTTTGGCAATCCGGATAAAGTGCAAGCAATAAACCAGACAATGCAAACATCATTCTTATTCCAAAGGTTGATCATCTTGCATCCTTAAAAGATCTTAGGCCCATCTCTTTGTGCAATGTAAGCTACAAAATTGTCAGCAAGGTTATTGCTAATCGTCTCAAAGGTGTCATGAGCCATCTTGTAGTAGAAAACCAATGTAGCTTTATCTTCGGGAGGCAAGGGGTGGACAATATCATCATAGCTCAGGAGGCGATCCATACCATGAGGAACAAGAGAGGCAAAAAGGGCTATATAGCTGTGAAAGTAGACATGGAGAAGGCTTTTGACAGGCTTGACTGGCGTTTCTTGGAATTCACTCTTCATAGCCTAGGATTATGTGCAGGTTTTGTTAAGTTGATTATAAGTTATGTTTCTTCCTCTTCTATGAGCATTATCTGGAATGGAATGTCTTCTGATTCTTTCAACCCTTTAAGAGGAGTAAGGCAGGTGATCCTCTGAGTCCATTCTGTTTGTTCTTTGTATGGAGTTACTCGATCAGCTAATTCATCAAGAGGTTGAAATGGGAAACCGGCGTCCCCTTCAAATGAGTACTTCAGGTCCCCGTATTTCCCATCTTTTCTTCGCTGATGACCTCCTTCTCTTTGGTGAAGCTTCTAATGAGCAGATGGAGGAGATAAGAAATGTTATAGATCTATTCTGTCGAGTTTCTGGCCACAGGATTAATCTTAATAAATCTAAAATGTTTGTGTCCAGGAATGTCCATTTTAACAGAGTATATGAGTTGAGCCAGATTGTGGGGGTTGGGCTGACGGCCGACCTTGGAAAATATTTGGGTGTTCCCCTCCTTCACAAACGTATGGTTAAGATGACCTTTGCTCCACTTCTCCAAAAGGTGAGGTCGAAGTTGTCTAACTGGAAGGGTAAATATCTAACCATGGCAGGCCGGACGGTCCTCATCAAGTCTGTTCTGTCTGCCATTCCTCAATATCCGATGCAATCAACTTTGGTTCCGAAAGGAGTCCTATCAACAATTGAAAAATTAAGCAGAGACTTCTTTTGGAATCAGCACGATGATACTAAGAAAATGCACCTGATTGCATGGGACATTCTCAAAAGGAGGAAGCATGAAGGAGGTCTGGGAATTAAAGACCTTCGCTGCCAAAACAAAGCTTTGCTCATGAAATTATGTTGGAATCTTATCACAAAGCCGAAAGCTCTATGGGTGAAATGTTTACATGCTAAATACTCTTGTGGCTTATCTTTGGTTCCTCATGTGCAAAGGTGGCGCAACCAATCGGTTGTGTGGAGTGGAATTGTAGCAGTTTGGGGTGATTTCCAAGGGGGCCTTGGCAAGAAGCTCAGAAGTGGAAGGAGCACGTAGGCTTGGCAGGATTGCTGGGCCCCGGTTGACAAGCCACTAAAATTTTTCATTGAAAGGAATATGCACCTTGTTGATATGGATGCTCCTGTTTGCTCCTTTACTTCCCAATCTGGTTATTGGGACAGGGCCAAATGGGAGACCTTTCTGCCCAATTGGGTGGTTGATAAAATCATGATGCTCTCCCCTCCAATCGGCATTATGGATGAAGTTGTTTGTTGGTGAAACGCTCCCGATGGTAACTTCAGCGTGAAATCTACCTACGAAGGTATCTACCACCAGCAGACCCTCAGTAATCAATCTCACTGGCGACATTTATGGCACTGGGGAATTCCTGGAAGAGTCAAACACTTTATGTGGCAAGTTTTCCATGAGGAGCTCCCAATAAATGAGACTAAAGTGAGACATAACCCGAGTGCCCCAAACACTTGCCCTTTTCAATGTGAGAGCGAAGAGAGCATCCTTCATGTATTGAGAGATTGCGAGCAGGCCCAGAGAGTGTGGGTTTCTTTAACTAACCATCTATACTTTACTATGTTTTTGTTAGATCTCATGTTTTGATGATAACAAAGAATGGTATGAAAAAGATTTGAATAATAAATAAGTTTGAACAAAGTAATAATAGGGAAAAGCATCACTTGAAGTAAGCATTGGAGTAATGAAGAAAGGCTAAGAGAAAATGCTGAGAAACTTGATCAGAAGCAAATTTTCTAAGGCATTACTCGAGTATGTACTCGAGTAATGAGAAAAAACTTGAAGTAACCAGAGACACCTTTGAGTAACCTGCCAACGTTATTCGAGTAAGTACTCAAGTAATATTGTAAATGATTTCAAGTTGCTCTCGGCCTGCCAATGTTACTCGAGTAGCTACTCAAGTAACCAGGTAAATACTTGGAGTTGCTCTCGGCCTGCCAACGTTACTCGAGTAGTTACTCGAGTAACTATGTAAAAGTCTTCCAATTGCTCTCGGCCTGCCAATGATACTCAAGTATGTACTCGAGTTACTCTGTTTCAGAAAATGTGTTGCTCTCGGCATTTTGTACCCTGCCAATGTTACTCGAGTAGCTACTCGAGTAACGCACTGTGGTAAGCAAAAATCTGAAGGTAGTACTCGAATAACTTAATCTATTTTTATCATATTTCACTCGAGGTGCTACTCAAGTTTGTAGGTAGTTAATGATTCATTTTTAAGTGGATTACTCGAGTATGTACTCGAGTATGCCGGGTTATTTTTAAAGAAAAACTTCAAGTCATTACCCGAGTAAGCAATACAGAAAAATTATGTTTACTCGAGTATGTACTCGAGTAACAAGGTAATCAAACTTGATGTGCTCTCGGCCTTGAAATCCTGCAACATTACTGGAGTAAAGCATCGAGTAACCAAAAGTTTATTTGAAGGTTTACTCGAGTTGGTACCTGAGTAACCTATGAAGAAAAGAGTACATTACTCGAGTAGGTACCCGAGTAAACATACATTTCCAAAGGTTTGATATGTTGTTTATTACATGCACTACCCGAGTAATCTCATATTTGTTTGTTGACTTACAGTTCATCAAAGTTTTCTCGATGATACTCGAGTAAGTACTCGAGTAAACTTTAATGGATACTCGAGTAGCTAGCTACTCGAGTAGGGAAACCCAGAAATTTAGAAATCATTCAAACGTTCATTGATTTGTTTCCTATATGATTAACCTTCCATTGTATTAGTATTCCTAGCATATTTATAGATAAACAATGAAGAAATCATATCAAATAAGGAAAGTCAAATGAGAAGTTCAAATGCCACCTACCGCCAACGGATATATTTCAAATACTGGAAAAGTCAATAGTGGCTGCGCACTCTCCAACGGACGAGAAGAAAATGCTCCAACGGTCTTCACCAACATATCTATATAAATGGGAACATCCAAACAGAGAAAACAACAAGATCACACACAAACGAATCTTCAAGTTTATACTCTGTTTTACGTGATATTTGTAACTCTGTACTTCAGTTATTCTTATTCACTCTTGAGAGAGATATTTCATTCAAACTCAATATTTGTTATTGAGATAACTTAAGGTTGTGGAACTTTGAGTTGGGATTGGATTACAACTTGTAAGGGGAAGCGACTGTCCAGGTGAAGGAACTTGCTTATACTGAGGTGCCAAGAACCCACTGAATCTTGGAAGTTATAGTGAAACTCTCAGAGAAGCTCTGAGGACTGGACATAGGTCAAAGTAGTTGTGACCGAACTAGTATAACTCCCGGTGTACACTTCGGTGATATTTCTCCTTACTCCTTACTGTTTTAATTTCACAGTCAAATTTTATATTTGCAACGAAATATTTAGTATCACCCAATTCACCTCCCATATATGCACTATATATGCTTTCCCCTACAAATGGTTTAAAAATGAGACGGCAATGGTGCAAGCGTAAGCATTAAATCTAGGAAAGAGAAGAAATGATTAGTAGTTGATTTTGTTTTGGAATAAGTTATCCATGTTACCACACAATAGATGCTTTTTCTCCATTTCTTCTTATAAAAGGAATGATAATGAAGTAGATCAAAACAAGCCATTTCTTTATTTGATTATCATGCACTGCATCTCTGTACTTTTACACTTAATTTATTTATTTTTCCATACTTATAATCTCTTACTCCCTCCGGTCCTTAATACAAGACATATTTATTTAATTTAATTAGATTAAGGAAGTTAGTTGAGTTAGTTAATATAACATACATTTTCTAAAATATCCTAGTCATCTTCAATTCCTCAATTCCCCCATTCCCTCTTTTCCTTGATTATTGTTGAGGGAACATCAATAAAGGTAAATTAGGAAAAGATTGACAAACAAGAAAACTTTCTCTTATATTTAGGACTAAGATCAACTCCCCAAATATGGCTTATATTAAAGATATATTGGAGGGAGTATCCAATAATTCATCAGTAGGAAAACTGTTAAAACGACTAACTACATTTTAACAGGTAGGTATTCCATTTTCTTTACACATATGCCAATATTGTCAGTATTTGCCCCTTCACTCCAGATGAGTTTGCTCATTTGTTTCATGATAAGGTAATACCTCATTCTTTACCTAGCTTTTATCTTGAGGAAGTGTCTTTCGATATCCTGTTCAATTTTGTTCTTTCTCTTGCTGTATGAAAAATTTGAATATTTAAAATATAATGCATCTCATTTTCCTGCAATTCTGTTAGAGTGACTTAATGTATAACTTGTTTGTTGTTTAGAAACTTTTGCACTTTCCTGGTTGAGCAAAAGTCAAGATAAATAAAGGAGCTTTCCACGTTTATTGTAATAATAATGAATAATGATTTAGCAGGTTGAAAATCAAGAACATTCTCTCGACTTATGGCAAAGATCTCATAAGTCCCTTAATTAGAAAAAATTGATTCAAACGAACTTTATGTTTTGAGCAAGTACTCTAGAACATATTCTTTTTATCCTAAAAAACTTTGAGCCCATCTTTTTGAAAGCTTTGTTTGATTACATAAAGTTAAGTAGGACAATCTTCTTCTCTGTCCATTTTTCTAATATATAAATCTAAAAAATATGGCAGTGATTATTTATAAAAGCTTCGTCTGTTTACATAAACAAGATTAAATAGGATGTCTACTTGTTTGTTTGTCAGATTGTCTATTGAATTTTTGATTTAGACATTTTCTTTCTAGTATCCTAACAAAGCTTTTGACTGATTTCATGAGATTCAGAAAAATGATTAGGGCACTTCATAAAATGCACTTGAGCCTTTCATGTTTTTTGAATGGGCTTGAGATATCATGGACATGGGATTCTAGCATAATCATCCTCCTTATATACATAAGCACATGGCAGAACCAGTGTGAAGATATGTACGTATCGTTGCAACTTCTTTATTGCCCTTCATATCATGCTTTATTTGAATTAAATACTCATCTTTATTATTCTCTCTTGCACTCTCACTCTATGTAGTTAAGGATATATTCTTAAAAAAAAGTTAGTAATTTCTTACATAAATGCATTTATTTTACTCCAAATTGATCTTCTACTACTGCATTAAAATATAACAGATGGCAGCACGTTTGTTTTATAAATGAGTCTCTATTTTCTTTTGTTTCTAGTGTCAGAAGAGAACTTATCAAGCAGTGTTTGTCTGGTCCTTTCAGTGTTTGGTCGCTTTAGCTTTTGTGTATTTCAAACATAAGAGTGTCATCGAACCGGTAATGAGATGTCATTTTCATTTATTTATTGCTAAGGAAAATAAGTCATTCCACATATCCTTTGGTTTTCAAAATTTATGACTCATGTTGACACTTTAGTGTATGTTTGCTTAGCTTATATAAGATGTAACTAACCAATTATATTAGATTAAGAAAATTATTTAAATTAGTTAATATGACAACTTTTTAAAATACTCTATCATTTTCCTTAGTTCCTCATTCTCTGTTCCAGTTCATTATTTTTACGGGATATCAATTAGGAAAATTTGAAAAACAAAATTACTAAATAACTGAAATAAGTCCTACATTGTTGGTATACAATTCATAAGGATTTGTTTGGTACGTGGGATTTGGAGGGGAGGAGAAATTTTTGTAAGTTAAATTTTTAGAAAAAAAAATTTGGAGAAGTGTGCTTACAAAATTTTAACAAAGAGAATATGTTAGAAAAAGATAGTAAGAAAAACTAATAAAAAATTTTTAACCCCACTTCTCTAATATTTTTTAGGTTCAATTCAAACTTTTTTTATCCCACAAAAAACATCCTAATTCCCACAGCTCTTCCATAGAAATTTCTGAGGCAAAAATAACTTTTAATTAATGTGACATAGATGTCAATGGGTATGTCTCATTAACATAGCCGGTCAACTAGCAATTGGCCATTTAGATTTGCAGGACAGGACGGCATTGCCCCATTTTTACACCTATGGGGCAAAATTTCTCCTTCGAAAGCTTCCTGGTGGTTGGTGAGAACTTTCAAGATATTTTTGCCATTTAACCATAATTTTATTTTTCATTTTACTTTATGCTTTTAGAAGATATAAATGATTTTAATAATGCACATTAAAAAGTTGATTAAATTTAATAGATACATAAAAAAAATTATTTTCCAAATACATATAGTCAACTTGTACAATTCTTCTTCAGTTGTACGCAACCTATCTTTATCTATCTGTATAACAAAATACATATGCACATTGCTAAAGGTATTTTGCCCTTAATTGAATTAGAATTACATCCTCCAAATATGAGTTAATTATAATTGAGGATACTAGATGGATGCTATTAACCCTATAAAAATTATAAAGTTCAATCTTTCAGCAACCCAATCGTATATAATGTTATTGTTGCTTGAAGAGTTTTGTTTTTAGTCCTTGCTTGAAGAGGCTCACTTGAAAGGTGTCACACTTGAGACTTGCTTGCATATTGTGTTAAGGGTGGAGCAGCATCAAAGGTCCATATCTTTGCACGGTTACCTAATGATTCAATATTGAGAATGGATATAGAGGATGGGTTAACTTTTTGTGAGTCCTATAAATACAAGCATAATAATAGTAACTTGTTGCTTTCTATGAATCTGATAAGAAACATGCCCAAAATTGCACCTGTGAAGGACCATGCTCAGCTACTTTAACTGGACTGGTACATGCCTGTAATGTCTATGCTTTTGCATAAGCAAGCACATGGCTCTTCTTAATTTTGAAAATAAAAATCAATACTCTATATATTTTGTATTGAAAAAGGCTATATATCAGATTTGGCTTCTTTCCTTTTCTTTTCTCTTGCAATCCCATCCTTTACCCCCTTCATGACTATTGAATCAAGATCTAATGGTCCACATTTAATATTTTATAAAAATATTATTACAATGGAGAGAGGGATGAGAAGGAAATGTAGAGAAGCATGAGAATGAATATTAAATATGGACCATTAGATCTTGATCTAATGGTTATGAAAGGGGTAAAGGATGAGAGTGGACAAGAAAATAAAATGAGAGAAGTCAAGTCCATATCTATGTGGCCAAAGCTTTTGAAAACATGATCCAAGTCAACTGTGAAGAATATTAATTACGAGGAAGGAATCTTGCTTGTAAGGCACACGCAAGGCCATTTTTATTGTTATCACATAGTCACTCACATGGAAAGCCTTTCTAACACTGTACGTAAAAAAATCATCTTATGAGGCTTAGGCAAGTCATGATTCATTTATACTATAGAGTCATACAGCTGAAAAAGAATTGCACCGGTTGAATATGAGTAATATCCACTCAAGGACCTAATTATTTAGGGAGTTTTGGGCAATAAATTTTGTAATAATGGAAGCTAAAAATCATTTTTGACTCAAAAAATTTAAATGATGATTCTACGGTTAAATATCAAGAAATCATACTTAATATAATTTTTTTTTATGGTGAATATTTTTATATTTTCAAAGCTGGTTTGTTGATGTCGAAGGTTTATATCTGAGAGATTTTACTTTAAATATTAAGGCACTCTTCGGTTTTAACATTATCATGTGTTATGTATTATATAAAAATCTTTATACTTATTTGCAATTACTTTCAACTTTCAACATTAATCACAAATTTATGAACTTTTAAACATACAATATCGTTTATACAATTACTGGATGCTACCTATAATTTCATTTCATTTTTAACTTGGTACTATATGTTTTTTGCCTAATAAATATTTCAATTTGGCCGGTGTAACTTTGCTCTACGAACATTATTAGTCGTTATACAGAAGCTAATTGTGCTAATTGAGTAAAATTAAAGGATTTAATACATAAAAAAATACAGGTACCAAATTAAAAATTGAAAGAAATTATATGTGCCTCAAAAATTATTTTCTGCACATAATATAATAAATAATATTGGAAAAGTAATTTTGGAGCTTATTGATTTCATTATAAAATTAAAGCTATTGATAAAGGAGACGTTAGCAAACACAGAATGCTCACATGACTTGAGGTTACAAAAAATAAAAAAAAAAATCAAAACAAAACAAAATAGTTTTCAGTTATTTCATGAATATGGTGCATTTTTTAATGAAGAGCAACCTGCATTGCCTGTGTGAGTCTTGAAGACTTCTATAATTATATGTGTCTTTATGGAAGTGCAGCTTTATAATAAAGCTTTAACGTGACTATATATTTATATTTCAATATGCAATAATCCTTAATTAGTACAATATGATATTTTGATATTGTTGGCTTCTCTTCTACACTGTCACACGCATTTCCGTTTTTGATGTACCACAATCCAATGCCTCTTTATTCGTGCTTAAAGAGCGGTTTGGGTTTCTCTCATTGTCCACTTTCTCATTTTCTTCTCACAATCTTATAAGACATCTTTTATTCTCCTCCCCAGCCAATGTGGGAGATAGAACTCCACATATCCTTGGGTCCAGTGTCATTATTGTCATATTGACTCACATCAACTCAAACCTAGCCCTGATTCAAATGATTTGACCCTGGCTCTGATAGCAAACTCAAACCTAGCTGTGATACCAATGACTTGACTTTGGCTCTGATACCAAACGCGAACCTAACTCTAATACCAATGACTTGATGTTGGCTCTCATACCAAACCCAAACTTAGCTCTGATACCAATTACTTGACTTTGAATATGATATCAATTGTAACAGACCAGCCCCTCGGTTTCAATATTATCCGCTTTGACATTTCATTTCATATGTTCTTTCATTTCTTCATAAAAGACGAGATGGATATTATAACATCTAAGCACTTCGCTCTCAACATTGTTAGCTTTGGGGTCCCGTCAACCCTCATGGCTTTAAAATGCATCAAGAAAGGGATATATCTAAACTCTTATAAGGCGTCTTTGGTTCACCTTCGCAGTCGATGTGGGACATAATACTCCACCAATCTTTAGGCCTAGCGTCATTGTTGGCACTTTGGCTCACATCAACTTGAATTTAGCTCTGAGAAGAATGACTTGACCGTGGTCTAATACCAAGCTCGAACCTAGTTCTGATACCAATGTCTTGACCCTGACCCTGGCTCTAATACCAAACTCGAACCTAGCTCTGATACCAATAACTTGACCTTAGCTCTGATATCAATTGTAACATCCTAGTACCTCACTCTCAATGTTGTTCTCTTTGGGGTCTTGTTACCCCTCACAACTCTTCAACTGATGTGAGACATAACACTGTACCCACCTTTAGGCCCAACATCCTTTATAGAACACTGACCTACATCGACTTGACGCTGGCTTTGATATCAATTGTAACATCCCAGTGAATTGCTCTCAATATTGTCCGCTTTGGGATTCCATCACACCTTATAGCTTTAAAAAGTGTCGAGGGGGATATGGGATATAACACTCTAATCATCTTTAGGATATAACAGTGAATTGCTCTTTCGTTCCCTTCCCCAGCCGATATGGGATATAACACTCTAATCATCTTTGGGCCCAGCATCCTCGGTGGTACATTATCGCACATCGACTCGAACCTAGCTTTGATACCAAACTCTTACACAGCTCTGATACCAATGATTTGACCCTAGCTCTGTTTTAGGGTAGACCAATAAAAATATCTTGTATCCCTGATAAATTTATTATTAAAAGAATATCATATTGCTAGTATTAATAGATAATAACAAACAAAAAATTATTGAATGAGATTTACTAGAAGCTATAAAATTCATTGAGGATGGGGGTAAACATAGGGACAGAGGCCTCATTGAAGAAACTATAAGGATGCTGCAAAGCGAATGGCACGTGAGAGGTTAATGTTATATTTCTCTCTTTTTGCTATCAAAAAAGAAATAAAAGAAAACAAAGAAGTGTGATTTGGAAACCTGAGTTTGCAAGTGTTGTTCAAACGAGAATACTGAACTTCTTCCTAGCGGCAAAGAAGTGTGCCTCCAAGAGAGAAGTGAGACTGAACAAGAGACGTGAGCATGAAAGAATTATGAATTTGATTGAGAGAACACACAAGTGAAGTGGAAGAAGAAGGAGGCTCTGTTGAAGGAAAAAGAAGGGAACATAAACATTTATAATATGCCTCCAACATTTTCAGTCTTGTCTTTATCATGAACGAACAGAGAGAGAGAGATTATTGCAAGGTTCATAAGCAAAACACACAATTGTACAATAGAGTCTGATATACTAAACTCAATGAATAATACCCAGCGGTCAACTACTTTCAATTACATAAGTCTCTTAGTACACACATACATATCAAAGGTGGGAGAAGTAAATAGTAATATTTATAATCTTTGTTGAAGCTTTCATTCGCATAGGCATAGGATTCCATTTCTTCTGGGCTTTATTATGGAGGCAGAAAGACATTATTAATAGCCAGCTAGAAGTTGAAGAGCAGTGCTCTTAGCACACGCACACAAAGAATATCACAGAAAGGGGAATAGAAATTGACCCAACGTCACAAAGCAATGAAGAGAATCTGCAAAAGTATGAAAAATCGCACCAACTCTCGTCCTTACAATACGATGCACCTCTTTCAATCTAAAGTCATTATATATATTAATGGTGGATGTCTCTTTACTATGTTACTGGCTGCTTCTCTACCTTGTTTCCTTTCTCCTTCTTTCTAAGTTCTAAAACATAGTGAAGCCTTCTCTGATACCAATGACTTAACCCTTGTTATGATACCAAACTAGAACCTAGTTCTGATACCAATGACTTGACTTTGGCTCTGATACCAATTGTAACATCCCAACACCTCACTCTCAATATTGTCCGCTTTGAGGTCTTGTCACCCCTGAAGGCTCTTTAATCGATGTGGGACATGACACTTTACTCATCTTTAGGCCCAATGTCCTCGCTGGCACATTGGCCTTCATCAACTTGACCTGGCTTTAATATTAATTGTAACACCCCGGTGCCTCGCTCTTTATATTATTCACTTAGGATCTTGCCACCCTTCACAGCTTTCAAAAGTTTCAAGGGGGAGGAGAAGGTATTCATACCTTTATAAGGCGTATTTTGTTTTGAAAAATATTAAATGATGAAAAATATTAACACATGCATATCTTAATAAATTCTCCTTCCCAACCGATGTAGGATATAACGCTCCACCCATCTTTGGTTCCAAGGTCCTCACTAGCACATTGGCTCATATCGACTTGAATCTAGCTCTGATACCAATAACTTGACCTTGGCTCTGATACCAATCGTAACATCTCAGTGCCTTGTTCTCGATATTGTGTACTTTGGGGTCCCGTCACCTCTCACAGCTACTCAGCTGATGTGGGACATAACATTTAACTCACCTTTGGGGCCAGCGTCATCACTGGCATATTGGCCTACATTGACTTGAGTCCTAACTCTGATATCAATTGTAACATACTAGCATCTCACTCCCGATATTGTTCGCTTTGGGGTACCGTCAACCCTCAAGACTTTAATATGTGTTGAGAAGGGAAGACATCTAGATTCTTATAAGGCATCTTTTGTTCCCCTGCCCAGCCGATATGGGAGATAACACTCCATCCATCCTTGGGTCCAGTGTCATCATTGTCATATTGACTCACATCGACTCAAACCTAGCCTTGATACAAATGATTTGACCCTGGCTCTAATATCAAACTCGAACCTAGCTCTAATAAGAATGACTTGACCCTGGTCTAATACAAAGCTCATCCTAGCTCTGATCCAAACTCGAACCTAGCTCTGATACCAATAACTTGACCTTAGCTCTAATATCGATTGTAACATCCCAGTACCTCACTCTCAATATTGTCCTTTTTGGAGTTTTGTTACCCCCTTACGACTCTTCAGTTGATGTGAGACATAACACTGCACCCACCTTTGGGCCTAACGTCCTTTATGGAATATTGACCTACATCGACTTGACCCTAGCTTTGATATTAATTGTAACATCTCCGTGAATTGCTCTCAATATTGTCCACTTTAGGATCCCGTTACTCCTCATAGCTTTAAAAAGTGTTGAGGGGGGAGGTATCTAAACCTTTAAAAGATATCTTTCGTTCTCTTCCCCAGCCGATGTAGGATATAACACTTTAATCATCTTTGGGCTCAGCGTCCTCACTGGCACATTAGCACATCGACTCGAACCTAGTTTTGATGCCAAACTATTACATAGCTCTTATACCAATGACTTGACCCTAGCTCTGTTTTGGGGTAGACCAATAAAAATCTCTTGTATCCCTGATAAATTTGTTAATAAAGAATATCATATTGCTAGTATAAATAGATAATAACAAACAAAAATAATTATTGGTTAGTAAGAGACATCTCTCCTCTAACCAATCGTCGAGATTGGTCAAAATTACATATCTTACTTCTATATCTCTCATCAGCATTATGAGTAGAGCGGTCTTTCACTATGCAAATTATAATTATACCCTAAGGCTTCCATCCAATTCACTATAGTGGATAGATAGGTTGCAAATGAAACGAATCAGGTATGAGTTACCTACATACTTAATTATCAACTGTATTCTCATTTTCACTTAATAAGAAATCACTACACTGGTGAATAAATGATGTTTTCCACATGACATCCTAGAACAAATGATGAAATGCTACTTTATTGATTGTTATCCTAAAAATATTAACACACACATATATATAATAAAATCTCCTCCCCAACCGATATGGGACATAACACTCTACCAATCTTTGGGCCCAGCGTCCTCGCTGGCACATTGGCTCACATCGACTCGAACCTAACTCTGATACCAATTTGTAACATCCCAACGCCTTGTTCTCGATATTGTCCACTTTAGGGTCCCATGACCCCTTACGGCTCCTCAGCTGATATGGGACATAACACTTCACCCACCTTTTAGCCCAGCATCTTAGCTGACACATTGGCCTACATCGAATTGACCTTAGCTCTGGTACCAATGTAACATTCCAGCGCATCATTCTCGATATTGTCCGCATTGGGATCTCGTCAACCCTTATAGCTTTAAAATGTGTTGAGAGTGGGAGTCACCTAGACTCTTTTAAGGCATCTTTTGTTCACCTCCCTAGTTAATGTGGGATATAACACTCCATCAATCTTTCAATTCAATGTCGTCATTATCATATTGGCTCATATCGACTCAAACCTAGCTCTTATATGAATGACTTAACCCTGGCTCTAATAACAAACTCGAACCTAGCTCTGATACCAATGACTTGACCCTGGCTCTAATACCAAACTCAAACTAGCTCTGATACTAATGACTTAACTTTGGCTCTAATACCAATTGTAACATCCCAATACCTCGCTCTCAATTTTGTCTACTTTGAGGTCCTGTCACCTATAGTGGATCTTTAGCCAATGTGGGACACAACACTCCACTCACCTTTAGGCCCAGTGTCCTCGCTGGCACATTGGCATTCATCGACTTGAGCTTGGCTTTAATATTAATTGTAACATCCCAGTGCCTCACTCTCGATATTGTCTGCTTTGGGGTCTTGCCACCCCTCACAACTTTCAAAAGTGTCAAGGGAGAGGTGTGCAACATATCAAAGTCTTTCTCTTAATATTGTTTGCTTTGGGTTCTATCACCCCTCATGGTTTTAAAACGCGTCGAGAGAAGGAGTTATTCATACCTTTACAAGGCGTATTTTGTTTTAAAAAATTTTAAATGATGAAAAATATTAACACACACATATATTTAATAAAATCTCCTTCTCAACCGATGTGGGACATAGCACTCCACCCATCTTTAGGCCCAAGATCCTCGTTAGCACATTAGCTCCCATCGACTTGAATCTAGCTTCAATACCAATGACTTGACTTTGGCTCTGATACCAATTGAAACATCCTAGCGCCTCGTTCTCGATATTGTCCACTTTAGGGTCTCGTCTCCTCTCACGGCTCCTCATCTGATGTGGGATATAACATTTCAATCACCTTTGGGCCTAGTGTCTTTGTTGGCACATTGGCCTACATTGACTTGATCCTTGGCTCTGAAACCAATTGTAACATACCAGGATCTGGCTCTCAATATTGTCCGTTTTGGGGTCCCATCAACCCTTATGACTTTAAAATGTGTTGAGAGGGGAAGATATCTAGATTCTTATAATGGGTCTTTTGTTCTCCTCCCCAGCCGATGTGGGTGATAACACTCCACCTATCTTTGGGTCCAGTGTCATCATTGTCATATTGGCCAACATCGACTCAAACCTAGCTCTAATACTAATGATTTGACCCTAGCTGTGATAGCAAGCTCAAACCTAGCTCTGATACCAATGACTTGACTCTGGCTCTGATAGCAAACTCAAACCTAACTCTGATACCAATTGTAACCCCCTGCCATAATTAATATTCGGATTATGCAATTAAAGTGAAATAGAGACCAATAACAATCCAATAACATTTTACAAACCCATCTACCAGACGGGGTTTTCATAAATACATTTCGAAATCATTTAAAATCTGGTCTCACATTCACATTTCCGAATACAATTACTACACAAAGATAAATCACATTTAAATATATCAGAGTACGCAATATAATTTCCGGCCAAATTCCGGTTTCCATATATTAATCAAAGCCTTACAGAGCATATTCACCCCTACAAACCCTCATATGGGGATTACACAAATCTATCTCATACACATAAGCAAATCCTCATCCATATATTCACAGCCAAATCCAAATACATAATACTCCTAACCATTGTAACCAACAACTAGAATGACAACCCGAAGGAGTACTCATCGCCTTTGGCTGCTTGCTCCATCCTCATTCCACTACCCTGTCTGAAAGGTTAGTAAGGGAGGGTGAGATTCTAGAGAATCTCAGTAGGAAAACAGTATCAAAATGCATGTATGATAAATGTTTAATGCATGACATGCTTGCATCACATAACTCATGTTGATACAATGACAAATTTGTAAGCTCAATGCTTCAAACAACATACTAATGGTCATAGCATAAATCGAAACATAGCTTCAAATTGCACATAATCATGCAAAGCTAAGACATACACCAACACACTAACACAAATATTAAATACATTCAGAAGAAATATGTTCCCTACACTCTTTCTACGTAAGCTCCAGCTCTGGCTGCCACGATTAGGGCGATCATCAAACCCTATAACCAAAACAAGGACATAGGGTTAATCCCTTTTCCAATTCCTTAACTTCCAAACACTTAAGTTGGTTATCATTCACAACTTTTAGGTGGCTACTTAAAGCCTAAACACATCCCTAAAGGGTTGGGAAATACTTGACAAAAGATCATCTTTTGAATCCTCAAAATCCCCTTTTTGACTGTAGCACTTGAGTGAAGATGACCTCACTCGAGTGATGGATGCCTTTCACTTGAGTGATAACCTCAACACTCGAGTGATGCCTCCTCAAGTACCTGAGTCCTACCGAGTGAAGCTCCAAAAGTGCTTACCCGAGAGAACAAAAATCCCAGAGTCAAAAGTACACTTGAGCACAAAGACCCTCACTCGAGTGATAACCCAAAACTCACGAGTGCTAAGTTACACTCTTGACAAACCAACTGTGAGTAACAACCCGAGAAGCAGCTCATAGTGCAGAAGCACATGATCACTTGAGTGAGACCACCCTCACTCGAGTGATAAGCCACATCACTTACAAGTGAGGAAGTGCACTCTTGCTACTTCCATAAACAAATGCAACCAAAACCGAAGGGGAAAGGGAAAACATCACGCTGCACTCGAGTGAGACCCTTGTTCACTTGAGTAAGGCTCAATCAGAACCTAGAACGCAACAGATACCATAATTCTCCCAAACTTAACCAATATGTTTCCAATGGTCCTAAAATTCTTATACAAGGCTATTCCCACATAATTTCACAAAAAGAACCCATTGGAAACCTCAAAATCACACCTCAAAGACATTGTCCCCATTGATCACACTTATCACACACAATACCCAAATTTCACTACTTTTACTCTCAATGCTCTAAATCACTTCGAATGATACCAAAACATACTATGGCATCATTTTAACCACAATACACCACCATTCCACAATTATACCAAATCAGGGAAAAACTACAAATCACAATACTCAACCAAAAATCACAAAACATAGATCAAAAGGGAGCAAATACTCACCTCTTCCTCTTTCCAAGGCCAAAACCTTGATTCTTCATATTTACAATTTCCTCAAGCTCTCAAAACACCTTCTTTAACAAATCTAAAACCATAGCAATGAAGCTCTCATCACTATAAATAACTTTAATGAAGATGATTTGAACTAAAGAGATCATCTACCACATCAAAACTCACCCTTTCCATTTCTCTTTCCTCCTAAGCTTCAACGAAAATGGAGGAAGAAGAGAGAGAGAGAGAAAGAAAGAGATGAAGGAGGACCAGATTTTTGGCTCTCCCACACACACATAAACTGACCTTGAGGGAGAGAGGAGAGAGAAATTTTTTTTGAAACATTGACCAATTCTATGGTCCATATTGTGCCAAGTGTCATGATCTTGCTTCATCCTCATGGCTCACATGCACAAAGCACATGGGATTCCACCCCTTTGATCTATTACACAAATCAATCCTAACCATTGATCTTGAAGTTACCAATGAGTTTCCTCTTCGGCAACCGATCAATTGGTCAGTAACTTTACCGTTTCGCCCCGAATTATGGTAATTCCCTTGGAATCACCATCAAGCATATTTTCTCATTCTGCTAGCCATAATATGTGCCCTCCCCATATTTGAAGTCAATTTAGATGTTAATCCACAATTGAACTTAAATACAGGATTTTGGCACTGCTCATAACGCAAACGACTACAATCCACATCATATTCTCCAAAAGGGTTTATTTAAAAATAATCACACCCACTTTTGAAGTCATAATCCCTTAATCAAATTTGGGTTCTTGCTAAACCAAGGCTTAACAGTCCACTTATCTCAGGCTTATTCCCTAGCCTCAAGTCTTAGAATTCGGGGTATTACACCAATGACTTGACCCTGTCTCTGATGCCAAACTCGAACCTAGCTCTGATACCAATGACTTGACTTTGGCTCTAATACCAAACTTGAACTTAGCGCTGATACCAATGACTTGACTTTGACCATGATACCAATTGTAACATCCCAGCACCTTGGTCTCAATAATATCTTCTTTGAGGTCCTGTCACTCATCACGGCTCTTCAGCCGATGTGGGACATAACACTCTTCTCTCCTTTAAGCCCAGCGTCCTCATTTGCACATTGGCCTTCATCGACTTGACCTTGGCTTTGATGTAAATTGTAAAATCCCAGTGCCTCACTCTCGATATTGTCTGCTTTGGAGTCCTGTTACCCCTCAAGGCTTTAAAATGTGTCAAGGGGGAGGTATGTAATATCTCAAAGCCTTACACTCAATATTGTCTGCTTTAGGATCTCATCACCCCTCATGGCTTTAAAAAGCGTCGAGAGGAGGAGGTATCCATACCCTTATAAGGCATCTTTTGTTCTCCTCCTCAACCAATGTGGGATATAACATCTACCATCAAATAAATCAAGTCAACCAAGGCTTGAGAATTTAGGGAATCATTTTTGTACTTCATGTAACCATTTTCAATATTTTCCAAATGACTCTCACTTGCATTTCTTCCAAATGGATGCATGCCAATCAAGTAGTGACAAAAGATACCCCCTGAGTTGAAAATATCGTTGAGCTAGCTTTGTATACTTTTAGGTCTCCTCTATTCAGGAGCCTGCCAAAAGTAACTCTATTGATAACTAATGTGGGCAAAAGAAAATCAAATTGTTAATATAAATAGTTAATTTATAACCAAAACAACATTATTAAATCACTTACCAATTTTTCTGTTAAAAAAAATTACTTATCAATTTGCCTATTCTGATCAAGATATAAATTTTTGCAATAAATTTATTATCTGGATTAAATTCATCGTGAGACTCAGCCACCATAATGTGATAAGGGAAGAGATTGCCAATAATTAATTTGAGTCCATGGATGCCGAAAACCCCTTTGATCATATCCGTGGACATTAAAACACAAAAATTGAAAATGTAATAAAAATATATTTCAAATAATGAAAAATTGATCCATACCTCTTGCAAAAGTTTCCCCTTTTCTCTATGTAAAAAATATTCTAATGTATACTCAAATCATTCAAAAACTAAATGTTGATTTATGTGATAATCGACCGAGCCGTAACAATGAACTACATTCGACAGATGTTCACATAAAGTCGGATTTTGAAGCTCTTCAGTATCTAGGTCAACTTCTTGCTTCTTGGTAGTCTATACTAAAACTATATTGTCCCTTAGACAGCCAAGACAAATGTTAATTAGCATTTTTGACTTGTTTGTGAAAGATAAATGGAGAGACAGATTAATAGCACTCGTAAAAAATAGTAGAAAAAAAAAGAAACTTTACAAAATTGTAAAGCGTTGTCAAGAAGACGAGTCTATCACTGAAAATGGGGTTAAAAACAATGGATCCACAAAGAAGTGTGAGTATGTTCTTTACTCATGGTTAATTCAATCAGCCACCAATGCGAGGGGTTGGGGCAAGTGATAAGGGACTTGCGTTCCCTTAAGCGCTCTAGTCCCGGGTTCAATTCTTGGGGCGGCGTGTATGAAAAAAATCCGTTTGGGAGGGTTAACCCCATTTTGGGCCCAATAGTACCCAAGGGATTAGTTATCGGGCTCGCTTTCATAGATACCCTAATCTTACCCAAAAAAAATCAACCAGCCAAAAAGCAACTTGAGTATCTTCTTTTTTTGTGGTTAATTCAAGATATTATATTATAATACCTATATAATAATAATAATAATATTCTTTTATCTGAGCCGTGCTTCTTTTATGGAGGATTTCCTTTGATATTTTCTTCTCTCTCATAATTATTAATAAAATAAGTTTTATTATTCTTTTATAAATACAAAAAACAAACAGGCCCATGGGTTTGTTTGGTATGAGGGATTTGGAGGGGAGAAAAAATTTTTATGAGTTGGATTTAAAAAAATTGGAGAAGTGGGGTTATAAAATTTTAATATAAAGAATATGTAAGATAAAAGAGTAAGAAAACTTGATTTAAAATTTTATACCCCACTTCTCTCATTTTTTTAAATTCAACTTCAAAAAATTTTCCCTCCACCCACTCTCACTCCCCTCCTCTCATACCAAACCAGCCCTAAGGGTGGCATAGGTATTTTAAATTAGAGGAACCCATTTCTTCCGTCCGCAGTGCCATCTTCAATCCCTCCCGATCGTTCATCTGTTTGTTCCTTCCGGTCTTCCACCTCCCTCGATGTCAACAATTTGTGCCCTATTCCCTTCTCTCATCCTCTGTCATCGACAGATCGACTCGGCCACCACTCCTCGCGATTCTCCATCAATATTCGATTAGCTTCTTCCACTTAGATGGTTTGCTCGAGTGGCTTCTTCTCCTTGTCCTTTTTGTTTGCTTTGTGAAAAAATTCAAGTTAAGAGTTGGGTTTAGGATGTGTCAAATTAGCAGCTTTACGGTCATTGTTTTCTTAGTCTTAGTTATTTATTCCTGAATTTTTGATATGTTAGATTAGTTGTCTTGTTACTAGATCATTAGATGTTCAAAGTGTTTTTTTCTCTTTTCTGCTCTGGTGCTTTGCTGGTTGGCTCTAAAATTTGCTCCTGATGATTTTTTTTAGCTGATGCTCCTGATGATTTAACCTAATGCACAAGGAATTCTTTTTATCTTTGGAAAATAAAAGTTTCCGTGAATATGAATTTCCCCATTTTAGTCGACCCAATTCATCCATCTAGCAGCAATGGAATGACCATCCTGTTTAAAAGCTTGTGAACACAAATTTATTTCTTGTTCTAAGATTGGGTTGCATCTTGTACCTTCTAAAATTTGGCCTTAGACCATTGTTATATTCACTTCTTTTTAATACTCAACAGAGAACTCTAATATCTGAGTTTGACTTGGTTTGCTGGATTCATCAATCTTTCTTTTGGCTTCACAATAAATGACATCCATCTGCCTTATATATCTCATTCTCAGTCGTATCAGTGAAATTGTTCTCTTTCTTAATGAACTTTTTAACTTGGCCTTTTTACCAACATCATAACGGATATTAACTTAGCCTTTTAACTTTAGTGGTTGTTGGCTCCTTTTTTATTCATAAAGGAAAGACAATGGGAAAGCAGAATCCCCAAGTTTTTATGGATATCTCTATAAACAGGTTGCATGCTGGAAGGATGATATTTGAGGTACCCTTTTCTTTTAAATACGTTTTGGATTACAATGATTATTATTATACTTGATGGAGTTTTCATTTGTGGATTTTACAACTTCTGCATTGAGAAGAGTGGAAATGCAACTCATTCAATTCTTTCATTCTTTCAGCTGTTTAAAGAGGATGCTCCCGCCACAGTGGAAAACTTCCGTGCACTGTGTACAGGTAATAATTTGATGGTAAAACACTATTGTCATACTACTACTATTGTCCATGCTAGTGCGTTTAGATTTTATGGCTTATGATGTAGCTTCCCTATTTCTCATTTAGTTTTTCATTTTGTTCAGGTGAGAAGGGGATTGGGCCAAAAACGGAAATGCCCCTACATTACAAGGGATCTTTTTTTTATGAGATCTGGAAGCGCTACTCCTATATAAAGGTATATTTCTTTTTACTCTTGATAATTAGAAATTTAAAACTTCTTTCTTTGCAAATTTCTTTGTTTATTATGCTCCCTCCATATTCATCTTCTGCAGCCATAAGTGATGGTTTATCTAGTTATCATTTTGGCTTTCTTCCTCATTGATGTTACTCCAAATATGCACAATTGATGGGAGTTATCTTATTATGATTTTGTTCTTCTATTTGTTTACCCTGCATTCTCTATTTTTGCTATCTTCTGTTTTGGTTTTATGAATGCATTTTCCCTTTTGCTTGGTTGAGTACAAGTTTTTCCTGCTCACGCACTTCGTTTCGATATCTTAAACTTGTACATTATTAGAATTGAACCTTACTTTGGAAGTGGACATTGCTAGCTTTATATGTTTGATTTCATTATGATGTCACAATTTGCGTTGAAGTTTTGTTCAGTCATGCATACATGTCTATGCCAGCGCACCTCTAAACCTGTTACTGTGGATGGGATTGAAATTTTTTTAAATTTAGTTATATGTGTGGGCATTTTCATGCTATGTCATTGATTTATTGAAACTGCTTTAGATCATTTTCCTTGCTTATGTTGTAGGATACAGTATTGATTTCATGAGTGCTTTTCTTGTGGTTATCATTTTTATGTTGTAGTTTTTCGCTTGTACTTGCTAAGCTATCCATCTTATATTATAGTGCTAATAATAATTTTCATTATGTCCAAAGCCATTTTATTTGCATTGTCGTATCTTCATTTGCATTGGAACCGAGTTCTATTTTGCAGGGCGGTGACTTCAATAGCTCACTCGGTATGTTTTCTATCATCCTGTTGAAATTAGGATGACACATTTGTCTAGTTTTTCAACATTGTAATATTCTTACAACTCTACTCCTCTTATTTTTTTTATAAATAATTTTGCCGGGACTTGTGGAGAGAGCATATACGGAGCAGATTTCCCAGGTGAGAATGCCAATCATAATGCAATAATTCAAAATATTTTATTGTTCAAGGAAGCTCAATATGACTATTGATTCTGATAAGATATTAATATTGTTCTTGAGAATTATTTTAGATGAGAGACCTAGGCCAACACGTAAGTGCGATGAACGGGGACTTTTGTGTATGGACATATGTGATCGCCTTGGTATCAGCTCTCATTTCGTTATAACCCTACAACCAGATCACGAACTCAACAGGTTTCTTTGAATTATTAAGCACTGTGTTCTTCCCTTGGTTAAGTGTGTATAAATTGCTTGGTATGTGACTCTGTGTACATATTTCATGTGGTCTTCGGTAAGGTAGCTTCCGGAATTGAAACATTAGACACTTTGACAAATGCCCCTTTAGGAAGCATCAATTCAAGTCTCTGATTGTGGCGAATGCCCAATGGCAGGTATGTGGGTGATAGTGCAGATCTCATATTTAAATTAGTATGGATTTTGGATATACAAGATTGAATCTACAAGGGTTTTATACCTATTTAGGTTATTTAAATTATTTTACTCTTTTAAATTCAATTATGAGGATAAAAAAGTTTTTTTTTCCACAAAATGTAGTTATATATTCTCTTATTTTGCAGGACACAGAAAAAGAAAAAAAAAAACAAGCAAGGAACTAAGAGGCCCTGAAGAGAAAAAAACAAGATTGGATCATAAAACTGTCGAACCAGTCACCTAACTAGTCCTGTCCGACCGATTGACTGGTTTAGAGTTTAATCAACTTCTTAGGATTTCAAAAATTTGTATGTAATTCTATATATTTTCAAAAATTGCAAATTAAGACTTTAAGGGAAGTTTGAGATGCCTACTTTCTAATGTAAAAAAAAAAAAATCACTGAAAAATATTATCACTTGATCCTCAAAAATTCTTAAATTCCAAAATTATTCTAAAAAATATTGTCGTTCAAGTTCACTTTCTCACCGGTCTGGCTCAGGATTAGTTTTGATTTGACTCTGATTTAATTCACTGACCTTCAACCCATTATCCATATAGGCTCAATGGCCTGTCCGGGTTTAATAACATTGATTATTTCCCATTAAACTAAAATATGAATTACATTTATTGTTACTTTACTTTTTTCACGAAAATACGAAGTTTTGGTTACAGTGCCTCAGTGATGATTGCACAAAGCCATTATTGTTAAACTCTAAGGATACAAAAGTAAGTTTTGAGCTTTCAAACTACGGGGTATATCCAAATAATCACCCAACCTGCGTGCTCCAAAAGTTTATCTTCCGAACAAACGGCATATTGCAAATCACATTAATTCACCCCCTCCTCCTCATTCTTTTTTTTTTTTTTTGAAGTTTATTAAAATACTCAAATCTAATAAGGTAAATTTGATTCTCCTCTCATTTTAAAAAAACGTAAATTTCTTAAATACTAAAAATTTTAAACGATATAAATATTGTTAGATTAAAATTAGTATTAATTTTTAGGAGATTTATTAGAAGTTTTGAAAAAAAAAATTACTACCTCATATCTTATATCTAGGAGCACGAAAATATGTTTACCTTGATCCTAAATATAAGGTTTCAATATACTTTAAGTTGTCTCTCAAATTTATAAATTATAAATTTTCCACAAAGCATCCCTATTGTTTGTGTATAGTAAGGGAGTTCCATGAAGGGGTGTAATTATGATGCACATAATTAAAAAGAGTATTATGAGTATCAAAAGCCTTGTAGCCTAGTGGTATGGATGCTCTCTTATAAATGGGAAGTTGCGGGTTTGATCCTAACTTAGCCTGTTAGCGCTTGATCATAACTAAGTTTGTTAGTGCATGCTTTTGTAACTAAAAAAAGAAGTATTGTGAGGAAACTAATAAATATTTTTTACAAATAACTAATTTAACTAATTTTTTTAATATATGCAAATTAGTTATATACACCTTATATATATTAAGAACCTGAGAGAGTATGACTAGTTATTAAATTTAAATAAAAAATTGTAGTTATAATTTATTTCAATTATCAAACAGCAGAGGAAAAGGACAGAGCATTCAGCTGCCTTTACCTTGCGATTGATTTTCCTTTTATATATATTTGTTATAACTTATATTCAAGAACGATTATTTGGAAGAACTCGACAAGTTTTGGTGTGGACCAGAAGCAAGAGTTTATAAAAGGTAAAATGTTACTTGAAATGGTAATTGCAATTAATATACCAGCTTTTGTTTGCAGAAGCGCCTATACCGACGTATGTGTAAGAGGAAACTATAGAAAATTTTGGTTTCTTGCATCATTATATATTATGATTTAAATACTCATTGATCATAGCTTGGACATGCATTATTAGTCTCGTAGGAAGATCCACTTACCTTATCTCTAATACTCCGTGCCATGTAATACAAACGATTTTGTTTGGACATTAATTTATCCATATGACGTTAACTTTGCCTTTGAATAATTTATCCATATACCATGCAAACACCTAATGCCTCTGTGAGATACATCACGTAAACACAAGTTTTCCCCTTTTCATGCAATTCTTTATGGTGGCATGCAGCAGATCGAGTTTTACACTCTGGAAGAAGATGATGCTTCTTGTTACCCTTTCATCATCTTCTCTTGTTCCTCTACATTGAAACCATGGTGTTTCTCTTCTTTTCTTTGAGATCAAACAACAAGAAAAAATTATTTCTTTCCTGAGTTGAAGCTGGTTCTTCAAATATATGTGTGTGTATCTCCGTCTTCAAGGTTTCGAAAGTGACATTTTCTTTATTGTTTTTGGTTTTTCAGCCACAGACCGACGTCTAGCTCAAAACTGAGAGGCTGCTCAGAAGAATCGTCTAAGGAAAAAGGTATTATGAGTTGGTGAAGATCATAACAGTTACTGTGTTGGGCACACAAAAAAAATTATCTTGTAGTCACTTTAATTTCTCTGCACTTTGTAGCAGCCAGAGGGTCCAGGAGGATAAAGCAAAACCAGTTTGAACAAGACCTTGAAAGATCCTGTCAGGTTCCAAATCATACTTCTACTCTCTAATAAGTAAAAAGTTAAAATCAAACTGAATTATATAGTCAAAAAAAAAATCAAAATGAATAATGCAGCTGCTAGTAGTTATATATTTCATTTGTAATTATGCGTGTTTGTTTAATATATACTGACAGTTCTCGTGAATTTTTCTGTTGATTTCAATGGTTATTTTCATGTTGCATCGTCATGATTTTCTAGTTACTATTACTAAAAGTAAAATTGAAATGAAATGAACGTAGTGACTTATTTTATCTCTTCATTATTTTATCTTGTTACTTAAACAATTTTCTTGTCGATTCTTTTCTTTGTTTCACCAAGATAACCATAGTTTATCGATCTGGTCATTAATTTCATATTGCCGTGTCATAATTTTACTGTTACTAAAAATTAAAAAATTGAAAATTGAAAAGTAATGAACATAGTGAATTTTTATCTGTCCATGATTGTATCTTACTATTAAAATTATTTTCTTGTTTCACTACTGTTCATGATTTTCTTATTACTAAAATGAACATCTTTTATCTGTCCAGTAATTGCTTGGTCATAACATGCTCTCTAGCAATTGCTATAAAATATCATTACACATATTGAGCAGGTCTTGAATTCACGTTATCTTTTCGTTATTTTCTTCCGCCGTTTGAAGCTGAATTCATTAGCGTAACACCCTGTGGATTAGATTTAGAATTTGAATATCAAAATCTGCTGTGAATTTTTTTTTTATCATTTTTGTGTTGGATCCTGTCACAACATTAATTTCAAGTCCAAGTTGCATGAAGTCCAACTCTCAACTTGCTATCAATTTCAATTTCTTATCCCTTGATGTAATGTCTATTTTTACCCCGAAAAATCTCTCATTTTTAAAAAAAATATTTTTGAAAGTATTTTTGGAGAAAGTATTATGGTGAAAATTTCTCAAGTGAGAATGTCATTCCTGCTTAAAATGTCTTTTTTTGTTATTTTGATAGGGAGGGTATTTATATTGTTCTTTTAATTTATTTCACAATCACAAGAACAATATAAATACCCTGTCTATAGAAATAAATAGATAAAAACTTTGAGTATTGAATGTCATTCTGACGTGGAAAAAATACCGTAAATGCTTTCTCCACAAATACGTGCAAAAATATATTTGAGAGAGAGAGAGAGAGAGAGAGAGAGAGATGCAAGGGGTATAAGAACAAACGTTGCATCAAGGGAGAAAAAATGATATATATTTATAAAAATTTAAGCATTGGACCCTTCATTTTCATGTTTTTTCATGGTTAAAAGTTCTTGTTCTTTAGGTTTAAGTCATCTAATCTGAAACAAAATATTTTGAATTATTGCATTTTGCATAGTTAAAACTTAAAGGTATGATTGGTATTGAAGATTTAAATATTTAGTTATGTTAATTGTGAAGCCTAGCCCTCGATATGTTGTTAAGGTTCTCAATATTTTCTTTGTAAATGGTTAAATGAAAACGACAAATTATCCTCTAAGTTTAAATGGTCATCTTCAACTTGAAAATAATCTTAAGATGAAAAGTTGAGGCAAAACATTATTTTATTTGCTCTTACCTTGAAACTGAAGTTCTGTTTCACTACTCTCTAACTACTCATTTTTTTGGTATTTTGTTTGTAGTTTTTGTCCACCACATGCATGAACTATAAATCTTGTTCTCCTTTGTTTTGGATAATCAATGTAGCCAGAGGATCTTATCAGTGTTTATTTGCCAATATTATTTTTATTATATTTTGTAATAATTTATGCCTAACTATAATCTCTGAAGCTTATATATTAACACAAGTAGTAATAAATAGTCAAATTTGGGAAACCCAATTTTAAAATTTTAGTTGAAGTTATTGTGTTCGACCAAAATGTTTTGCCTAAATTCTTGTGTCATTTTTAACTAATTATAGAGCAATGATATGGCATGCTTGGGTAAGGTCCGGGTAGGTTCAACCTTTGAGGCATGGCTTGAATTTATTGATGCCCGGCAGAGTTACTATTCAGTAATTGATAAATTAATTTAGGGTTTTGGTGCAAAAACACCTATATACTTTTGTCAAAGTGCATCTAGCATCATAAATTTTACTTGTGTGCAAAAATGTCCACAAACTTTTAAAAAATGAGCAAAAATGCCATATCCGTTAAAGTTGACTAACACCGTTACTTTTTGTTAGGTGGGCCTCATATTATTATTTTTTAAATGATCATTTTACAAGAAGGGCTAAGGGGCAATTTTACTTAGAAAGTTTTCATTAAGGGGCAATTTTGCCTAGGACGTTTCTCGGTGGGCAATTTAGCCCTGGCTATTATCTCTAAGGGAAGTTTGAGATGCCTACTTTCTAATGTTAAAAAATCACTAAAAAATATTATCACTTGATTCTCAAAAATTATTAAATTCTAAAATTATTCTAAAAAATAATATCGTTCAAGTTTACTTTCTTATCAGTCTGGCTCAGGATTAGCTTCGACTTGACTCTGATCTAAAAAATAATATCGTTCAAGTTTGAGACAGGTTCAGTGGCCAGCCCAGAGGTTGACCATCATTATTCTTAAAACCTCACTGTTAAGCCAATGCAGCTGACAAAGTGTGACAGCTTAAAAGGTTGACCATCATTGTTCCATGTCATGGGAAATTTTCTCCCCACAAACTATGCTTCTTTCACAAAATTCAAGGCGCAGCGACCCCTCCTTACAATATCCCGCACTCATTTTGCCACCTATTCTGGGGTTTCATTTCTGGGTTGCTTAGGAACAACATCAGCACCAGAGAGAATACCAATACTAATAACACTATCAAAACTATGGGCATTATCAGTGTCGGAGGATGTAGAACTAGCCATTGTAACTTGAAAGCAAAACTCATTCAATCAGCCATAGGAAATAGAGTAATGGGTTTTCTAGAAAAACATGATGCACGACTAAGGACAAAACCTATCTAGGTAAGACAAAGTGAAAAATACAGAGAATGCATAATATAAAGGGAGAATGTGAAATATAGAAGAGAAATCATAACTTAAAACAAGGAGAATAGAGCACATGAAGGAAAGCGACCTAGCTAAAGGTTCGAAATGAAAAAGTGAGTTAGGAAATCCAAATGACTCACTCAGGTTTTGGACCAAAGTTCAAAAAAGTAGTGGAGGATGTGGTTCACCTGAAAATGATTGTCAATGGCCAAAAAAGCCAACCGGAGTTGTGGAGTTCTGAGTATGATGTGTAACGTTCAACCAAAGACAGTCATGTTAAGTGTAACAACTTGGGAAAGTGAAGAGGTGCGAGATAGCGGGTGTTTTAAAATGACTTGACGAAACTTACGGTTATAAGTTTCGAAGAGTTATGAAAGGTGGCCATTTTCTTATGGTTTTGAATTTACAACTGTAATGAACCTTTGAATGAAAGTTCACAGTTGTAACAATATAATCATTAGGTTTTGTAAATGATAACGTTGATTTCGTAATAACCGCTAGGTATTCAACATGATATTCTAAAAAGTGACAGGTTTTACATAATAAACATTACTTATTTTACTTTTTTTTAATAATTTTTAAAGTTGGCTATTCAACCCCATAGTACAAAAATAATTAAAAAAAAAAGAAAATGAAAACGAGAGTGTGAATAAACTAACAAAAAATTAAAAAGTCAAAAGTTGGAATAGAAGTGGATGGGTAAGGGTTTCACAGGTTATCCAGCAAATCGTGTCCTTTGAATGGAAAGGGTTATGTTATAGAGCTAAAGTTGTTGTTATAAATTGCCACAGTTAACATAAGTAATGGTTATTCACTAATAATTGTGAACATCCCTTGTAAATACCTAAATTAGTAGCGTTTGTTTACTAATAACTGTGAAGAGACAATTTTTTAAAAAACATTTTTAGGCTACATTGCCCTAACGATTAATTATTTTTAATATTCAAAAATAAAAACCCAGTAGTGGTTTTTGGTCATCACCGTTACTTTTGTCCTCCTCCTCTTGCCCCCCTCACTCGGCATATCATCAACATCTAAGTAAGGAGACGAAGTGTCTGACAAGAAGTGATCATATATAACCTAACTGTGATGAAGGATGAGGTCCAATTTCCTGTTCAGACTATGGGTGTATCTAGCAAGATGCCTTGTGAAGTGGTCAAGGATGGCCAACGTGTCACACTCCACCAGCCCACACACACGGCTCCACCGTGGCCCTCACTGATGGCGGCGGACTCACAGGAGTCCCTCGCTCCCCAAGCGAGGTTTTTCGCCTCCATGGGGATCGAAGCCACTACCTGGGGGTAAGTAGCGCCTCAATGCATCCCAACTACCACTTGAGCTAGGCCTTTTTATTGTCACACCCCACCGGCCCACACACACAGCTCCACCTTGGCCCTCACTGATGGCGGCAGACTCACAAGAGTCCCTCACTCCCCAAGAGAGGTTTTTTGCCTCCGTGGGGATCGAAGCCACTACCTGGGGGTAAGTAGCGCCTCAATGCATCCCCACTACCACTTGAGCTAAGTGGTAGTGGGGATGCATTGAGGCGCTACTTACCCCCAGGTAGTGGCTTCGATCCCCACGGAGGCGAAAAACCTCGCTTGGGGAGCGAGGGACTCTTGTGAGTCTGCCGCCATCGGTGAGGGCCAAGGTGGAGCCGTGTGTATGGGCCGGTGGGGTGTGACACAACGTCTGTAGTAGAACCTCCATTTGAGTAGGAGGAGGAGGAGGTGGTGGTGGTAGTGGTGGAGGAGGAGTATGTGGTAGTGGTGTGCTGGAGGCGGTGGTGGAAGAGGAGGGGCTTGTAGAGGAGGAGGGTGAGGATGATAAGGAGGAGGGCAAATGGAAAGAGTTCTCTGGCGTATGATCATGATAAGGAAGAGAATGATGAGGTTATGAAAATGTGCTTTTAGAAAAGTACTAAGAACAAAAGGAATAGATTAGTGTAAATAGGCTTGAATATTTCCCTCTAAAGTATTTAACTTAGGAGAACTGGTACTTGGTGTCGAATCGAATGAGGTTTTGAAAAAGTTCTTTTTAGATTTGCTTTTTCAACATGATAGTTTTTTATTATGAAATATCGTTTTTGCCGTTCATACTTTACGGTAAATGGATATAACCGTTATGTTTGCATTTTGCTAATGTAAGATTGGAAAACTAATTATTTGTAAGTGTTACATGACGGTTGTTTCTAAAGAACTGTCACTTTTGTTATTAAATAAAAGACGGTTATTAACTACAACCATTATTCTTGTGTTTGGTGCATATAATTAACCATTACTTTTAAGCGTTATATATCCTTGCGCGACCTCCACCTTGATATACATAACGTTTATTAGTTGTAACCGTTATGTATTAAACGTTATAAATGCACAAATCTATAGTAGTGCAATAGAGGATCATTTCTTATGAAACAGATTAATTAGATCTACAAAGATTGTGTGTTCTAGCACTCACATACTCAGATCTAAGTATTGCATGCCAATTTGCAACACTCTCAATGATAGTTGTATCTAGCATTCCACAAATAATTCAATCGTATGGCCTTGTAAGTAGTCACTAGCTCGTTCAAGTAATGCCATTTTTTCAATATCCCAAAATAATTGATATGATATTGCAATTTTTAATTATACTCTAAAATTTATAAAAACATTAATTTTCTATTCCATGAAAGCTTAAAAACAAATGACAAATTTGTGCAATAAATCTATGAATAGAAAATTAAAATATCCCAAAAGAAAATTACTTACATATAATTTTTGAAAGGAATTAAATCTATTAATTTAGGAAAGTCAGGTAGCTCATCAAATATGAAACCATTTGCAATGGTTTTATTTTTATAATAGGCAATATGACAACCAAGATTCAAATGTCAACTTCTAGTCCTTATTGTCCTCTTGAATTTCTTTGCTCGGGCCACAATTAATTTTTTTTGGGGTCTGAATAGTCCACGATTAATAATAATCTCTCATATTCTTATATAAAGGTAATAGTTTTCATAAAAAAAAACTTTAGATTGGTGGTATAAATAAAAGATATAATACAAAAAAAAGAATTATTGAAATGCTTGCCACTACGGTTATTAAAAGAAAAATTCCACCTTTCCAGGTTAAGCCATCTTGATTTTTTTAAATCGCAAATTTTTAGAATATATTTCTTGTCAAAATTAATTTCATGGAATTCTACCACCACAATATGCCATGGATTAAAATTGCCGCGAATTAATCTTAATCAATATAGGTCAAAGTGAAAAAATTGTGCAGGGTATCACATTGAACATCAAAACACCTTAATGCTTGAGAGGAAGAGAGAGGAGCTGTCTTTTGGAACTCGTGCCAAGAGCGTGATGAAAGCCTCCAAAAATGGTCGTCCAATGTCTATTGAAGGGTATGAATCTTTTGCTAAAAAAATAGGAAATGCAGAGAGCATCAGGAATGCATCTCCAACCATAACAAGGCAGACATCTCCAACCAATACAGGGCATGCAATTTCATACAAGGATTCGCTTATCAGATTTAAAGGAACATAGTATAATGGTGTTGCTCATGGGATCTCCAGTTCTGAGGAAGATGCTCTGCTATCTGATCTCCTGAATCAATCCTGGGAGCTTCCTGAACCTTCTGATGAACTGAAGCAGCTGATGGATATCTACCCAACTATGCAAATGTCGCAAGAGGAACTTAATCGTTGGGCAAGACCCTGGAACGCCTCCCTTATCATCACTATCCTGGGTGCTAGAATCAATTTCTACATGTTAAAGGATCATCTGTGTAGAATATGGCAGACCAATGGTTTCGATTTAATTGATCTTCCCAACAATTACTTTGTTGTTAAATTTAAGGATCATGAAAAGTGGGAACATCACTATAAAAAAATCCTACTCGGAGGTCCATGGACGATTGCCCCAGCACACAATATTAGTGTAGAGATGGTATCCTTTCTTTGATCCATTTCACAATCCTCTTGGAAGAGTAGCTACTTGGATCCGAATTCCCCACGTTCCATTACTCTGCTACAACAGGGAATGTATGTGGAGACTAGAAGATATGATTGGAAAAGCCCTTAGGGTCGATATGAACATTATCGAGAACCCGGATGATATCGAAGTAAAAATCCATAGGGGACGCTATGTTGGAATTTGCGTAGAAATGGACTTGCAGAAAAAACTAATTCCTAGAATTATCTCTGGTTCAGCTCTTTTTAACATAGAGTATGAGGGGTTTAGGCTTATCTGTTTTACCTATGGTAAATTTGGCCACCGAAAGGAGCAGTGCCCATTAGCCATGAAATCTGTTGGAATGCCTCCTGCTGGAAACACGTCGATTGTCAATGGTTTGTCTTTGGTGGGGAATCTGAACCCGAATCAGGCTTCTTCATCCTCTCCGAAGGTGTCACCGGAAAAATCTCTTCCGGCCAAGGATCAACAATTCAGCCCATGGATGCTCGTGAGAAAACCTGCCAGAGCGCGTTTTTTGAGATGAACTAAGGGTAGGGGCAGAGTGGGTGAATGGAACCATTCCGATTCTACAGAGGGTATGGGTGAAGGCAAAGTTTCTCAGTCCAGATTCGCCGCTCTAACAGGTACGGATCCTGCTGAAGATGCGAATCCTAAGTTTAATTCGAACTCGATAAAGAACGATGGGAA
This sequence comes from Inga laurina, assembly GCA_963855925.1. Classification (NCBI taxonomy): domain Eukaryota; kingdom Viridiplantae; phylum Streptophyta; class Magnoliopsida; order Fabales; family Fabaceae; genus Inga; species Inga laurina. Next base: position 31,496,798 of record OY979708.1, read on the forward strand.
AACAGAACCAGGTGATGCAGTGAAGCTAGTCGCTGACGGAATGTAAAGAAGAGGGAAAGGATTTAGACTTGGTCAAACTACTCTAAAGAGAGGCTTCCACATGGGGAAAGGGAAATGGGCTGAAGTGAAAAAACAAAATGAAGCCTCCAAGACCAATTCAAATGGGGTAAACGTAAAGGGCATTGACTCAGCCATGGGCCCAATAGATGCATCGAATTTACCTCCATTAAAGTCCAAGAAGGGAGTTAAACAAAGGGCTCATAACTTGGTTAGAGGCAGCATGCAAAACCGTGGGCCTCAACACCAAAATGAGCCTATTTGTGGGCCTCAAGATATAACCCATGCAACAACTCTAAACAAGAGCAATGATCCCTATGGAATTGAATCTGAACATAGCACGTTGGTATTTCCAAGTGGGGCCGAGAAGCAGGTGACGAATCAGACCCCAGATTCTATGAGCATGGCATTGGTTCCTCTGAATCATACCAGTTCTAATCAGGACTTGCATGAGCTTGGGTCAGAGATACGTTCCATCTCCCAGCTAGAAATTGTTGTCCTTATGGGAGAAAAACCACCAGACAAGTAAGTTTTTTTTGCCCCTCCTCGTCCCCTTTGTAGTTTTATGATTATCTCATCTTGGAATTGTCATGGGGCGGGTGGTAGTTCTTTTCCTAGAGTGTTGAAGGATGTGGTTAATAAATATGGAATTAATGTAATGTGTTTAATGGAACCCAGGATCAGTGGGAATATAGCAGATAAAGTTGTTAGGAAACTGGGGTTTAATGACTGGCTGAGAATTGAAGCTACTGGTTACGCAAGGGGTATATGGGTGCTATGGGACAACTGGGAGTTCCATCTTGAATATATTGCTTCTAACACCCAATTGCTTCACTGCAAAATTTTTGACAAAAATAATTTGGACCCTATGTTTGTAACTTTTGTTTATGGAGATACTAGTGTTTTGAAGAGAAGGGAACTGTGGTCGTCTCTTTATGCCATTTATCAAATGGTGAATATCCCCTGGCTAGTCTTAGGAGATTTCAATACCTTCCTTAATCCCGGTGACAAGGATGGTGGAGCTGCCCCTAGCCATAGCTCTATGATTGAGTTTCAGAGTTGCATTAATCGCTGTAACCTTATCGCAGTACCTTTTGAAGGTGACCGATTCACTTGGGAGAAAACTCGGGTTAAAGAGAGACTAGATTAGGTTTTCTGTAATTTTGACTGGGAAATTCACAACCCTCAATCTAAATCCTTTCATCACCTCAGGTTTAAGTCCGATCATCGTGTAGTTGTTGTTGCTGACCATCGTACCAATGCTCGTAGTAATAGGGTTAGGAAGTTCCTTTATCAAGTAGCATGGTGTATTGAAGAAGGGTTTAGCGATGTGGTTAAAGCAGCTTGGCAAGGGAAGAATTGGCTCCAAGGCCAATCTCAATTTACAAAAGATGCTTCAGAGTGGAAGATAGAGTGGTTGGAAATATTGCAAAAAAGAAGAGAGAAATCATCCGTAGATTGGAAGGTATAGACCGAGCCAGGATTAGAGAGGGTTCCCAAAATGGTCTCTTCAAGATTGAAAAAAATCTTTGGGACATGTACCAAAAAATTGCTCTACAAGAAGAATTGATCTGGTTCCAGAAATCGAGGTGTAAGTGGCTAAGTGGCGGTGACAGAAATACGAAATATTTTCATGCCAATGTTATAACAAGGAGGAAATGGGATAAAATTGTGGCTCTGCAAGATGACAATGGAAACTGGGTCTCGGATGGGAATATTTTAAGAGATATGGCTCTTGAATATTTCCAAAAGCTTTATTCGGCTGAGAATGTCTCTTCTCCCTTCTCTCCTTGGATGGCCCGATTCCCAGCTTTAGACACTCAACAACTAGATCTCCTCCAGAGGCAGGTATCACCGGTTGAGATCAAGAATGCGGCTTTCGAGATGGGAGCCTTTAAAGCTCCAGGACCAGATGGCCTGCATCCCCACTTCTTCCAAACTCAGTGGGATTTGGTTGGGCAGAAGATTTGTGACCTGGTAATTAGCATTTTTGGCAATCCGGATAAAGTGCAAGCAATAAACCAGACAATGCAAACATCATTCTTATTCCAAAGGTTGATCATCTTGCATCCTTAAAAGATCTTAGGCCCATCTCTTTGTGCAATGTAAGCTACAAAATTGTCAGCAAGGTTATTGCTAATCGTCTCAAAGGTGTCATGAGCCATCTTGTAGTAGAAAACCAATGTAGCTTTATCTTCGGGAGGCAAGGGGTGGACAATATCATCATAGCTCAGGAGGCGATCCATACCATGAGGAACAAGAGAGGCAAAAAGGGCTATATAGCTGTGAAAGTAGACATGGAGAAGGCTTTTGACAGGCTTGACTGGCGTTTCTTGGAATTCACTCTTCATAGCCTAGGATTATGTGCAGGTTTTGTTAAGTTGATTATAAGTTATGTTTCTTCCTCTTCTATGAGCATTATCTGGAATGGAATGTCTTCTGATTCTTTCAACCCTTTAAGAGGAGTAAGGCAGGTGATCCTCTGAGTCCATTCTGTTTGTTCTTTGTATGGAGTTACTCGATCAGCTAATTCATCAAGAGGTTGAAATGGGAAACCGGCGTCCCCTTCAAATGAGTACTTCAGGTCCCCGTATTTCCCATCTTTTCTTCGCTGATGACCTCCTTCTCTTTGGTGAAGCTTCTAATGAGCAGATGGAGGAGATAAGAAATGTTATAGATCTATTCTGTCGAGTTTCTGGCCACAGGATTAATCTTAATAAATCTAAAATGTTTGTGTCCAGGAATGTCCATTTTAACAGAGCATATGAGTTGAGCCAGATTGTGGGGGTTGGGCTGACGGCCGACCTTGGAAAATATTTGGGTGTTCCCCTCCTTCACAAACGTATGGTTAAGATGACCTTTGCTCCACTTCTCCAAAAGGTGAGGTCGAAGTTGTCTAACTGGAAGGGTAAATATCTAACCATGGCAGGCCGGACGGTCCTCATCAAGTCTGTTCTGTCTGCCATTCCTCAATATCCGATGCAATCAACTTTGGTTCCGAAAGGAGTCCTATCAACAATTGAAAAATTAAGCAGAGACTTCTTTTGGAATCAGCACGATGATACTAAGAAAATGCACCTGATTGCATGGGACATTCTCAAAAGGAGGAAGCATGAAGGAGGTCTGGGAATTAAAGACCTTCGCTGCCAAAACAAAGCTTTGCTCATGAAATTATGTTGGAATCTTATCACAAAGCCGAAAGCTCTATGGGTGAAATGTTTACATGCTAAATACTCTTGTGGCTTATCTTTGGTTCCTCATGTGCAAAGGTGGCGCAACCAATCGGTTGTGTGGAGTGGAATTGTAGCAGTTTGGGGTGATTTCCAAGGGGGCCTTGGCAAGAAGCTCAGAAGTGGAAGGAGCACGTAGGCTTGGCAGGATTGCTGGGCCCCGGTTGACAAGCCACTAAAATTTTTCATTGAAAGGAATATGCACCTTGTTGATATGGATGCTCCTGTTTGCTCCTTTACTTCCCAATCTGGTTATTGGGACAGGGCCAAATGGGAGACCTTTCTGCCCAATTGGGTGGTTGATAAAATCATGATGCTCTCCCCTCCAATCGGCATTATGGATGAAGTTGTTTGTTGGTGAAACGCTCCCGATGGTAACTTCAGCGTGAAATCTACCTACGAAGGTATCTACCACCAGCAGACCCTCAGTAATCAATCTCACTGGCGACATTTATGGCACTGGGGAATTCCTGGAAGAGTCAAACACTTTATGTGGCAAGTTTTCCATGAGGAGCTCCCAATAAATGAGACTAAAGTGAGACATAACCCGAGTGCCCCAAACACTTGCCCTTTTCAATGTGAGAGCGAAGAGAGCATCCTTCATGTATTGAGAGATTGCGAGCAGGCCCAGAGAGTGTGGGTTTCTTTAACTAACCATCTATACTTTACTATGTTTTTGTTAGATCTCATGTTTTGATGATAACAAAGAATGGTATGAAAAAGATTTGAATAATAAATAAGTTTGAACAAAGTAATAATAGGGAAAAGCATCACTTGAAGTAAGCATTGGAGTAATGAAGAAAGGCTAAGAGAAAATGCTGAGAAACTTGATCAGAAGCAAATTTTCTAAGGCATTACTCGAGTATGTACTCGAGTAATGAGAAAAAACTTGAAGTAACCAGAGACACCTTTGAGTAACCTGCCAACGTTATTCGAGTAAGTACTCAAGTAATATTGTAAATGATTTCAAGTTGCTCTCGGCCTGCCAATGTTACTCGAGTAGCTACTCAAGTAACCAGGTAAATACTTGGAGTTGCTCTCGGCCTGCCAACGTTACTCGAGTAGTTACTCGAGTAACTATGTAAAAGTCTTCCAATTGCTCTCGGCCTGCCAATGATACTCAAGTATGTACTCGAGTTACTCTGTTTCAGAAAATGTGTTGCTCTCGGCATTTTGTACCCTGCCAATGTTACTCGAGTAGCTACTCGAGTAACGCACTGTGGTAAGCAAAAATCTGAAGGTAGTACTCGAATAACTTAATCTATTTTTATCATATTTCACTCGAGGTGCTACTCAAGTTTGTAGGTAGTTAATGATTCATTTTTAAGTGGATTACTCGAGTATGTACTCGAGTATGCCGGGTTATTTTTAAAGAAAAACTTCAAGTCATTACCCGAGTAAGCAATACAGAAAAATTATGTTTACTCGAGTATGTACTCGAGTAACAAGGTAATCAAACTTGATGTGCTCTCGGCCTTGAAATCCTGCAACATTACTGGAGTAAAGCATCGAGTAACCAAAAGTTTATTTGAAGGTTTACTCGAGTTGGTACCTGAGTAACCTATGAAGAAAAGAGTACATTACTCGAGTAGGTACCCGAGTAAACATACATTTCCAAAGGTTTGATATGTTGTTTATTACATGCACTACCCGAGTAATCTCATATTTGTTTGTTGACTTACAGTTCATCAAAGTTTTCTCGATGATACTCGAGTAAGTACTCGAGTAAACTTTAATGGATACTCGAGTAGCTAGCTACTCGAGTAGGGAAACCCAGAAATTTAGAAATCATTCAAACGTTCATTGATTTGTTTCCTATATGATTAACCTTCCATTGTATTAGTATTCCTAGCATATTTATAGATAAACAATGAAGAAATCATATCAAATAAGGAAAGTCAAATGAGAAGTTCAAATGCCACCTACCGCCAACGGATATATTTCAAATACTGGAAAAGTCAATAGTGGCTGCGCACTCTCCAACGGACGAGAAGAAAATGCTCCAACGGTCTTCACCAACATATCTATATAAATGGGAACATCCAAACAGAGAAAACAACAAGATCACACACAAACGAATCTTCAAGTTTATACTCTGTTTTACGTGATATTTGTAACTCTGTACTTCAGTTATTCTTATTCACTCTTGAGAGAGATATTTCATTCAAACTCAATATTTGTTATTGAGATAACTTAAGGTTGTGGAACTTTGAGTTGGGATTGGATTACAACTTGTAAGGGGAAGCGACTGTCCAGGTGAAGGAACTTGCTTATACTGAGGTGCCAAGAACCCACTGAATCTTGGAAGTTATAGTGAAACTCTCAGAGAAGCTCTGAGGACTGGACATAGGTCAAAGTAGTTGTGACCGAACTAGTATAACTCCCGGTGTACACTTCGGTGATATTTCTCCTTACTCCTTACTGTTTTAATTTCACAGTCAAATTTTATATTTGCAACGAAATATTTAGTATCACCCAATTCACCTCCCTCTTGGGTGAAACGTTTGCTCTAACATTTGGTATCAGAGCGTAGGTCTTCTTGTTAAGGTATAACAACCTAAGAAGGATCCAATGGCAAGCATGGGTGAAGGAATTCTTCCCAACGGAGCATCCATCACTAGACCTCCCGGTTTCAGTGGAGAACACTTTTCTTTCTGGAAAGAAAAATTCAGAGTGTTCGTGATGGCTACCGAATATGGGCTATGGGATGTAATTAAGAGTGGAAATTATCAACCTACAAAGATTGTAGATTCTCAGAAAATTCCAAAGACGCCAGCGGAATATGATGAGAATGACAAGAAACTTATCACTCTCAACAGCAAGGCAATTCTGATGTTACAAAGTGCCTTGAGTCAAAGTGAATACTTCAGAATTTGCACACTTCCAACAGCAAAGGAAATATGGGAAGCTCTGGAAATAGCTCATGAATGAACTTCGGGAATAAAGGAGAATCGGATCAACACCTTGGTCACTGAATTCGATCTACTTCGGATGAAATCAGGTGAATCAATATCTGAATTCGAACTTAGATATACTCATCTTGTTAATCAACTTGCAGCACTTGGGAAAATTTATGATCAGCATACCCAAGTACGAAAGATTTTGAATATTCTTTCTAAAGAGTGGGAGGCTAAAATCACTGCGATAGAAGAAGCAAAAGGAGAATCAATGAGATCAGTTGCTTCTTGATAAATCACAATTTTAATATATTTTATCCCACCTTATTCATTTATTTTGGGAATTATTTTAGGCTAATTTGGATTTATTAGATAATATTTGGATTATTAGCCAATTATAGGAAATAATATAAATTTGAATGGATTATGATATTATTGAACTTAAATTGATAATATTTTAATTGTTATATTATGATTGGAAAATATTTCCAATTATATGATAAATCACGATTTTATTATATCTTGCAGGATAAGGAAAAGCAGATTGAAAGATCCTACGGTGCAGAAATTTTCTGGAAAGCTAAAAGAATATCCAACGGTTGAATTTTATTTGGGATTTTTAAATTTTAACGGGCTCAAGTTGATATCCAAAAAGCCCTCTTCTCCTCCCTTTTAATTACCCTAGCAGACACAAAAATACGGGGGAAGAGGCCGAGACACAGCCGCTGGACGCACTCGCAGAACGCTGACACGAGCTACACGGAGGGACGATACTGCTAGGAGTTCTTGGCTTGAATATAATTGACGCACTCCAGGGATATTGATTCATTGAATTGCAATTGCTATTCTTTCTCCACGCGGGTCCCACGTCCATTCTCTTATTCTCATGGCTGTGACGTGTTTGGGAATTGGAGGGAGAACCAATATCATGGAGGCTTAAATTCTTTTGGGAGGTAACTTGGGAGGAGCATGGAGGAAGCTAGAGCCTAGGAGCTTACATTTGAAGACCATAAGGGAGTGTCTTTCTTTTATCTTTTTGATTCAAGACTTAAGATTATTTAGTTTTAAATGATTTTGGGTTGTCTTAATTGAGAACAATCTAGTTTTAGATTGTAGACTTATTTTTGATTTGGATTAAATTGATATTTTGGATTTGCTTTGTTCTTAAATGATTATTGGGATTTTTGTTTGCAAACATTTGATTGTCAATTATATTATTAATCGAGTTTTCATTATTAATTTAATTGTCGATTTGGGTTTGATCTCTTGATTGTTTAATTAAGGTGATTAATTGTCGAATTGTTTAATTAGGCAATTGTAAACATAATTTCCAAAATATCTTAAGCAATTGTGATTGGTTTTTAATGGATTTAATTAACCACCATTTTTTCCATTATGAGTTTTCCAGTGGATTAGGTGTTATTGAGCATGAGGGTTTCCCATGTCTTGATTAGGTGATTAAGTTTATTAATTCCAATTTTTCATGAATCTCCCTTTGGTCTAATAAATTGAATGGCTAAGAAAGCCAAATCCATGTGAATCCTGAGTTGTCCCCTTCACCATCATAACTGAACTAACCTTTGTTGATTTTCTTAGATATTAGTTTATTTCTTTTCCTTAGGATTTTAATTTCCCTATCATAAGAAAAACCCCAAAAATTGCATGTTCATTATTTAGGTTAGTTTCATTCTCATATAGGTTTTAGAGTCTTTTACATTTTGCATTTAGGTAGTGGAGTCTTGCATTTTAGTTTAGGTTCATTCCATTACATTTTTTTATCACCTAAATTCAATTCTAGAGAAAACCCACATATTGCTCCTTGGGAGAATGACCTAAGTTGCCACTATATTGCATTAGTAGGTTGTCCTAGTTATTAATTGATTGCTTTAGCGACAGAAGCACGCATCACTTCTCTATTTGGAAGTCTTTCTGAATATGAAAGCAAACTAAAGTTCAAACGAGAACTAGATGACATTGGTGACAAGAAAAAGAAAGGCCTAGCACTAAAAGCAAAGGAAGAAAATCAAGATGAAGATGAGGAATTCGATAATGATGAAATGGGCTTAATCATAAAACGATTCAGAAAATTTTACAAGAAAGGTCAAGGATTCAAACACTTTCAGAAAGGAGGAACTAGTAGCAAAGATCATATCATATGCTATGAATGTGGAAAACCAGGGCATATCAAGTCAGAATGTCCAGAGCTGAATCAAAAGAGCAAATAAAAGAGAAACGGCAAATTCTTTAAAAAGAAGGCCTTTGTATCTGCTATATGGGGTGATAGTTCCTCTGACGAAGAAAGTGATGAAGAAGAAGTAGCAAATATATGTCTTGTTGCTCAAGAAGAAACAGAAGAAGAGGTAAATAATTCTGAACCTACCTATGATGAATTACTTTTTGAATATAATGCTTTACATTCTGAATTCATCAAAATAGTTAAAGAATTGGTTGTTTTCAAAAAGAAAAACAAAGTTCTTGAAATTGAGCTTAAAAAACGCTCAGAAAAGGATTGTGAAAGTTGTTCTTCTTTGAAAAAGAAAAACATTGATCTCACAAAAACTCTTGAAAAATTTACACAAGGAAGTGAGATGCTAAATGTTATTTTAAAAGCTCAACAATTTGTAAATGACCGATCTGGAATTGGATATGATCCAAAATCAGATAAGAGGAAAGGTAGAAAGAAAGCAGGAGGTAAGTCATATTTGAATTATTTCCAGCATTCTGTGCATACATCAAATCCTTTTGCATTCTGTAATTACTGTAATAGAAAAGGCCATCATACTTCTTCATGCATTCATAAGAAGAAAGGAACAATAGGAACCTACAAATGGATACCTAAAGGCTCATATGTTCAGAAAATTATTTGTACTAACCCAAAAGGACCCAAAAAGATGTGGGTACCTAAGACTTAGTCATTTGAATGTAGGTATGTCTCAAAGCATCCAAAAATAGCAAGTGGTACATAGATAGTGGATGCTCTAGACATATGACCGGAAATTTTGAAAGTTTTACCACATTGCAACCTAAGGAAGGAGGAAAGGTAAAATTTGGAGGAAATCAATCCGGAAGGATATATAGCAGGAATTGGTGAAATCAAAAATGACAAAGGAATACAAGTCAAAGATGTATACTATGTTGAAGGCTTGTGTCACAATTTGCTGAGCGTAAGTCAAAGTGCAGATAAAGACAAATGGGTAATATTTGACTCAGAAGAATGCTTAATTATCAACAAGAATGACTTACAGCTTGATAAGAAGAATATCAAGGCTAAGCTCAGAGCAAAAAGGGAAGATAACTGCTATACTCTAGATATTAGTAGAAATGAATCTGAAAACTGTTTTCTGAGTAATGCTGATGAAAGTTGGCTATAGCATAAGAGATTGGCTCATGTCAATATGCATCAATTAGGCAAACTACTCAAAAAGGATTCAGTTTTTGGATTACCCAAAGTATCTTTCAAAAATGATTTGATTTGTGACGCGTGTCAAAAGGGTAAACAAACTAAATCATCTTTCAAATTGAAAAATGAGATTTCAACAAATAGACCACTACAATTATTGCATATGGATTTAGTTGGTCCAGCAAGAGTAAAGAGTCTTGGTGGCAACTTATATTCATTGGTCATTGTTGATGATTTCTCCAGATTTACATGGGTTATTTTTCTCTCTTCAAAAGATGAAACCTTTGAAGAATTTATTGTCTTTGCCAAGAAAGTGCAAAATAAGAAAGGTATGACCATTGCAGGTATTAGGACCGATCATGGTGGAGAATTTGAAAATCAAGCTTTTGAAGAATATTGTGATACTAATGGCATTGATCACAATTTCTCTGCTCCAAGGACGCCTCAACAAAATGGAGTTGTGGAACGCAAGAATAGAGTGCTCACTGAAATGGCTAGAGCAATGTTGAATGAAAAGAACGTGTCTCAAGTGTTTTGAGCTGATGCTATGAGTACAGCATGCTACATTTCAAATAAAGCCTATATCAGAACAAAACTTGGAAAGACACCATACGAGCTGTACAAAGGAAGAAAGCCAAACATTGCTCATCTACACATCTTCGGTTGTAAGTGTTTCATTCATAATAATGGTAAAGATAACTTAGGAAAATTTGATTCTAAAACTGATGAAGAAATTTTCCTAGGATATTCTAACCGAAGTAAAGCATATAGAGTTTTCAATAAAAGAACATGTGTTGTTGAAGAATCAATTCATATTGTATTTGATGAATTTGAATCCTCTGACAAAACCATTGATGAAGAACAGGAAGTTGTTTTAAATCAAGAAAATGGTCAATCTATTTCTAAGTCTCTTATTCCAGAAGTTGATGAAACTAAGGAAGAAGAGCAATCTCTAGGTCAACCTAAAGCCTAGAAATACAATAAAAGTCATCCCTTAGATCAAGTCATAGGAGATGTGAATGAAGGGATCAAAACTAGAAATAGAATTTTCAATGAAGTAAGTTTTTCTGCATTCATTTCTGAGATTGAACCTTCTAACATTGATGAAGCCCTATCAGACAATGATTGGGTTATAGCAATGCAAGAAGAACTAAATCAATTTGAGAGAAATCAAGTTTGGGATTTGGTACCCCGACCCAAGGATCATCCGATCATTGGAACTAAATGGGTATTCAAGAACAAACTCGATGAATCCATAATTATTGTTAGAAACAAGGCAAGGTTGGTGGCCAAAGGCTATAATCAGGAAGAAGGGATTGATTATGAGGAAACGTATGCTCCAGTGGCTAGATTGGAAGCTATACGTGTACTCTTAACCTTTGCATGCATCAAAGGATTCAAACTCTATCAAATGGATGTAAAGAGTGCATTTCTAAATGGTTACATCATGGAAGAAGTCTACATAGAACAACCTCCAGGCTTTGAGGATGTAACTAAACTTGACCATGTTTTCAAACTCAAAAAGGCTTTATATGGTTTAAAACAAGCTCCTAGAGCATGGTATGAGAGGCTCAGTAAATTTCTCATTGATCAAGGTTTTGTACGGGGAAAATTTGATACAACACTTTTTGTAAAACGAAAACGTGATGATATTTTAATTGTTCAAATATATGTTGATGACATTGTTTTCGGTGCTACTAATGAATCTCTGTATAAGGAATTTTCTGAGATAATGCAGGGAGAGTTTGAGATGTCAATGATGGGAGAATTGAATTTCTTTCTTGGTTTGCAAATCAAACAAAGAAAGAATGGAATCTTCATATCTCAAACAAAATATTTGAAAGAGCTATTGAAAAAGTATGGAATGGATGAAGCAAATGGCACGGACACGCCTATGAGTTCAACTACGTTGCTTGATGCTGATGTCAAAGGGAAAGACTACAACATCACAAAATATAGAGGAATGATTGGATCATTACTCTATCTTACGGCAAGTAGACCAAACATCCAATTTAGTGTTGGTATATGTGCAAGATATCAATCAGCACCAAAGGAATCACATGCTGAAACGGTCAAACGAATTTTTAGATACCTTGCTGACACACCCGAATTGGGTCTGTGGTATCCCAAAGGAAGAAGTGAATATCTTGTTGCATATTCAGATTCAGATCATGGAGGATACAATACAGACAGAAAGAGCACCAGTGGACAAGGACAATTTCTTGGAGGATCTCTTGTATCATGGTTTAGCAAGAAACAAAATACAATGTCTCTTTCGTCAACGGAAGCCGAATATGTTGCAGTCTCAAGTTGTTGTGCACAAGTGATATGGTTAAAACAACAACTACAAGATCTTGGTATTTATCTCAAAGAAATACCAATCTATTGTGACAATACTAGTACGATAAGCTTGGCAAAGAATCCAATTCAACACTCTAGAACCAAGCATATCAATGTCAGACATCACTTTATCAGAGATCATGTTCAAAAGAAAGATGTGAAAGTGATATTCATTCCTACTCATCTTCAACTAGCTGATATTTTCACAAAACCCCTTGCAAAAGATCAATTTCTATACATTAGAAGAGAATTGGGAATGGTAAATCACAATGAGTTGTAAGTTATTTCAGTTTCTCATAATATTAGATGAAGTCATTTGTTAAAGTTTTGATGATCAGTAATTTAAGCATCGGAGTATGTAGAAATTTGTTTTGCAGGAAGATTAAAACTCTGTTTTGAGAAACAAAAACAGAGGTGATCAGAGGACACCTTTACTGGAGTACCAACTTGAAGTTATGACTAACAGAGAAGCATTTCCCGAGGAACAACTTGAAGTAAAGAAGCACTTTACTTGAGTATGTACTCGAGTAATGGTCTTCCAAAACTAGAAGTAACGGATCAAGTTACCTGGAATTTGAATCAAACGGTTCAGTTACTAAGAAATGAACAGTCAGAAGTGAAAAGACAGGTTACCCGAGGCAAGCCTCGAGTAAACTTGAAGTTTACTCGAGTATGGACTGGAGTAACTGCAAGTCCAGATTTCCAAATTGATGAAAAATGACTCAAATCTATTTCAAATTGGTTATAAATGATCGAGGGAACATACATGGATAATTACAATATTATTCATGGCAAGTATGCAATTTAAATGAATTGTTTTAGAAATTTTTTGTATGATCACTCGAGTAACCTTGAAGTTTACTCGAGTAAGGCCTCGAGTAATATCGGGTTTTAGGTCTTTATCTGTTGCAAACTCGGTCATTTCCACAAAATCTCCTCGAGTAAATCACTATACTCTCTCTCAAAAAATTTTCACAATTGATTCCTTGCATCATTTCCGTCAAAACCCAACAGATTTCAACCCCAAAAACCTCCTATTCTGTTCAGATTCTCAGTGCCCTAATCTCGTGACTGTGTCTCTGTTTTTCTGAGAATTTCATTTTTTCACTCATTCAGAATGGTGAGAACTAAAAACCTTACTCCCACAGATTCCTCTGAATCCCAACAACACCCTGATCCTCTTTCTTCTCCTCCCACAAAGAGAAGGAAACTTACCCCGAGATCAAAAGCCAAAATCCAACCTCAACCTCAACCTCAACCGAAACCAAAAGGGGTTGTGATCAAAGAGCCTATAGTTACAAGGGCTCAATCCAAAAAGAGTACCTTAATTGGGAAAGGCAAGAGTGCCAAATCTCCCTCTCCTCCACCCTCTGATTCCTCTACTCCCTCCTTTACACCAAAGCCTTCTAAAAATCCCAAGTATGACAACAATGTGGCTAAGGCTATGGCAAGAATACTAGATCAAATGGAGAAGGGGCAGTCTTCAAAGAAATCCAAATTGCCAGAAGAGGAGATCACCAACCCTCCAAAGGGGTTCAATATCAACAAACTGGAGGAGTCCCCAAAGTATCTCTCTCAATTCTCAAGAAGGAAAGTGTGTAAGACACACTATGTGGACCTCAAGTTACTTCAGGAGGTATTGAAGCACGATCTCAGTTCCTATTTAGAACCTTTTATGCCTTGGCTTTCGATTAGATTACCTTTTTGTACTAAAGTGATCACACTCTTTTACTGTAACCTTGAGATCCTAGATGAACCAAACAGAACCTCAGCTGAGGAAGAGATGACCACCATTGTGAGAGGCCAAAAGATTCTTATTTCACCCTCTAGGATAAACATGTGGTTAGGGATAGAGAACCCCCCAGATGATATTTACTCCCAACTTGAATCAAACCAAATATTTTCTGTTCTTAAACCTGATGAGTTAGTTGGCCCTTTAACTTTCAAACCAAGTGATATGTGTAATCATCACAGGGTTCTATGGTACATTTACTCTAGATCCCTTGTGAACAAGGCCAACAACTATACCCACTTCTCTTATAGGGACTTTAGGTGGTTTACTTCACTTCTCCTGAAGGAACAGAAGGACTTGGGGGAGTATATCTTTTCTGAGATGAAAAGATACAGAGTGGATGGGAAGGCTACCACACCAATGCCATATCCTCAGATCGTATCACTTATTCTGAAGGAGAATAAGATATGGTATCTGGATAGCAAGGAACCTATTGAGAGGATGACTCTGGTTGGGAGAAATCAAATTGGCAAGCTCAACATTGATATACCTCTTAAGGGCCCTCTGGAGTCTGGGTCGAAGAAGAAGAAGAAGACTGAGGCTGAGACTAGTAAGATGGATAACACTCAGTCATCGGCTCCAGCTGCCACCATATCATCACCCTCCTTCCTCAATGCCATACTTCAGCATTTTATGGAGAATATGCTCCGAGGATTCCATGTTGATATTGCCAACACAAATGCTGAACTGATAACCAACATGAATTACAAGATGGCGGAGTTGGTTGAGAAAATGGATAAGAGGCACGAGGAGTTGCTAGCTGAGCAACGTGACCAGGGTGAGACACTGAGATTGATTTTGGCACGACTGGATTCCTTGGGTCCAGGACCTTCTGCCGGTCCATCCTCTTCTTCTCCAGAGCATATACCATCTTCTGCACCACCACCTCCAGAGAACCCTACTTCTGATATTCCTCTCTCTGAGCCTAAGCCTTATATCCCTCTAGTCTCTAGTCCACCTGAGCCATAAGCCAAAGACATTCTATATTCAGTAGATAACCCTGACACCAATGAGACCATTCATATCATCATTGATGATTCACCTCCCAAACCTCAGCCTGAACCCGCTCCAAAACCTATTCCATCTCCTACCCATACTGAGGAAATATCTCCCTCCTCATCCTCTGATCATCATACTCCAGAGGTTGAGACCACTCCAGAGATTGAGACCACTACTATGATTGTCTATCAGCCTCCTTCTATTCCTCCCAGAGATGATATCCATATCCCTCCAGTGAATCTTCCTGAACCAGTCTCTTCTAGTTCATTTGACTCCTCTGGTTCAGATGCATCTATGGTTCTTCCAGTGACACCTATTTCCATGGTCAAGCCTTCTAATCCTCCACTTGATTGATGAAGAAAAAAAGGGGGAGAAGAGCTTGAGTGTGATTTGAGTGTGATTTTGTGGAGTGACTGTGTTTACTTTTGGGTATATGGTTGTATATGGGCTTTAGGGAGCTTTTAAGCTTTAGGGAGTTTTTAAGTTTTTAAGAAAGTCTTTTGAATTTTAAGCTTCTCATCTTGTAATGCAACTTAAGTTTAATGCAAGTTAGGATTTCATTTCATGTCCATTTAAGTTTTAAATTATGATACATTGTTGGACTAACGAGTTTGTTGTGTATGCAAGGTGTATATTATGATTTCATTCAATTTACACTTTGAATCTAAACTTATTAAGTTTTTCAAAATAATCTTTGAATACAAGAAGTATTTAATTGAGAATTCAATTTCAAAAATCCTGTTCAAATCACCAAGTTTTGTCATCATCAAAAAGGGGGAGAATGTTAGATCTCATGTTTTGATGATAACAAAAGAATGGTATGAAAATGATTTGAATAATAAATAAGTTTGAACAAAGTAATAACAGGGAAAAGCATCACTTGAAGTAAGCATTGGAGTAATGAAGAAAGGCCAAGAGAAAATGCTGAGAAACTTGATCAGAAGCAAATTTTCTAAGGCATTACTCGAGTATGTACTCGAGTAATGAGACAAAACTTGAAGTAACCAGAGACACCTTCGAGTAACCTGCCAACGTTACTCGAGTAAGTACTCGAGTAATATTGTAAATGATTTCAAGTTGCTCTCGGCCTGCCAATGTTACTCGAGTAGCTACTGAGTAACCAGGTAAATACTTGGAGTTGCTCTCGGCCTGCCAACGTTACTCGAGTAGTTACTCGAATAACCATGTAAAAGTCTTCCAGTTGCTCTCGGCCAGCCAATGATACTCGAGTTACTCTGTTTCAGAAAATGTGTTGCTCTCGGCATTTTGTACCCTGCCAATGTTACTCGAGTAGCTACTCGAGTAACGCACTGTGGTAAGCAAAAAATCTGAAGGTAGTACTCGAATAACTTAATCTATTTTTATCATATTTCACTCGAGGTGCTACTCAAGTTTGCAGGTAGTTAATGATTCATTTTTAAGTGGATTACTCGAGTATGTACTCGAGTATGCTGGGTTATTTTTGAAGAAAAACTTCAAGTTATTACCCGAGTAAGCCATACAGAAAAATTATGTTTACTCGAGTATGTACTCGAGTAACAAGGTAATCAAACTTGATGTGCTCTCGGCCTTGAAATCCTGCAACATTACTGGAGTAAAGCATCGAGTAACCAAAAGTTTATTTGAAGGTTTACTCGAGTTGGTACCCGAGTAACCTATGAAGAAAAGAGTACA
Source organism: Inga laurina (assembly GCA_963855925.1). Taxonomy (NCBI): domain Eukaryota; kingdom Viridiplantae; phylum Streptophyta; class Magnoliopsida; order Fabales; family Fabaceae; genus Inga; species Inga laurina. Next base: position 31,513,187 of record OY979708.1, read on the forward strand.
TTACTCGAGTAGGTACCCGAGTAAACATACATTTCCAAAGGTTTGATATTTTGTTTATTCCATGCACTACCCGAGTAATCTCATATTTGTTTGTTGACTTGCAGTTCATCAAAGCTTTCCCGATGATACTCGAGTAAGTACTCGAGTAAACTTTAATGGATACTCGAGTAGCTACTCGAGTAGGGAAACCTAGAAATTTAGAAATCATTCAAACGTTCATTGATTTGTTTCCTATATGATTAACCTTCCATTGTATTAGTATTCCTAGCATATTTACAGATAAACAATGAAGAAATCATATCAAATAAGGAAAGTCAAATGAGAAGTTCAAATGCCACCTACCGCCAACGGATATATTTCAAATACTGGAAAAGTCAATAGTGGCTGCGCACTCTCCAACGGACGAGAAGAAATTGTTCCAACGGTCTTCACCAACATATCTATATAAATGGGAACATCCAAACAGAGAAAACAACAAGATCACATACAAACGAATCTTCAATTTTACTACTCTGTTTTACGTGATATTTGTAACTCTGTACTTCAGTGATTCTTATTCACTCTTGAGAGAGATATTTCATTCAAACTCAATATTTGTTATTGAGATAACTTAAGGTTGTGGAACCTTGAGTTGGGATTGGATTACAACTTGTAAGGGGGAGCGAGTGTCCAGGTGAAGGAACTCGCTTGTACTGAGGTGCCAAGAACCCACTGAATCTTGGAAGTTATAGTGAAACTCTCAAAGAAGCTCTGAGGAATGGACGTAGGTCAAAGTAGTTGTGACCGAACCAGTATAACTCCCGGTGTACACTTCGGTGATATTTCTCCTTACTCCTTACTGTTTTAATTTCACCGTCAAATTTTATATTTGCAACGAAATATTTAGTATCACCCAATTCACCCCCCCTTGGGTGAAACGTTTGCTCTAACAGTTTTCTTCTGGTAGTTTGCCGGATTGGCTTAAATGGAACTCACAGCATTCCCCAGGAAACAAGAAGATGGCTAGATGGTCATGGCAAAGAGTTTTTAGTACCACATGCTGGCTCCTTTGGAAGAACCAGTGTTGTCAGGCTTTTGAAGGTAAAGCTGATAAATCAGAAGAGTTAGTTCACAAATGCATCTACCATCTATCGGTAAGTGTGGAGAATGGGCGCTTTCATCACCAGATATTTCAAGTTCCTGAGCGAGGTCTACTATACTGGCAACCCCTAGAGGAGGGCTCTCTCCATATTGACGTCGACGGTTAGACTGCTTGTGATGGTCAATCAGCCTGTGGAGGTGTCATCCGCAATAACCAAGGCAACTGGATACGTGGATTTCAACAGAAGTTAGGACATTCTTTCCCAACTGCTGTGAAAATCCATGCAATCCAACGTGGACTTCAGTTATGTAAGCAGATGGGTCTTAAGAAAGTCAGATTGTTCACAGATTCTCTTCAGGCCATCCACTTACTATGGACACAGTGTGGGATTGATCACCCTTTATACGGTATTATCTTGGATACCAGGTCCCTTATCTATGCAGACTAGGATTTGATGATTTCCCATACACATAGGGAGAATACTCGCTGTGCTGATTATCTTGCATGAATGGCTCATATGAATACCCAGGTTTACATCAAATTAAGGACATCCCCTATGGAATGTATCCATCTTTTTGCTTTGGAGTGTGGTTGTTGCCACACGACAATTGGTGGGACATAGCCCGCTGATTTTGTAATCTTTCAGGCTTTGCTTGCCTTTGTATCTCAACAAAAATATAGGTCAAAGTGGTTGTGAATCATATGTTTAGACACCAGAAGAGGAAAAAAATGAAAATCAAGATCAATAATTTAATAAAAATATATTTTTATAAAAAAAATTTATTTTTATTTTTATTTTCTATTTTGTTATTTCGAAATATGGTTAACGCCTTATTTGACCTCGGTTGATTAACATTAGTTGAAGTGAATTTTACTACATGACATGTTGTGATCGCAGAATTCTATAAATTTAATTCTAACAAGAAATTTATTGCAAAAATTTGACATTTGAAAAAAATTAAGATGGTTTGACTCTAAAAAATTATATTCTTTCTTCTAATAGGTGTTTAGGTAAGCATCTCAATAATATTTCCTTTCATTTATACCAATAATATACGAAGTTCTTAATATAAGAAGCAATATTAAAACTTCAGATATGACTAAAAGAGATTATCTTTGGTCCTCTCATGAACAGAGAAATCGAAAAACTCAACAAGGTCAAGAAATAAATACTTTCAGTCTTGACTGCTTGATAGGTTATTTTCTAATCATACAATGCCATTGAAATGGTGTTTTTTTTAATTAGACAGTATCCTATTAGATAGTTAAGACTAAAACTTTTTATTACTTAGGCTCGGTGGCTTTTTCAATTTCCCTGATCAAGGGATAATGACCATTGAAAATGTTCTGGCAAAAAAACACCATTGAAAACGATTTAATACAACGTATTGATGATCTATTGATTGAGCTAATAGATTTAATTATTTTCATGCTGGATAAGAAATATAGGAAATTAATTTTCTTTTTGTGTGATTCAAGTTCCTGTTTATAAAATTATTAAATGATTTTTTCATTATATATGTGGTTTATGGAATAAAATACTATATCTTTATAATTCTTAACGTATCAATAAATCAATAAAATTGGTAATATCATAACTTTATTTTGGGATATAAAAAATGAAATTCTTTGAATGAACCAGTAACTACTTAAGAGATCATGCAGATTATTGTCGAACATCTTTAGACAATGAAGTTACTACCATTATTAAGGATGTTGCAAATTTGCACGGAATTGTACATTGGGTACTTGGAAAGTTATTTTAGGCGACTATTTTTATACTGTTTCTGATCTCATCTGTTTGATAAGAAATTTATCCATCCATTATGGGATTTGACGGTTAAGGTATGAATTATAAGGTGATACATATAATTTATAAACTGAATGCTAGAACTTTACGTGACATCAAGTGTAGTTTTAACTTAACTATTTATCATTTAATCATTTAAATGCTCATATACTTGTATTTGGTGCAAAACTTATTAATATAAGTGCTATCAAAATATTTTAGATTTTTTCGAGTTATTATTGTATTAAATGTCTTGGTCGATAGAATATAGAACAAATAAGAAAGAGTTGAAAGTTAACTATAGTTAGTTGCTTGGTTATTGTTTGGAGTTTGATCTATGGCTTTCATTCTTGTTGTCATGAACAATTGTACGATGTAGAAATGCTTCGCTGAATTTCCAATGAGTCAATGTCGTATTCTTTGAGTTGGTATATGATTCAAGCTCATTCTAGTAATAGGTTAACATGTTCATAAGATCAATTTGCTTTTTGTACGACTCATCTTCCTAAAGTTTGGTGGATAATGTATTATACTCCAAAGGCTTGGTATAAATTAGGTGTCATTTTTAGATTTCTCTCGCCGTATCCAACATAACAACAACTGACTAGCATAGGGATATTGATACATGGGGGGATATTAAGTGTCTCAGAAATAAACCTTTGTCTATGGGGAATATTAATTTTCAATAACCGGATTGAAAAACATTATTTTTTAATAATGATGAAAATCATGAGGGTGTTAGGAATGGCCGCTAGGTTAAAATGTTTGCGACCCAAATTATATACAGAACATAGACAATGACGGGCCGACTGAAGTTTTGAATTAAAATGTTAAAGTAAGGGTCCAACTTAAAAGGGAAAAGCCTAAAGAAGCCCACAATAAGTAACTTCTCTATCTCCCTTAAACCTTCAATTTTTGGACTTTGTATTTCAAAGATTCTGTCCGTTGGTCTTTTATTCGTTTTAGCCCTGCAATGACTTACTCAAGATAGTGAGAACTTGAGTGAGCATTAATTGCAAAGTGTGGCCCGGGGGGGGGGGGGGGGGGGGTGTTTGTTCTCTGAAGAAGAACTTGCTTGTACAAAGACACCAAGAGCCCTGTGAATCTTGCAAGATAGTGAAAACCTCAAAAAGGCTTCTGAGGACTGGACATAGGTCATGTGATTTGGACCAAACCAGTATAAATCCCTTGTGTCAACCTTCAATGATATCTCTATGACTATACTTTCTTCTTTAAATTTGTGTTAGGCTCGTACTAATATTTGGTATCAGATCACTGTGGTGACGTGATGGTGATAACTATTAATTTGATAATTAATATAATTAATTTTAAACAGTGTTAAACTTAACAGGCTGAAAGGAAATTGATAACTAAGTGCGTTAAACGGTGTTAGATTAAGTAGTTTCTACCACATTTCTAATAATATAATAGATAGATAGATAGATAGATAGATAGATAGGTAGGTAGATGGGTGTTTTGCCATGACAATAGGATATTATACAATGGATTGTTCGCCTTCTATATGGGTGTTTGTGTGAAGACCAGTAATAGTTACTTGTATTTTGAGCTAAAACTGTTAGTAACATTCTTGAAAAACTTCATATTTTTAGTATAAATAATTTGTAAAAAGTAAGAAAAACATTACTACCTCTAGTATTTAATATAAGACCCAAATAACTAATTTTGGGTGATTAAGAAAGCTAAATAAATTACTTTAAAGTATTTATATTTATCATTTTTTTACAAACTAATTTCTCCAAAGTATTTATATTTATCAATTTTATCCAAAGTATTTATATATTAACTAATTTGGTAACAATGCACTTCTTTTTTTTTTTCTGGCATTAAATTTTAATTATTTGAATGACAAAAGATTGATAAATTAATACTTATAAATTACCTTAGTCAGTTAGTTGGAATCTAATTATTTTTCTTTCATATTTTTAATAAATTTATAAGTTATTGGAAATATATTACAATGTGAATGAAAGATAATAAAATTTTGATTCTTATAAATATTATAATTATGTGGGTGTCCATAACATCTACAAAATGAGGCTTTTAATGTTCCATATTATATTGAATGACACAATGCCATATAACCCCAAAATTAAAGGTCTATACTATTTATTGCTATAACCTTCAACGATTTCATGAAGTACCATAATGTAGATTGATTCTCCTAATTAATTATGGTATTGTAACTCTTAGAAGGGTTGAAAATCTACAAAGAGAGGCTTGGCATACAAAATTACGTGTAAATAAAATATAAATAAATATGTTTAAACGAATGAGAATGCTCTTCAATTCCTCATTTTTACATTTATCTCTTACTTCTATTATGTTGTTCATATTTTCCTTCCACATTTTATAACAATACTTATAATATAAAATAGAAATAAATATGTTTAAACGAATATGATTATCTTTCTATTTGTTAATAACACCCGTAAATATGATTTTGATGAACAATATGTAGACAATTTATTTTATCAGAAACATGTTTGAGAAATCAGCAAGCAAAAAAAAAGGATAGACAAATTTACTTGTTATTGAATCAAAATTAATTTAACAAATCACATTTTTTATAAGTCCAATTTAAACCCTAACTCAGGTCCAAAAAAATTCAAACCCTAACCATTTGCGTCTTTGGAAAGGGGTATTCATGTCATCCCAATCAACTAAAATATTCATTTCTCTGCAGAAACAGCTCGCACCAGATGGGACTACTATGGAATTAATATATGTGAATTCCATTTTCATATATAGAGGGCTCAGTGTGCAGTAATTAAAGCAAGGCAAAGAGATTAACAAACATGAGAAAGGGAATATGATGATATGGAAGAAGTAATTAAAACCTTCAAGGAGTAGGTAGATATTAGGAATGATGAAGGGCGAAGGTAGATTCTAGGATTTTAGAATAACGCAACGTAGCGTGAAGAAAGCCAAACTCTTTTAATGCAGAAGCTAGATATATATATATATATATATAGCCTTCCACATGCAAAAGTTAAAGTTTTTTATTTTATGAAAAGGGTCGTGACCTCCTGCACCACGTTTGAAGATGCTTTTGTTTTTTACTACGTTTAAATGATTCAGAATTCAGATTCTTTAGATACAGTGTTGTCCTGCTTTTTTAGTTTGTGACTTTATTTAATTATTTATTTGTCTAATTATATATATCAAATGAGGCATGATTGGTATGAAGCATATGTGCCTGACAGATAACTTTCTTATATTTTTTGTGGTTCCATTTTTTGAAGCGATTTGACATTTTAAGAGGTTCTGTGAGTTAAAAATTTACAAAAATATTTTGAATTAAAATATAAAATCTTAGTATATTTATCAAATTAAGTATAGTTAAGATCCTACCACCGATGTGAGGAGCTTTTTTTTTTTTAAGCATAAGTATCCTTTTATTAGAGGTAATCCTATTCGAGGCACTATCGGGGACTATTGTGAGGACCTTGTTGAAGCATGGGCAATAAGTGCTCTTAATATGGACTCTGTAGACATCCTTTGACCTTGTAAGTTATTGGGACCCAACTCACCTAAACTTTTTCTATAAGAAAAACCTAACTATCACACACTTTTGGTAATTATACACAATATCATTATTTTTATAAAAATAAATAATATCTAAACAAAATTAGCTCATAAATTATTTGTTAAGAAAAAAATGTGATCTTGGCAAGAAAAAATATTTGGTTATTTGTGATTTTTTTTTTAATTTTTACTGTGAAAAAATCTTGTTGAAGATTTCTTAGCAGTTCACCTGTTTTAAAAAATTACCAAACGGAAATTTGGATAAAACAAATTTACTTCTTACGAAATCACATTTTCCTATGTCCAATTCAAACACCAACCTTCTAAGCCTTTTAGAGAGGAGTATTCCGGCATGTCTAATTTCTTAATAGCATTCTGGCTTGATACAGAGATTTTTGGGCTTGTGTATAAAACGTCTCGGAGAAATGGTTAACTGAAATATTAATTTCCTTCCATGAAATAGAAAATTCAGCAGAGTTCGCTGCTCCACTGAAGAAGAAGGCTTCTCTATGTTTCAGAATTCAGAAAGAAGGAGAAAGGAAACAAGGCAATTGATATCTGTAACGACTTTAATTAAATTGAAAGATGATGGTGCAGTGTAAATAAGGACACAAGTGGACTTTTGCAGATTCTCTTCATTGCTTTTGGAGCTTGGGTCAATTTCTATTTCCCTTTCTGTGACATATTTTTTCAATGCTCTTGAATTTCTATGTAACTGAAAGAAGTTGTGATTGCTGGGCAATAATTTCTCTCTGCGTCCATAATAATTAAAGCGAATCCAATGCCTATGCAAATGAAAGGTTGGATGAAGATTATAAATATTACGATTTAGATTTAGATTTTCAAAAACAATCCCTTCTTCTCCGTTTCTCTTCTTCTTTAACATCTCTTCTCCGATCTTCTCACAGTCTCAGTCGTTTATGGAGTTGGAGCTTCCTCCATATATCTAAAGGTCTATCCTTTTGCAGAAGCAAGCACATGGCTCTTCTTAATTTTGAAAAAAACAAATCAATATTCTATATATTTTGTATTGAAAAAGGGCTTCTTTCCTTTTCTTCTCTCATTCACTCCCATCCTTTACCCCTTCAGGAATATTGGATCAAGATCTAATGGTCCCTTTTTAATATTTTATAAAAATATTATTACAATGGAGAGAATTATGAGAAGGAAATGGAGAGAAGGATGTGAATGAAATATTAAATGTGAACCATTAGATCTTGATCTAATGATCATGAAGGGGATAAAGGATGGGAGCAGACAAAAAAAGAAAAGGAGAATAGCCAAGTCGATATCTATGTGCCTAAAGCTTTTGAAAAGATGATTCAAGACATTAATTCTTCAAATGTGAAGAATAGTAAGGCCATTTATATTTTTACCACACAGTCAGTCACATGGAAAGCCTTTCTATCACTGTACATAGGTGAAAGTGAAGCATAGTGATGCAAAAATCATCTTATAAGGCTTAGGCAAGTCATGATTCATTTATACTTGAAAAAACTTTTTATAGAGCCATACAGCTAAAAAAGAATTGCACCCGTTGAATGAGTTATATCCACTCAAGGACCTAATTGTTTAGGTATTTTTCGGCAATAAATTTTGTAATAATGGAAGCTAAGCATCAATTTCACACACACACACACACACAGATATATATATATATATATATTAGACATGCTTTCATGAGAATCTCTATCTGAATACCCTAGACACATAAATTATAAGATGTATTTTCAGCTCCATAATGTTAATATTGTTTGTCTAATTAACGGAAAATTTTGACTCAAAAAATTTAAATGGTGATTCTACAGTTAAATATCAAAAAATCATACTTAATATAATATTTTTATATTTTCAAAGATGGTTTGTTGATGTCGAGGGTTTAGATCTGATAGGTTTTACTTTAAATATTAAGGCACTCTTCAGTTTTAACATTATTATGTGTTATGTATATGTGTATATATCAAAATCCTTTTACTTTTTTTTAATGAATGGCATATTTTTTAACCCTTCAGAGCTTTTACTGAACTTTATTGCTGTGTTCCTATTTGCATGTAAAAAACAATGCATTAGCATATTTTTGTTTGTCTAAGCTTAATAATTAAGTTTTGTAGCTCTGATATAACGTGTGCTAGTATCAGCTTCTTCTTCTGATGCAATATATATCACTTAAACTCAATAATTAAATGGTGTCTTTTTATTGACTTTAGTTTGTTACTTTGTTGGGTTGAGTTCTGATCAGTAAAGGAAAGAAGATGGCTGAGAAGAATCCCCAAGTTTTTAAGGATGTCTCGATAGACGGGGTGCATGTTGGAAAGATGATTTTTGAGGTACCTTGTTCTTCTCAATATTTTTAATTACAATAATTATTTTGATATATTTTTGTGGATTTTGCAACTCTGAACTTAAAGAGAGTCTAAAATGCAACTCAATGAATTCTTTTGTCTTGCCAGCTATTCAAATGTCTAACTCTTGGAAGTATTTAATTAGCAGTGTATTATTTACTAATCTGATTGTGTGGAATATTTGTTCCGGTTTCATGTAGTTTTTGGAAAGCTTCTCGGTGGATTTGATAGGTTGGATCAAAGTTCCAGTCACCAAAATGTATATTGATATATTTAACCAAAATGTTAGTTTTCAAATTAGTATTTCTTTATATTGCATACTCAAAATTTATTAAAATTAGAGATTTTATTTGTTAACTTCAAAATTATTTTTTCCCAAATTCAAAATTAAATTTTGGATTTTATTACGTAATAATTAATTGGCCTCTGTCTGCGTTGAAGGCTACGTTTTGAATCATGAACTTATATATATATATATATATATATATATATATATATATATATATATATATATATATATATATATATATATATATATATATATATATATATATATATATATATATATATATATATATATATATATATATGATGAAAAGTAAAGAAATAGAAGAAGTAAAAGAAGAAGATGAATATGAAACTTATGAAGAATATAGAAATACATCAGAAGGAAGTGTAGAAAAAAGGTTAACATTTAATGCTAAACAATATGAAAAAATAAAAGATATGAAATTAAATTTAAAACCAGACCAAATAGTTAATGAAAATTTTATGAGTAGAGTTAATAGAATAATAAAATCGAAAAAAGATATTAAAAGTCAATGTGTAATACTACAAAAGAAACATCCTATAGAATCAACTCTAACAGAAGGAATATTAAGAATACCATTAATAAGTAAAGGATTAATAGAAAATGAAATATCTAAACTACCTTTTAAAGAAGAAGTCACTGAAATTTATATTGCAGGAATACAGTTATTAGTAAAAGCTTATTTTAAAGAAGGAATAGATTCACCTATAGAATTATTAATAACAGATGGAAGAATAATAAGTAGTGTACAAGATAGTGTATTAGGAATGTTAACAGGCAATTTAATATATCAAAAATTAAAATTTACTTTGAATACTAATTTTGCAATATCTAGAAATGATGAACATATAGATCAATCAATAATGGTATATCATAAATTAAAAGGAATAAAATTATTAAAAGGTGCTAAAACAATAAGTATAACAGCAATGGTAGGATTAGTATTTACAAATGAACATAAAATATATAATAAATCAATAGGAAGAGTAAGTATAGAAAAACAATTTATGCCTATATTAAAAGAAGTAAAAACAGACCCTATAAATATAACCTTACCGGAAATACTGGAAATAGAATTAGACAAAACTATAAGTATCATGATAAAAGAGGAAAAAGGTTAATTGCAAATAATAATTTAGGTAATAGATCATTAAAAATAAATACATTAAATGAACCTTTACATATAAATATAATGAATCCAAGAAAAAGTATTGATATAGCAAGTAGTAGCAGATTAGCTGAAATGTCTCTATTAAACCCTATAAATACAGAACTAGTTGAAATAAACCAAAAAATAACAAGTTTAGATATAACTAAAGAAAATGAACAGAGTAAAATTCTAACGGAAATTAAAAAGAATGGAATTTGGCAAGAAATAATAACATTAGTGGATGAAAATACAGAAAAAAGTAAGATAGAAATAGGATATATAGAAAATGACTATGAAGAGACAGATGAAGGTATAAAAACAAATATAATATTGAGATTTAATAAAAGAGATGTAATACAATTAACTTTATGGGTAGAACAATATTCGAATAGATCATATAAAGTAACCTTAGGAAAAGATTTTTTAGAAAGAGTAAGACCTTATAGAAATCAAAAAGATAGAATAATCTTTAACATAAACCATCAGACAATTATAATCCAGAAATTAATATGATGATAAATACACATTACACAGCAAAAATAATAAGAATAATATTATCAGAAGACAATAGTAAAGATTATTATTACATAGATAATGAAAAAATAGTAATACCAAAATCTGATAAGTCAATGATGAATCATATAATTCACCAAATAAATAAGTGCAATGAAAAAGAAAAAAGACAATTAAGAATAGTATATAATAATCAACCACAAGACTTTGTAGAAGCCTATAATGCAGTAGTAAATAATATGATGAACAGAAATGATATCAAGAAAGAATTAAAGGAAAGATTAAAAGTATTATCTAGGTCTTAAATGGATAGAAAGATAACATTATATGATGACAATAATTGGTATTATTTTAAGAATAATGAAGGAATAAGAATACCCAAAGTAGCAAAAGAATTAATGAGAAGTTTTATTAAAAAACTAAGACAATGGGATGAAATAGAAGAACAAGCATTAAATTTAGCATTACAAGATATAGATAATAGAGAAGTAAGAGTAAGATTAATACAATATCAAATAAATAGAATGTATCATAGAAATGAAGTAGAAAATGAGTTTAAGAAACAATTAAATTTGTTATCAAGAGCTTAATGAATGTACAAATAATACTGTACGATAAACATAATTGGTTTTATGATATGGAAAACAATATTATAAGAATACCTAAAAATGATAAAAGACTATTAAGATATTTTTTAAACAAAATGGATAAAGCTAATAGAATAGAACATATAGTTATAAAACAAGTATTAGAAGAATTACAATATAATGATAGAGCATATATACAAATGGTTAATGAGATAATAAATAAGAAAAGAGAAAGGAAAAATATAAAGAAATTTATAAAGAAACAATTAGATTTATTATCTAGAGTTTAATATGGGAGACATTCATATGCTAAATGAAGAATTAAGAAACAAAAGTAGATTAATTATAGATGGAGACTTTTGGGCATATAAAAAAAGAGAATATATAACTAAAATACCAAAAAATTGTAAGAGTTTTTTAAGAATGATAATTAAGAGATTGAGTAAAACCTATAAATGGGAAAATAGAAGACTAAATTTTATATATGATAATCATTATTTATTGTATGAAGAAGAATATGCTAGAGTAATGAGAGAAAGACAAGATAGAAAAGAAATTAAGAAAACATTAAAAGAACGTTTAGAAGTATTATCTAGGATATGAGTAGACCATTATACTATATACTTATAAAATTCATATATGCAAAGTATAGATCTAGAAAATATCATGTTTTGGTTGACACTGGAGCAAACTTAACTGTAGCAAAATATAATGTATTACCACCAGAATTATGGAAAAGAAAAAATAAAATGCTAAGAATGGAAAGTGCAGGAAAAGAAATCCACATGTTAGAATTAGAAGAAAAAGATGTAAAAGTTCAAATAGGAAACTATGAATTAGTAATAAAAGAATTAAATCAATATAATGAACCCTCTTGTGATGTAATTTTAGGATTAGATTTCTTAGAACAATATTTTCCTATACATATGATTAATAAAGCCTTAATATTAACAACACCCTGTAGACATGAAGCTTGAGGTATAAGAATAACTAGACCATATAGAAGAAAAGATGAAAAATTTCAGAAAAAGAATAATGAACATGAGGTCCAATTCTTACAAAATAATAACCCAGTAGAAATTCAACATATGTTAGCAACCTTGAATATCATAGAGATAAAAACTATAGAACAAAGAATTATAGATAACTATAGTGAAAATCCCTTGATACATTGGGAAAAGTCTAAACCTATGGCTAAAATAGAATTAAAAGATTATAGTAAAGAGATAAATTGTAAACCTTATGTATGGACAAAAGAAGATAGGAAAGAATTTATAATGCATATAGAAGAAATGAAAAAATATAATCTTATAAGAGAAAGTAGATCAGAATATTCATCACCAGCTATAATTGTGTCTAAACATAGTGAAGAAAAAAGAGGAAAAACTAGAATGGTTATAAATTACCAAAAATTAAATGAATTAGCTATAAGAAATAGATATCCAATACCTAAAATGGATTTATTATTCAATCTAATAAGAGGAAAAACTATATTTAGTAAATTTGACTGTAAATCAGGATTTTTCCAAGTAAAACTCGAAGAAGATAGTAAAAAATATACAGCATTCAGTACTTCAGAAGGACTATATGAATGGAATGTATTACCAATGGGTTATCATAATAGCCCTAGTATATTTCAGGAATACGTGTCAAAAATGTTATTATCAATAAGAGATTTTGCTGTAATTTATATTGATGACATATTAATATTTTCAAAAGATGAAAGAGAACATGAAATTCATTTGGAACAATTTGTAAATATTATAGAAGAAAAAGGACTAAATATATCACCATCAAAAATGGAACTAAGAAAAGAAAAAGTAAATTTCCTAGGACAAATATTAACCAAAGATGGGATAGAATTACAAGATCATATAAGTCAGAAAATATTACAATTTAAGAAAATAAATAATAAGAAAGATTTACAATCTTTTTTAGGACTAGTAAACCAGGCTAGAAACTATATCCCTAATTTATCGGCATTAACCTCAAAAATATCTAAATTAGCAGGAGAAAAGACTATATGGAAATGGGATAATAATATAGAAAAAATAATAGAAAATATAAAAGTCTTATGTAAAGAATTGCCAAAGTTGACCATATCTTTAAAAGAAAATATAAAATGGATTATATATACAGATGCCTCTGATAATTATTGGGGAGCAGCTTTATACTATGAAGATGAAGATGGAATTGAAAAAATAACTAGATATACAAGTGGAAAGTTCAATGATTCTCAAAGTAGATATCATTCAAATTGGAAAGAATTATTAGCTGTTGTAAAAGCTATAGAAAAATTGGAATTATTTGTAGTAAATAATAGATTTGTAATAAGGACAGATAATACGCAAGTTAAACATTGGTTATCTAGAGGAATAAAACAAAATAAACTAAGTAGTAAAATGTTGATTAAATGGCAAGCAGATTTATCTTATTATGATTATGAAGTCGAATATATTAAAGGAAAGAATAACTTAATTGCTGATTATTTAAGCAGATGGAGTCAGTAAGCCGACTTGGCAGAAAAAGTCCTGTAAATCAGACGAATAAGGAAGAAGAATCTTCCCCTTTGATGAACCAACTTATAATGAAGATGAATATTCTTGAAATGAATATGAGTCTATTAAGTAGTCAAGTTAGTACCAGTATACAAGGGTTAACAAGCTCAATATCTGGTATTAATGACTCTCTTAATGACATCTATATTCAGCTTGAGAATTTGAAGATCTGTAAGGCTGATGCCAATCCACTTGTAAGGACAGATGTCCAAAAGGCTGATGCCAACCCACTTATAAGGACAGAAGTCCAAACTACGAATAAAGGAAAAGAAGTTGAAGCTTATAAGCCAAGTCTACCTATAATGGAGTCATTCACTCCAGGTGAGTCATCTACTCACAATACCCAAAGTATAATCGAGTCATTTGGACTTGAATCTCTCCTAACCTCTAATTCATTATTAACTTCCACTCCTATAAGCCAACCATCTCCAGAAACTTTAACTTTTTCTCAGATAATGACAACCCAAGAAAAACAAAAAGAAAAAGAGAAACCTTCCAATAATTCTCCTCCTCCAAAAGAACCTTCCAATAATACTAATATTTTTGAAATTCCAAAGCTTTATAATTTCTATAAAGTAATCATCAAAAAGTTGAACCATCTTTCTTTGTCCCATAAGACCATTAAATACGTGTCCCACTATGCATTTAATAAAGCTATTATATATCAAGGAACTCCTCCAGGTATTGTCAGAACCTTATACCAGTATGGATTAATCCAAAGTATATACCCTTCCAGGAATTTATCTGAAATAGCCGAATTACCCGAAAAGTTTATAAAAGCTGTAGGAGATTACTATGATATAGTAACTCAACATCAAGTATTCATAAGGTGTTATTCAACTGTAGCTAAAATTACTCCAGATCAATTTTACATGCCTATAAATCTTATCAGACTTGGAACCACCAAGAAGCCTTTGGTATACGAACCAGAAATAAAAGAAGATATAACAGATGATGATGATTTTCAGTTTCGTGTATCAAATATAAGGGCTCAAGATTACCATATAATATTCCAGAAGATGAATCGTATAAAGTTGGCTAATATGACTATAAATCCAGACAAAGAAGAAAAGATATATGTATGTTATTGTACAGATAAGACTTGTATGTATTCTCTTGGAAAGAAGCCAAAGAACGAAAAGCAATTTGGGTTATGGTATGACCAAATAAAAAAGAATAAGATGGAAAATACTCCTGATACAAAAAGAAGAATTTGTCAAATAATAGGAGAATATCCAAATCACGAGTGTGAATACTGCCAAGAAGTCCGAGGAAAAGATAGAAACCCAAATATCAATATGGATCCAAGCCTATTATGAAGTGTCGGCAGAAGAATACAAATATAAATTGTCAGCAGAAGCAGACGAAGATTAGAAAAGAAGATGACAGACAAGGATGGCCGCCAAGGAAATTACAGAGCACTCAGAAAAGCAAAGAATCTTATCGTCCTTCATAAGATTATCTGTAAAGATGTATTGTCCTCTTGTAATGATATTTGTAAAAGAAACCATGGTAGGGTAACTGAAGTAAACATTATGTAATCGGGGTTGAGACTTCGACTCTATAAAAAGCCATGTAAGCCTCTCAGTAAGGCACCACTCTTGTAATACATTGCAATCACTTTTGAATGCAAAGTACTCCTTCCAGAAATTCTCTCTCTTGTGTTTGTGAGTTGTGTCAAAAGTTCTCCGTGGTAGCTGCAACAAATATTATCTTTAATCAACTTTTATCGAAGAGTAACCAGGTATGAAAGGTATGAAAGGCTAAACTCCTTTAGGGATCTAAGGGGGAAATTTTATTCGATCATAAGGGAAGTATTATAGATTATGTTACTGGGCAATATGTAAAAAAAAAAAAAGATAAATAAAGATATAAACAAGGACACACTTGCAAAATCAAAGTCTGTACAGGTATGTACTAAGAAGATAAATAAAACTAGGATGATCTTTGACCGATGTTGATCCGGGTCATAGAAGGAACCATGTCCTCTTTCATACATGGACCATTTACAGAGAATTCCTTTTGAATCTCGCACAGAGCATTCATTTAATTGGAATCTCAACCTTCTTCCTTCAGACCATATCAGCACAGCCTTCCTTCGTTTCCTACTGGAGGCGTATTCATCCTATTTTTATTCATCCGAACATAAAAAGACTCTTTTTTTTTTTATTCATCCGAACATAATAATCTTTACTATTGTCTTCTGCTAATATTATTCTTATTATTTTTGCTGTGTAATGTGTATTTATCATCATATTAATTTCTGGATTATAATTGTCTGATGGTTTATGTTAAAGATTATTCTATCTTTTTGATTTCTATAAGGTCTTACTCTTTCTAAAAAATCTTTTCCTAAGGTTACTTTATATGATCTATTCGAATCTTGTTCTACCCATAAAGTTAATTGTATTACATCTCTTTTATTAAATCTCAATATTATATTTGTTTTTATACCTTCATCTGTCTCTTCATAGTCATTTTCTATATATCCTATTTCTATCTTACTTTTTTCTGTATTTTCATCCACTAATGTTATTATTTCTTGCCAAATTCCATTCTTTTTAATTTCCGTTAGAATTTTACTCTGTTCATTTTCTTTAGTTATATCTAAACTTGTTATTTTTTGGTTTATTTCAACTAGTTCTGTATTTATAGGGTTTTTTTTTTTTTGGACAAGTATTTATAGGGTTTAATAGAGACATTTCAGCTAATCTGCTACTACTTGCTATATCAATACTTTTTCTTGGATTCATTATATTTATATGTAAAGGTTCATTTAATGTATTTATTTTTAATGATCTATTACCTAAATTATTATTTGCAATTAACCTTTTTCCTCTTTTATCATTGATACTTATAGTTTTGTCTAATTCTATTTCCAGTATTTCCGGTAAGGTTATATTTATAGGGTCTGTTTTTACTTCTTTTAATATAGGCATAAATTGTTTTTCTATACTTACTCTTCCTATTGATTTATTATATATTTTATGTTCATTTGTAAATACTAATCCTACCATTGCTGTTATACTTATTGTTTTAGCACCTTTTAATAATTTTATTCCTTTTAATTTATGATATACCATTATTGATTGATCTATATGTTCATCATTTCTAGATATTGCAAAATTAGTATTCAAAGTAAATTTTAATTTTTGATATATTAAATTGCCTGTTAACATTCCTAATACACTATCTTGTACACTACTTATTATTCTTCCATCTGTTATTAATAATTCTATAGGTGAATCTATTCCTTCTTTAAAATAAGCTTTTACTAATAACTGTATTCCTGCAATATAAATTTCAGTGACTTCTTCTTTAAAAGGTAGTTTAGATATTTCATTTTCTATTAATCCTTTACTTATTAATGGTATTCTTAATATTCCTTCTGTTAGAGTTGATTCTATAGGATGTTTCTTTTGTAGTATTACACATTGACTTTTAATATCTTTTTTCGATTTTATTATTCTATTAACTCTACTCATAAAATTTTCATTAACTATTTGGTCTGGTTTTAAATTTAATTTCATATCTTTTATTTTTTCATATTGTTTAGCATTAAATGTTAACCTTTTTTCTACACTTCCTTCTGATGTATTTCTATATTCTTCATAAGTTTCATATTCATCTTCTTCTTTTACTTCTTCTATTTCTTTACTTTTCATCATATATAATTTAAATTCTTCTTCTGAACTATCTAAATATTCTATTTCTAATTCTGATTCTTTTGATTCTGATTCTTCTTCTTCATTTTCACTTATTACTTTTATTTTATATATTTCTATCTCAGGGTTTTCTATATCACTATATATTTCTTCATCAAATTCTAAAGGTTCTAATTCATATTCTTGAGCTTGCTCTAATATATTCATAAACTTCTTATCTTTTGGTTCTTTACATTCTGTTGATATATGACCTATCTTTCCACAATTATAACATCTACATTTTCTAGGTTTTTTACTATAATCTATTTTATTTCCTTTCTTAAAATATTTTCTAAAATATTTCTTAGGTTTGTATTTTTTATAAAATTTCTGTTTTGGATATTTTTTGAATTTATACCTATATTTATTATATCTTTTCATGGGTTTCCATTTTTTATTTTTATATTTTCCCTTACTATATTTTCTTCTCATCTTTTTATTTTCATCTTTACATCCCCATCTATGTGGTCTTTCATATTCTGAACATCTTAATATTAATTTATTCTGTTTATAATATTTCATATTCCTCCAAGCTTGTTTACATTTTTCAGATAAATAATTTCTTAAATAATCTATTCTTTTTCCTAAGGAATCTATATAAGGTATTAATTCTGGTGTTTCTTTAAATATTTTAGAATAATCATCTATTATCTCATCTCTTATTAATTTTGGTAATTTTCTATAAAAAAGTTCTAAATATTTTATTATTTTCATTTCTGGATTTTCTTTTATTTCATAATAGTACTTTTGAAATTCACATATATAAGGATTTAAATATCTTGGTTCTAATGAACATATTTCTATTTGATATAATCTTTTTATTGCTTCATTACTCGTTATTTGGTCTTCTAATGTATTACTTCTTCCTACAAATTCTGTTCTGAGCACATATTCATATCTTTTTACTAATTTTACATAATATTCTTTTCTGCAATTATATTCTTCTTTCGCTATTTGTCTTATTTGATTTCTCCAACTTTCTTCTTGGCTTCTCCACCAATAATATACATTTCCTAAAAAGCTTGATTCTATAAGTAAATTAGTTGATTGGAAATCTAAATTATTTCTTCCTATTAATGCTATTATAGTTGCTCTTGACCATTCTTCAATTATTTTTTCAGGGTCTAATACACAATCTAAGTTTAACCATATTCCAGATACTGGTATACTTTTACTTTCATATTGATCTATAGGCGTTGGTGTAAATCCTTTTCCTCTTGGTATTTCAAATCTTATATCAAATTCTTGATTTTTTTCTTATCATGTGGTAAATCTTGTTTTCCAATTTCTTCTTCTCTTTGTTCTTTATGTTTATTATAATCATTTTCTGTTCTTATTTTAGAGGATTCTGTTTCTTCTCCTGATTCATTTATTTTTACTCCTGTATTTAATTCTTTATATTCTTCTATATTTCCTTTTATAATTGTTGCATTTTTTAAATCTTTTTGAATTTGTTCTAATTCTTGTTCTTGTAATCCCATTAATTTTTCAATTTCATCATCTTCCTCATTTAAATCTTCATCATCTATTACATTCATCATTTTTATTTGTGGATTATAAATTTTAAAAATATCTATTATATCTTTAGAATATATTATTTCTGCAATTTTACTTCCTTCTTCAATCTCTTCATTTCTTTCATAATTTTCTCTTTTATTTTTTCCCTTCGTTATTTCTATTAATTGTTTTTTCTCTTCTTCTGTAATTCCTAAACTATTAAGCTTATCATGAATTGTCCATAAATTATTATTCATTATTTGTTGACCTTTCATTATTTTTTCTGTTATTAATCTTGTTTGTCTTACATTCTCATCCATATTTTGTTTATAAATCTTTTCTTTAGTATTATCTAATTTTTCCATCTCTTCTAAAGCTTTCATCATATTTAATTTTCGGTGTTTATGTGTTATAGGTTCTAATAAGTCTAATTCAGATTTTATTTCAGGTTCTTCTATTTCCATATCTGTTACTCCTAGTGAATTCATTATAGTTTTTACATTTGATTTTATTATTCTTAAATCCTCAGTGTTATTATCTATTTTCTTCTTCATATTATATATTCTCTCTTCTAAAGACTGACTTAAAAATTCTAATCTATCTTTCCTATTACTGGGTTTTTCTATTTTTACTTTTTCTTTAATATCTTCTGGGACCATTTCTAATATTTCATCTAAATTATATATTTGCATTAAATCATAAATATTAGGATTTATATATGTTCCTAATTGTTTCATTATATACATATTATTCCAATTCATTAAATTCCAAGTATTATTTCCATTTCCTCCTGGCATAAAAGGTGTAAATATACATGTTTCTTCTTGATTTCCTATTAATGATAAATGAGAACTTATAGGTAAATTAGTTATTTCTACTTCATACATACGGGGTTCTATTTTCTTTATAATATTCATATTATATTTTTACAATTATCAACTATAAGATTGTAAATAATAAATTAAACTAATTGATCACCACAATTTATAGCAAATTTTAGAATTATTATCTCAAATAAGGTAACGAAAGTAGTATGAGAATTATTAGGGATCTAAAAGTTCCATTTTATCGAACCATAAGCTCTATATATATATATATATATATATATATATATATATATATATATATATATATATATATATATATATATATATATATATATATATATATATATATATATCTATATATATATGCGCATTAATATATATGCATAATAAAAATGAAGACATAATAACTTTAACAAAATCAATAATAATTTTAACAAAGTTAATAATGTAAATGACAAAATGCGTAATGGCGTTGACTAAACGAGTTATATATATATATATATATATATATATATATATATATATATATATATATATATATATATATATATATATATATATATATATATATATGTCTACTAAAAATGAAGGCATGATAACTTGAACAAAATTAGTAATGGCTTTAACAAAATGAGTAACGGAAATGACAAAATGCGTAATGATATTGATTAAACGAGTAATGTGATTTACTAAATGAGTAATGTGATTGACTAAACGAGTACTGAGAATGATTAAATGAGTAATATATATATATATATATATATAGACATTAATATATATATGTGTGTGTGTGTGTGTGTGTGTGTGTGTGTGTGTGTGTGTGTGTGTGTGTGTGTAATAAAAATGAAGGCATAATGGTTTTAACAAAATCAGTAATGGAAATGACAAAATACGTAATGGTATTGACTAAACAAGTAATGAGATTGACTAAACAAATAATACATACACATACATACATACATACATACATACATACATACATACATACATACATACATACATACATACATACATACATACATACATACATACATACATACATACATACATACATACATACATACATACATACATACATACATACATACATACATACATACATACATACATACATACATACATACATACATACATACATACATACATACATACATACATACATACATACATACATACATACATACATACATACATACATACATACATACATACATACATACATACATACATACATACATACATACATACATATATGTGTGTGTGTGTGTGTGTGTGTGTCTGTGTGTGTGTGTCAAATAAAAATGAAGGTATAATAGCTTTAACAAAATCAGTAATGAAAATAACAAAATGCATAATGGTATTGACTAAACGAGTTATGTGATTGACTATGCGTAGATATTATTATATATATATATATATATATATATATATATATATAATATATTACTAGTTTAGTCATTCTCATTACTCGTTTAGTCAATTCCATTACTCATTTAGTTAATCACATTACTCAGTTAGCCAATATTATATTATTATGCATTATGTCATTTTCATTACTGATTTTGTTAAAGTTATGACTGATTTTGTTAAAGTTATTATGCCTTTATTTATATTATACATATATATATATATATATATTAATGTCTATAGATATTACTCGTTTAGTCAATCACATTACTCGTTTAGTCAATACCATTACGTATTTTGTCATTTCTATTACTAATTTTGTTAAATCCATTATGCTTTTATTTATATTATATGTGCGTGTGTGTGTGTTGTTTAGTCATTCCTATTACTCGTTTAATCAATCTCATTATTCGTTTAATTAATCACATTACTTGTTTAGTCAATATCATTACGCATTTTGTCATTTCCATTATTGATTTTTTAAAGACATTATACCTTCATTTTTATTATACATATATATTAATGCATATATATATATATATATCAAAAGAGCTTGGTGCCCATTAGGCCAAGTATGAGAGTGGCGTGGGTTCGATCCCACCTCTTACCCCCTTAAACCATTTTTTGAAAAAACAAACCCCCCCCCCCCAAAAAAAGGCCTTTGGCGACGAAGCTTCTGCGGTTAGAGCTTTGGCTAGCGGATGGTCCAGGCAAGCCGGCCGGTGGTGGTGCTCCGGCAAGGGGCACCTTTCCTTTTTTAAAAAAAAAAATTTGAGGCGTAAAATGGTGAAAGCAAGAAGACTTTAAAATCCCAATTTGATACCTCTCACTTTTATACCATTTTCAAGTATTAATAGACTTTTGTGAGTTTTACAAGTTTATTTGGTATTTAAATGGGATTTTCCCTAAAAAAAATGAGGAAAAAAGAGGATTATTAATATTTTGCTAAATTAAGTATTTTTTCCTTTAATTATACATCAAATTTTAGTTTAGTCTCTTAAGTTTATAAAATGTATTTTTAATCTCTTAATATTTACACTGTTAGTCTCATTAATGAAAAATGTTGACTCAATAAATCTAAATAGTGACGATCTACGATTAAATACCGACAAAGCATGCTTAAATTTTAATTCCTCAATATAATCATTTTCATATTTTAAATTTTAATCATGATTTGTTGGTAATTAATTGTAGAATCACCATTTAAATTTGCTTATTCAATATTATTTGTTAAATGAAACTAAGAGTATTACGATTATGGGATTAAAAATACACTATATAAACTAAAAGAATTAAGTGAAATTTGATGTAAACTTAGAAGACCAAGTGTTTATTTTACCCTAAAATCTTTAAATAAGTAATTAAGTTTGAAAATAAAAAAAAAAATGTTTCTTAAGAAAGATCACTTAATCAAGTCCCTAAGATAGAGGATAGATTTTTATTCATTAATCCAATTTTTGTTGCCCCACGTGCACAACTTTAATTCAAAGATACATTACTCATATGTCTATTTTAAGATAGATCACTCAAGTATGGTTCAAAAAATTTTTCTTCTTGTCATAAGCTTGACCAGTATTGTTGGCTCTACTTAAAAAGTTATATTTTTCAAAAATACAAAAATACCTATTAACATTTAAAATAGAAGCAAAATATCAACACCATTAAATTTAACCTAATACTATTACTTTTTATAATGGGCACAAGCATTTTTTTATATATGCATATGTAACGATGTTAATTTATATTTAATGTTGTTGGAATTTTGGCTCTCATTTTGAATGTTCATAGGTATTTTTGTATATCCAAAAAGTATATAGTGTTGGACATACTTTTGATAAAAGCTCATGAGTATTTTTACACCTTAACTTTATCTTAAAAAGCTTAAACACAAACCCTAAATATAAACCTATATATTTATTTTCTTAAAACTAAGAAAAATATAAAAAGAAATAAAACAAATGAGACATTGCCCATCCAATCATGACTAAATTGAGTTTTGAGCTTTAGAAGGAATTTCAATAATAAATTATGGTAGATGTCAAGTTTTACACTTTTAATAATTTGATTTTGTTCATAGAAACTCCTAATAATTTTTTACAATAAAATTATGAAACTTTTGTTTTATTCTTAACTAATTTCAAACGTAAACTGCACTTTATTCTTTAGAGATATTATTCTTATGAGATACTATCTTCTTTTTGAATTTGTTTAATATTTATTGATTTACAGGAATATAAAAGTTCCATTTGGATAGAAAAGAAATTTTCTTTTTGAAGAAGTAATGTATCTTTTCTTCAAAGCAAGAATCGCATTCTTTTCTCTTTCACAAATATTCTTTATTGAATATTAAAAAACTCATATATATTATATATATATATATTCTATATTGAAATTTAATTTACTTTATTTCAATTCAGTTTCTAAACAAGGTAATGCATTTTATTATATTATGAAGAATGATAATGACAAGAATCAAATTCTTGTCAATAATTAGTAGAATTTTGATAGCATCATGTTAACAAATAAGAATTATTTTTAACTTGAAAAGTCGGTCTTGTATTGCATAGATATTCAAATTTTCTTGCAGTAATAATAAATAAAAAATGACTGTAATAAATAATTTAGTCTTCAAATAATATACTTGTATTTTGATAGTGAGATTTTTCCCATAAAATTAAATTTAAAAAAGAATGAAACTGGTGAATAATTTTTCTTGTAGTCATTAACTAGTACTTCCTCTGATTTTTTTATATATATATATATATATATATATATATATATATATATATATATATATATATATATATATATATATATATATATATATATATATATATATATATATATATATATATATATATATATATATATATATATATATGAGATTGTTTTTGTAGGTTAAAGTAAGAAGTTAAAATTAGTTAACAACCTTAAATTTTAAAAAATGACACTATTTTTAAAACTATTTCAAAGAGTAGGTTAGTTCTATTTTTTTAAAAAAATATATTGAGATAAATTAAATAAACCTGTTTTCATTTACTATATTGAGACTTTGTATTGTATGCTTTTTAGTTGTTATAGGATTTTTGGGTGATTAAATCCCATCCTTAGGATCTTATAGTATTTTCCCCCAAAGTTTTATCAATAAGCTGTAAGATCATAAATATTATATTATGAATCTTGGGCTTTAAAGAGATAATAAGAGCATTTGGTGAACAACAAAAGCATTGAGGTAGCAAAGACAGGAATATTAAGATAAATGTGTGATTATATAAGAAAATATAATATTCGAAATAATGATATCAGAGGAAGAGTAAAAGGGACGCCTATTGAAGAGGAAAAAAAAATGAAAATTGTTTGAGGTGATTTAAACATGTAACAAGAAGGCTAGTGGAGGCTTTGGTGAGGAGAGTAGATCAGATAGTATGATATCTTTTGAATGGGGTAGATGAGGACCAAATGGAACACTTGATATAATTATTGAACAAGACATTTTAATAAATTGTATATATAAATCTTTTATTGTTATTTTTTGCCGCAACTAAATCTTTTATTGTTCATAGAGTACAACAATCCATATACATATAATTGGCTCTATATATAGTGGGATAAAATAAAACTTGTTATTATTGTTGTTTATTTTTTATTGCTCCCCAGTCCTTAATAGAAAAGTTAGATAACTATATATATATATATATATATATATATATATATATATATATATATATATATATATAAATTAAGATAAGTATTGGTAAAAAATATCTCTGTTAATTTTTTTTGAAACATCCTCTTTAATTATTATTTACATTGAAAGCATTCTTGATAAAAACTCTTAACTATTAAATGCGCTCAATATGAATAATTTTGTGGAAAAAAAATATAAATTTAGGATAAGACGGAATTCATTGAGTGGCATAATATCTAGACGTACTCTTTTCTTCTTCTCTTGATCTCTTCGTCTAGCTAGGAGTAGACATGTCCAAAAGCTTCTTCCTTCCTTGCACTATTTCATCAACCAAATCATCAATCTGTCCTGCAATGGATTCAACCCCACATTTCAACATTCCAATCCAACTCTTCAACTTGTCACCTTTCTCTTCAAATCCCTCTCTTCTTCTCTCCAATCCCTCCTTCAATTCCGCCATGGCTATCCTTGCTTGCCGAAACTCGAACAGCAAAATCCCACTTTGTCCTTCACTCTGTTCGATCTCTTCTCTCACTTTTCGCTCCAATCTCGCCATGGAATCCATCAACCCACTTCCGAATCGTCCGTGTTCTTCCATGTCGCGTTGTTGAAAGCAGGAGGAAGACCAGCAGTAAGCGAACCCAGAAAGAAGAATCAGCAGAAGCAATGAACTCACACTCCTCATTGCGTGAAGAACGCCTCGAAATCCACTGAATCCGTTTAATTTTGATTCCATTGGCATGTTCTGGTTCAGGCACTGAGACAACGGTTGAATTCTTGTTTCCATTAAGCTCTTGTTTTCCTCTTCCAGTACTGGAATTTCTCTCTGGTATGTATTCATTGCGCGGATAACCTGTTTGTGAAAATACCCATGAGAAAAATTTCTTCGTTAAACTAAAAGTATGTTTTGTTCTTGAAAATAGTACCTGGTCCATGATTTATTTCACTCCATGAATTGTGTTTTAAAATTCGTTAATAGGTGTAAAACATCAATATATCACTGTATAATATAAATTTATAGAGCTCGACACTATTTACATGCGGTGAATTTACTCTTCAGACTCTGTATAATATGCAGGAAAATATGACAAACGATGAACTTTCATGAATTTCTCTGACCTGATGCAAGTTAAGAAAAATTTCTTGAGTGGATATGTAGTTTGGACTGTCTGGTTATTGAGAAGAATATGTGCCTTTAAAGTATGTAACTCACTAGTAGGGGTAAAACTATTGGTAAGTTTATCTTTAAGAAAGTGATGTATTTTTATAGTTTTCTTTGACTTGATGCAAGTGAAGATAAAACAGGAAAGGTCAGGACAAAAGAATAGAACAGAATCATTTTTCAAAACCAAGCTTTTATGGTGCTCTCGAGTGGTATGATTTTTGTGATGGATTTGTGTTATTACGCTAACCTGACGTGAAATCTCCGGAGTGAGGTGATGATGATAGGTATCCAGTGACGAAGCAACAGTGGAGGCAGCCGAACAGCAATTTTCCATTCCAGAAATGGCAGATTTCAGGACATGACAAGCATCCCATAGCCTTGAGCTTTCATCCATGTATTCATCCAACCATTTCCCTCCAACCGGTAAGTGAAGCTTTTGCACCAAAATTGTTAACTGTGAATGGAAAGATTGTATAGATGAGAGCACCTCTGAAAGGAATTGAACTGACATGAAGTTATGGGAAATGAAAGATTGGTGAAGCTCATCTAGTCCTTGTGTAAGAAAGTTGTAAAAACCATTAACAGAAGATGTGCTGTATGAAGAAGAACCCATCACTACTATGGAGAGTAGGACAATAAGAGGAGGTAAAACAAAAGAGGGTCTAGCAGGGAAGAAAAGTGAAGAAGATTGATGGGTATAAATATAATATATATATATATATATATAACTGGGAGGTTATAGAATCAAAGAATTTGGTAGCTTAATAGCAGAGGTTTTCCATGGTGAAATCAAGATACTGCTGGGTGCAATCATGGTTGTTCCTGTACAGTGGAGGGGATGATTGAGAATCTGCTGTTTTTGTTGTGAAATCGACTGGCTGGTATCCTGGTAATAAAGTGAGGCAAAGATAAAAGAAAAGAAAAAGAAGTGTCTTAGAAAGAGAAGTCATAGAAAATGATGTGCAGAATGAACACTAAAATGTCTTTTTACCCCCTTTATTTTTCTCCTCTCTTAGTAATTAATTAATTATTCCTTGATGGTCTGACTCAGTTGGGTAAAAATGGCAGGAAGGCAACTGAACATTCATGAAGCTCTTTTAAATGGGATATGTTGGATTATGTTTCCTGGGTGCAAAAGTTTGACTACTTTAACAATGATTCTGCTTCTAATGTTTCTTCCATTTTGATTTAGTTTCTCTGATATTTCTTTCTCTTTCTTCCCCATGTTTTAAGACACCAACCTTTATGGTTTTTTAATCGCTAATGAAAGTTGCACGTAGCCTAATTTTTGTTATTGTTATTAAAAGAGGTGTGAATGATGATAAGTTGTGGCAGGCAGTATTTTACACAATACTGTACAGATTCTTTCTGCTTTTGGTTCCAACATTCTATTCTGTCCTTTAAATTAAAGTATCTTTATTTGCATGAAATATCAGTATGTTTATAAAATTATAGAAAATTACATTATTCATAAATTGTAACTTGTAAGTAGTAAATAAATATATTCTGGCAAAAAAAAAAGTAGTAAATATATATATATATATATATGATGTCAGATTTGTTCCCATGATTCTTGTGTAACACAAAATAAGATGGAATTTTCCTGGGTGGACCATCCTTCACATATCAGATTGAAAAGTTTACCGTGTATCCATACATATAATTTTTTTTATACTGCAGGGATCACTGCCAAATCTGCCAGATGGAAGCTGTTGGCAGTCTGTGTTTGAGACAAGTGAGTTTCTTGTCCTTATTTTTTAATATATTAATTTTATTTTTTAAATTAGGAAGTGTTGAACTTAATTTCTAAAATAATCTGTTTTCAAAAAAAATTAGGGACGGTATGGTATGGCTTTTAAAGATTTATCAAGGAGTTAGTCCTATAAAACATTGTGAACCAATGTTTTAATCTTGGTTAAGAGACGGGGTCCTATTTAGTGCTTTAAAATGCCTCGAACATGATTGTTTTTAAATTAGAGAATACCTATGTACTAACAAAAATAATAATAAAAAAAAGTATCATGATTCAAAACGTGCAGTGTTTACGTTGATTACAATTTTCATTCTTTATTTTGACAAAAATATATTGCTTTCTAATTTTCAGTTTATCGAAGATATTATTCATTTGTTAAATTTCCAAATCCTGTCTTTTTTATGTATATCATTTATTTCAAAATAAAATGAAAATATCAAAATAAAAACCAAAATTTTAAAAATGAAACAATCTAGATGGTAGTCCCCTGACTCTGAGTAGTCCAATACTGAGGGGGTTTATTTTTTAATATAATTATCTAATATTTAACGTTATGATGTTAGATTTAAACATGACTAAATTTTATGTACGAATGACTTTTAAAAGGATTTTTATTTATTTTTTGTGATAAAAAATGATTTTTTTTCCTATTTACAAAATCTCAACTTCTAATTTGTCTAAGAACTTTCCTCAACCTAAATATAAGATTTTTTTAGTTAATAATATATATTAATTGAACATATATTAAATATTAATTTGTCCTGATCTGCTGATATATTTAAATAAAATAGCAGGAGTGGCTTTATGGCCACATTTGCCAGATAAAGTGTATTGGTTACATTCCCCAAATTGATTAGTAGCTTTTATGAGTCTTAATCATTGAAAATATTTGAGGGGGAAGGCCTCCATTTCAAATAAGAATGGTGCAATGCACCAAACCGAAATCAAACCAAGCTATTATGAAATGACATCACTTTTTTATAACCTTCTTCAATTATTTGCTGATTACAAGGCCACCTTCAACACCAAATCATATCAATGAATCTATTTGCACACTCCTTTTATTTTGAAACAATCTTGCTTTAAAATTATCTTGAGTGTAATTGGACTGATGGAGGCTATGATAGCTTAACTTATATTTTGTATTTAAGTCCAAAATGCGCAACTGCGTTAAATATTTATTGGGAGAGTTTGTCACCTGAAAAGGTCCCACCCGACTTAATTCGGACTAATAATAATAATATTATTGTTCACAAATCATTTGCAATACATATTCTTAATTAAATAAATATCTTAATATATGTTCTTTTTTTTTTTTAAGAGTGAAAAGCCGAATACTGTTAATAAAACTTGCAATTAGTCCATCAAAAATACCCAAACTAAAGTATCCTCTTTCATCACAAACCATCTCCGGATGGAAAGATGGGCAATCATCAAAGACACAATAATTCCCTGTAAATGTTATGAGAGCATTTGGCAAATTGATCAGTCAGGGAGATATTCTCTCTTAATATATGTTCTCTTAGTAGGTTTTTTTGGCCATCTATTTTTAGCAGATTAATACAGAATAGTTCTGCATATTATTTTTTATTTTATACTGCCACATTTTTTTGAAATCCATTATAACAAAATTACAATCAATTTTGTTTCTAAAAGTGGTTTTTATAAAATTTTCACCAAACACTGTTATTACATTTTTCTAAACAGAAATAATGTAAAATAAAAACTACTACCTCCGGTCCTAAATATAGGACATAGTTTGTAGTGCAATTTGCACTACAAACTATGTCCTATATTTAGGACCGGAGGGAGTACTATTTCTGCTTCTTAATATAAAATTTCGTTTAAAGTGATGAATGGGATATTATATTAAGGACAAAAAGTAGTATGTTTGTGAACAACATAGCTTATTGAAAATCATTTAAAGCCAATCAAATGCTTATGTCACTAGGAAGGGAAGAAAAGATCAAAACAGAAAAAGAATATCCATTATTGTATTAATGGGAGACTATTTATACTTTTTATTTCCCCATTTTTCAAAATATGAGACAAGAAAGATCCAAGTGGAAGGCAGGAAAAGATCAAAACAGAAAAAGAAAATCCACAATACTATTGTGAGAGATTATTTACAATTAAATTATTATTATTTCATTGTTTTTCGAAATGAGAGACATCTCAATCAGGTTTAAAAGTGAAGTATGAGAAGTCCCTGGCCTGAGCCATTCAGCAAATATGTGGCAGTTCAAGTTTTACATTATTTTTTTAATTTTATTTTTGGCTACCCAACAATGAAAAGTTTATCATTGTCTCTAATCACTTCAATGGAGTCTATTTCTGCTCCTTCTTCATTTGTCACCATTACATCTTTTGCTTCAAACCCAAACTTCTCACCTGTTGAAGATGATAATAATATGCACAAGTCAAGTCAATTTTTTAATTGAACAATTTATAATTATCTTAGAAATGAATTCAACTCAGAAATTAAAATCATTGAATTAAAACCAATTTATAATATTTATTTAATTTCTGGCAACAACTTTCTAGCCTAGTGGTAAGTAAACTCCCCTGTAAGTAGGAGATGATGGGTTTAATCCCATTTGTAATATCAAACTATTAGTATTTGCCCCTTTACTTCCAAAAAAAAAAATTTATATAATTTCTGATTCCAATATATTCTCTAATAAGTATGGGCAAACTACAGACTCAGGGTAAGGCGATACAAATGCAAAATCACAAAAAACCAAAGATGACAATTGACAAAGACACTAAGACGCCATTCTAGAAGATGAAGTGCGTACAATGCCACTGAACACTTGGTATAAAAGCTAAAGATACATATCATGAATGTAATATTAAGTGAAAGTTCCTTATTAGTTTTGATTATAACTAGATATATTTACCTGTGAGTTGCATAAAATTTATGGTGTCGAACAACGTTAGAAAGGAGTGGATTTAATTCAATGAGCCATTTCTACTAGACCCAACCCCCGTTGCTAAGATCAATGGATTTCTTCTAACACATATTATTAGAAAGCAATAGACAACAAATGAGATTTTCTGCTAGTGAGAAACTTGAAGATCTACCTGCAATTCTCTTGAGCTCCTCAAGTGAATCAGGAAACCTTATTAGTCTCCCAGGTTCCTTGCAATTTTTGTCTCTTCTGTTTATAGGGTGGCCTCTATATATACTCACTCTTGGGAAGCTTGATTTACTAGATCTTCCCCAACTCTGCTCCTCCTGCTCACCTTCATCTCCCCTTACTACATGCTCACCGGGTGTTGCCTCATCTACTGTGATCTGATGCCCGGTCTCGCGCTTTCTCAGCATTTCATTCAAAGCACAATCAGAAAAATTATGGGTTTGTATGTCAGAAACATCTGCTCCATTCATGACAAGCAGCTGAACCATTTCCACTTGATTCTCTGCCATGGCTACTTGGGTTGCTGTCATACCATGACGATCTTTCGAGTCTACGTTCAGTCCTTGTTTCAAAAGCTCATTCATCACTGTTAGATCATTTCTTTCTGCTGCAGTACACAGGAGATCGCCTCCTGTTTGTGGATCAGAGAGGCAAGCAAGTTGATAGAGGATTCTGAATATGGAGAGATGCTTTGATGCTATGGCATCCCATAAGGCAGTGTTACCATTGTTGTCTGCCAATAATTAGAACTTGAATCAACAAACAATGAATGTGAAATTAACAAGACTTGTTAAGGTTTTCTAGGTTTTGTTGTATTCAATTCTCCAATCAAGTTATGACATACATGTAAAAAGTTATACCTCTACTTCATACAAACAGCCAAAAAAATGTAGCTAACCTTTTTTTCCTGAGTAAAATGCATTGTTTATATATTTGTTATTTTAATCATCTTATAAATATGATTTCAAGTGCTGAAGAAACCAAACAGTGCCAAAAGCTAATTGCGGAGGGAACTTTGAGAGGGATTAGGAATACTATACCTCTTATGTGTATGTTGCATGCGTGCCTAAGCAAGACTTTTACACACTCTTCATGCCCATTTGATGCAGCTATGTGCTGTATCAAAGAAAAATGTTAATTTTGTTAAGTATATTCTTCCAATATCTTTCTAGTTTCAACATGGTAATGATCACCACAGTTATTGTGAATGAAAAAATCAACCTTAAACTATCTTATTTGGATTAAGTTAATGTAGGTAGGTTCAGGATTTGACATGTTGCAAAATGATTGGAGAACACAAGGCAATGACTAGTTTGAGAAGATCTCAATTATGGAAACAAGTAGTAGCCAATCTATGTTGACACTTGCCTTGATTGGTAACAGTTACTCATATTTAATTATTGGAAACATAGAATGATTCTGATGGGGACTTCATAGTATGAGATGCTCAATAAGGTGTTTATGTGGGTTAGTTCTCCCACTTCAACAACTAGCTTTTGGGATAAGGTTTCCCTATTCCACTTAGGTAGGTACCCTTCAGATTTTCAATTTGGATTTATATCTTTTTGCCCTCTCTCTCCATACATATAAAAAGCAAGAAAAACAAGAAATGAAAGCATGGATATCAGGAATGAACTCACCAATGGGGTTTTCCCTTTTGAGTCTCCCACACCAGGATCCAAACCTGCCTTGAGAAGCTCTTCAAGAAACGCAGCATTGCCTGTACTGGCCACAGTTAATAAGTTCACAGCCATGTTTGGATCCTCTTCTTCTCCACTCCCAACCATTAAATCTCTAATGCTCAAATCTTTCAGTTGCTTGAAATGCTGCATTTGCATCACATGATGAACAACGAGACATTCGAATCAAAACCCCAAAAAGCATGAGGACTAGAATAAGCCAAAGCCAAAAGTTCTACCTGAAGGAAATTTTTGAGTATTTGTATATTGTCTTCCTTTTTACTTTGCATTGCTTCTATTAGGGAATTGGTTTTGAGCCTTAAGAGCTGTGTGAGAGTTTTAGTTCTATAGGTAAAATATTGAGGCTTGCAACAAAGTGCACCAACTTCTCCAAACATGTCACCCGCATATAAAGTCCCTAAAATTCTCTCTTTCTCCATTGCACAATCAATGATCTCTACTTCTCCTGAAACTATGATGTAAACATCATCTGGTGCTTCATTCTGCATAATAACATCCTCTCTAGGTGGTAGATACTCTGCCTTAATTTTCGCAACCTGCGCATTATTTGACCCAGTATTAGTCTATTTGTAAAATCATTGATTTGTATCAAAAGAATTGTTAATTGAAGCCAAATCCCTTTCCCCGCAATCTTTAGATCTTTAAAGTGAGTTTACTTTCAAACTTGAGTAATACTAATAAGATGCACTGTTATTTTCATACCATGGATAAGAGAATTTCTCTAGAGAAATGTTTGAAAAGATAGACTTTCTCCACTGTTGGCAAAAACAAATGCTGGCAGATGCCTGTGCAAATGGACTTGGGTAATTGTTCAATAAGCTGATTTTGGTTTAAGCTTTCTGCCTTAAATCTCAAACACATATAGGCCAGAATCTGCTCTTTCAGCCTCGCAGGCAAATGATTTCGCCCCACAAAACTTGATGCAGCTTCAATGCTATTTCTCTGCATCCACATCAAACTTCTTATATCAAACAATGACACAGTTAACTTATTACCCTAAACACCCAATAAAGAACAAAAGAAGATATAAGAGTGTGTGTATAGTGCTTACAAACTCCATAGTACGGCGAGTTCCTTCAACAACAAGATTTGTCATGTTACCAATCAAGTAAGCTGTGAGGCCAAGGTTGAAGAGCATGTAAAAAATAATGAATATCATTTCAGCAGTGTTGACAGCATGGAGGTCACCATAACCGACGGTGGTCATGGTGGTGATGGACCAGTACATGGCTGAAATGTATCTAATCCAAAGGCTTGTCTCTCTGAAATTTGGAATCACTGCCCCAATCCATGTCTGTCCTTGGTGAGGGTACCGATCAGCTAGTAGATAGTAGAGGCACCCAGCACAATGAACTGAAAATAGTGTTACCTACACAAATTTTACAATTTTTTTTTTTCATATTCTCACATTTTCAATCAAAAGTAACCAACTATATGATATACTTGTGTGTGATTACAAGGCTTTTATGTAAACAAAGATAGGACAGAAACTGTCTGAGAGTGTTGGAAAATTTAAGGCTAATTACATAAATACTTCCCTGAACTTAGAACTGCATACCAATAACATCCTTAACCTTTAAAACTTAATCATAAACCCCCCATAAACTTTCAATTCTATGCAGATAACCCCAAACTATCAAATTTGTACATCTTTATTTTTGTATACATATATCCCCTCAAACTTTGAGTTATATGCTAACAAACCCCTTAAACTTTAAGCCATTTGCAGATAAGTAATAAACAAAATCAATAGTATGAGAGATATCTGTATAAATGTAAAAGTTCAGGGACTTTAGATGTTTTTGTTGAAGGAACCTAATTTAGTTACAGAAATATATGCGTACATTATCATTTGAATTCTTTACATACTTGTATTTGAGAAGACATGAAAAGAATGTAACCATACGCGTATCACGTTATCACCAACAATGTACTCATGTTTAAGAATTTCAGAAATGGGTTGAAATGAAAAGATGACGTACGAAGAGAAGTCTTGCACATCTGACCCAGAAGTAGCTGAATCTAATGTCTTTCTCTAACCTGTCAAAAAAAGAGTCTCTGATCAGTTGATCAAAACATATGGCAATAACAAAATCTCATATATATATATATATATATGAAAGGTCAAAGGAAGAGGTTTCAACCTGGTAAAAAATTGCTTCATTCTTCTGAGTCGCCAAAATCTAAGCATGCCCAGAAGGTAGCAAACAAGACCTACCTTGTGTTTGCCTGTGATTACATAACTTAATGCTTCATATGGAATAGTTGATGCCACATCCATCACGAACCAACTTGACAAGTACCTGCCCCAATATAATAACTAACAAAGTCACTCATCACATTATTCAAGTCATGTTATGTTGATTTCTCCTCAATTTTTTAATTATTTTTTTTAGCTTGAACACAGTTCTGATATATCTAATTTTATAAACAATTTGAGTTTGATCCTCTTAGTTTAAATTCAAACGCACAAGGCCAAAATAACTCAAACAAAATTGTCCTTTCATTTTATTCACTTGGATTTATCACTCACTTGAAGCTTAAAGTTAATTTTAAAATACTTTGACTTGAAAGTCAAAATTCAAGTGAGTTAATGGTATCAAGGGAAAAGAAAGGTTAAGGCTCAAGTGCCCAAAATATTTGGGATATTTTTCTTAATTAATTTTTGAAAGGAATTACACTCTTTAAGTTTGATATTATATATGGACTCAAAAAGACAACATTAAATTTACGAGCAGATCTAATTATATAGCCCCTATTCAATTGCACTTTATATTTAAACTTGTATGCAACAAAAAGTAAAATTTATTTCCAAATATTTATTATGAGATAAAGGTGTAAAACTTAGGAAAAATTGCCTATAAATACCTCATTGAAAATTTATTTGTCAAATGGGACCTTGTGTTCAAACAATATTCTCTGTTTGCAAAAGATTTTCTCTTGTGTTCAAACAATCTTCCATGTGTTCAATATATCTTCTCTATGTGATCTTCTTTTGTATTTAAACAATCTTTTGCGTATGCTTTCTAGTCCCATTTAGCAAATAATTTTATAATGAGGTCTTTATGGGTAATTTTCCCCAAAACTTATTTATTTTAATTAAGACTGTATTATCTAATTTTAAAATAGGAGACCAAAATAAAACTCCTATAAAAATTAGATATGCTTTAAAGCCACTTTATTATGAGGCATAAGTTTTCATAACTTCAAAGAGGCATGGGGATAAACAGATTCTTAGTTTCTTACTAATAAAAAGCTATCAACAGTATTTGAACCCAAAACATTATAATGGATTCAGATAAATGCCAACTCAAGGTATTGGCAAAATTGGTCATCTATTATTCTAACACAAAGGGGCTGGAAATAAAGCATGAGAGAGGTAGCTGGGCAAGAAAAAAAAAATAATAATAAAATAAAAAACATGAGAGAGGCATATTAATTGAAAAATTATATTATATTGTAAAAAATAAATGAGATTTTAATATTTATTCACCGTTTTATCAAAATTTTTTTAGGAGTTTATACTCCTGAGAATTAAATTACATTTCCTCTTAAAATCAACACGGGACTATTCTAGTTTAGTGTGAGGCCCACGTTTAGAATGGGCTGGGACCATATTTGCTTTTATCACGTTACTTCTTTTCTTCCTTCGTACCAAAAACAAAAAAATTGCTTCCTGACATTCTGACTAAAAAACAGAGACGCGAATTCTAAATACAAAAAATCTAAAGACATACAAAAATAGCTCTCAAGTTCCAAGTCCCTTGCACCCGTCAGTCCTAAATAAAATCCTAAATATAAGATAGAGTTTAATTTTTTAGAGAGATTAAAAAAGCTAATTAAATTACTTTAGAATATTTATATTTATATTTTTTTTAAAATTAATTAGTTTGACTAATAAAATGATATATAATCTAAAAATATACAATATATAATATGATTAAGTAATTTATCTAGCTTCTTTAAGTTCCCTAAAAAAATTAACTTTATCTTATATTTAGGACTTGAGGGAATATGTAAACAAGCTTTCATTATAAATCTACTCTGCAACCAGCCGTGGAGGGGTTAATATTTATTTTAAAATAAAATAAGGATATTTTGGCAATTGAGCAAGAAATCATATTTATATATAAAAGAATTGGGATTTAAGATTTTGCGGGACTTTTTTTATATTTAGATTTTTTTTTGTGGGATTTTAAAGTAATTTTTTTTTTTTAAAAAAAAAAAGGTTTCCGCACCAATTGGAGTCCGGACCCTATCTTTGCCTCTTTGGTGGTAAAAAAATGGACCCAAAAGGCTATCCCTGCATACACATATTAAGGGCTCGTTTGGATTAAAGAAAAGGTTGGAAAGAAATGAAAAATATTTTGCCTTCAACGTGTTTGATTCGCACTAAAAAAGAAAATGCATTTATAGGAAAATTTTTGTTTAGTTGGAAGAATATGAGATAGGAAAATGGGACAAAAGACCATTTTGCGCTTATTGCATCCTCACCCCCCAAATCTTACCAAATCGCAAATTGCATCCCCATTCCAAAATCCATTATGGCGACGCTCATCCCCACCCCAAAAACGGAGACCAGTGACGCTCATCCCCACACCAAATTCGCAGACTGCCGATGCAGCAAAAATGGAGAGCTTCCTTTGCAAATTGTTTTCTCTTTTCACAAGAAAATCGGTTGTTAAATCCACCATCACATTAGGGGCATTTGGGTCTTTGACGATTTTCCTCAAGCGTTAGCTATAGAAAATAGGTTCCCACATTCATCTGCTTGAAAATTGGTAGAGGCGGGAAAATGTTTTCAGACAGAATATTTGATCCAAACGCCCGCCGCTAGTTGGAAAATCCCCATTTTCCTATTCCGTCACATCATTTTCCACTATCGAAATGGGACCTAATAGCCCAACAATTTCGGAAGGAAAATGGAGAAGTTTTTAGTGCCTTTTTTCATTCATCTCAAATTAGAAATGATAACATCATTATCAAAAACTAGGGGGGGGGGGGAATGATATCAACTTTGGAAATGTGTTTATAGGTAGTTATAAGTAATGTTTGTAAAACTGGACCGAATCAGCCGATTTGGCTTGCGATCCAGCCAATCGGTGGTTCAATCAGTCCAGTCCGAAGGTTGAACCATACAGATTGGTTCAACCTTTTTTTAATTTTAAAAAAATAATTTAAATAGTTTTAATTAATTTTACTTAGAATTTCATATAAATAAGCATGAAATCTTTATTTCCTCACCGGTATAGCCCTGGTTTAATTTTGGTTTGACTCCGGTTTGACCCATTAACTCTTGACCCAGTACCTCGATCGGTTCAATGTCCGGTCCAATTTTCAGCACCTTGGTTATAAGAGCCGCAGTATTTAAACTTTACAATGCTAAAATTTGTATTTATAGATAATATTGGATATTAATAGTTACAAAAAAAACAATGAGGATAGTTTGGTTGCATTTTAATCCCACTCTTTAACAATTATAAAATTAAATATATTTAAAAATATACAATGTATCAAAAAATAAACACCAACAGAATATAGATCACATATAGATTATATATAAAAACAATGGTTTTTGGTTTTACAATATTTTTATTTGATTGCAAGAAAAAAACAGAGAAAGAAAAGAAAACGAGAACCAATCTACTCAGAAAAAAATTAACTACTAGAACTAAGCAGAGCTAT
Organism: Inga laurina; assembly: GCA_963855925.1. NCBI lineage: Eukaryota > Viridiplantae > Streptophyta > Magnoliopsida > Fabales > Fabaceae > Inga > Inga laurina. The sequence goes on from OY979708.1 coordinate 31,551,410, forward strand.
CAATTGTTTTTTTACCCTGTAAGATTACTGAAATCCTTTAGATGAAGATGCTGAGCGCATGCCACTATGCAGAATGTGTAGATATTTTATTTTAAAAAATTTCATTCCATTCCACTTCTTTTCTTTTTTTATGAGAAATTTCTGACCTCATAATGAAATTCCTTTATGAGGATTGAGGAGACCTTTCTAGTTTTCTAAATACTTTTCTCCTTCCTTTTTTCTTTTGAAATTGTTCCCGATGTTTTAAAGAGAAACCAATGAATAATAATGATCTTGATGATGAATTATCATTATTTACTCATAAACATATTGCAACCTAACATTCTCTACCCTTTCAGTCCAAAAAAATATTTTGGAACGATAATAATTAAGTCAGGGAAAGAAAAGGCGGATATTAATGATTAAGTGATCTCATAGTATTGCTAAAAGTTTAAACAATATTATATAAATTATTTAAAATTCTCTCTACACCTATCATTTCTAATACAATAATCAACTCATAGAAACACATATATATTAGGGAATATACTGATCAATTAACATACCTCACAGCAATCTTTTTTGAGTCTCTTACTAATAGTTGAGTTCTTCGATCAATGCAAGCCACGAAGAATGTGAGAACAATGTCAACAGCGAAGAAAAGATCAACAACATTGTCCACTAACAACAGTTTCGTATTTGGAGAGCTGTGCAGGAAAGCAACTTCAAAGGGGTAAACCCATGCCGAATAAGCCACCAGAAGCACCATCACACCCTGCCAATACCTACACAAAATCCATAAATAATATAATATATACATATATAATAATGATTGATCTGATTTATTTCACTGTAATTATACTTTATTCTTCCTTTCTATCATGCTTGCAAGCATCATGGTCAGATCTCTCCAATGCTAAAAAGAATCAATAATTTAAAAAGGCATAAATTCCAGGAGATGAACACAATCACTTTTATCTCAAACTGTTATTAGTTGGCCATTAAAATCAAAGATGGTGGACCCCACAAACAAGTATCAAGCTGTTCATCTGGGTTCACCATGCGTGTTTGTGTGTGTTTAATTATTAAAAAAAGCTATGTCAATTTTGAATCCACACGAGGCTCCACGGTTATTGGACATATGCATATCTGGATGGGGTCTTCTAAACTAAAGAAGCAACAATTGAACTTAATTTGTTTGTTGAATTTACGGTAGTGAAGTCCCAAGAACAACCCAACCAAAATGACAAAAACTAATTCGCTAACACTAAAACTTATTCTACCTAAATCATAATCTATAGATGGATATAGGTCCTACCGGTATCTTGTATTCATGGGAGATATGATCCACCCTTTGGTTTCTACTGGGTTCTGGTTATAACTAGAAACACCAAGTGGTGGAAGGAAGAGCTTTGAAACATTCCGTAGATTGAAAGATGGGGTCATATCATCTTCTTCAAGATGATCAGGCTTCTCTGAATGATCATTATGGCGTTTCCCCTCACTTTTCTTCAGGCTAGAGATCCAGTGAAGGTTATAAGAACTGAAATTCCTCTCCATTTTAGATAGATTTTGGAATCAAAATATGTGACTCTACCAGAAGGGAAGTCACAGAGAGAGAGGGAGAGGTTTAGAATATGTTTCAGAAATATCAGGCTTTGATTGAAGGAGAAAAAAGGTTAAATGGAATGAAGAGGAATAAAAGATGTAGGCAGTCCTGTCATAAATTTGTACTATTGAGTAGTATGGAAGTATGAACCCTGAAAAATGTGGTGGGGATA